>CM035096.1:67506321-68106321 GCA_020205505.1 Panax japonicus
TATTTGTGAATAATTAAATTATTGATTTATATGATGAGGAAAATATGATTTTATGTGGATATAGATGGAGAAAATTTTAATATGACAATTGTTGAAAATTAATATTTTATCTTTTTCTGATAAAATAATTCATTTAAATATATTATTTTAATAATATATTAACGGTGATATTTTTACGATGAATGTGGGATATATGAGTATATGTGGAGGAGGAGTATTTTTGTTACCAAAAATATTTAAAACATGTTAAACATGTCGGTGGACCCCATTTATTGACTGAAATTTGATTATAGCCCGTAAAATCACCCGTTTGTGAATTTTGGTCAATTTCTGTTTGGAATTTGGAAAAACTTCCTTCTGCAAAGTTGTGCAGAATTGAATTTCCTATAAAAACTCGCGAGATTCGAATTTTCTGACAAAAGGGCTATTTATTATGAATTATTGAAGTTCTAAAGCTCCGAAATAATTGATTTTTGGAAGTTTTAAATATTTATATTAATAAAAACGTTTTTTTTGTTGAATGGGCAGCCCTAACATGTGTTTTATGATCTGATATCAGTTGTCAAAGTGGGCGTAGAAGATTATTAAATATATTAATATTATAATAAATTTTCTGCTTTGGTGTTCTAAGCAATTTCCTATAAATAGGTGCTTAGGTTAGAATTGAAAATCACACCAGAAACTGAAGTTTTCTCTCTCTATATTATCGAGCGTATTCTTGTGAGTATTTTGAGTATACTTTGAGTATTGCTATACGGAGTAAGTTCAAGTCATAGCCTATATCCGGTGTTTCAACTAGAAGTACTGATCTTCCGAGGTAAGGGATATTATTTTTTTTAAAATGATATTATTTCTTCTAATATCATTATGCCGAAGTATTGATCTGAACTTTTTATCAAATTTGGAACTTTTTCATGTCGGGGTTACTATTCATGAGTTACTATTCACGAGTTACTATTCATGAGTTACTATTCACGAGTTACTATTCATGAGTTACTATTCACGAGTTACTATTCACGAGTACTATTCACGAAGCGTGATGATGTTTTTTGTGAAATTACTATCTTTTGGTGTCGGAGTTACTATTCACGTATACGATACTATTCACGTATACGACACTATTCACGAATACGACACTATTTACCGAAAAATGAAATTTCTTCTTTTCGTCCAAAATATCTATTCCGGATACTAGCTTTGATTGTATCCATGTTTTGATCATTCTTGAATTTTACACCACTATGATTATTTTTGAGGTATTTTTGGTCGTGAATAAAACAAAGTACGAGTCCTTAATCCTTAATCCTTGTCATTTTGTTTCACTGGATTCGTTTCTTTAAAAATATTTTTCATCATCCTCAGTCTTAAATGATGATATTATTGAATATCTTTGGCCTGTAGTGCAAAGATGAATGATTTATGATGAATATCTTTGGCCTGTAGTGCAAAGATGAATGATTTCTGATGAATATCTTTGGCCCGTAGTGCAAAGATGAACAGGTGTTTAGATGAACATGACCAACTGATGAATGTCCTTGGCCTGTAGTGCAAGGATGAATATATGATTCCAGATATATATTGATTGGTGTTACAGGGATAAAAATATTGATGATGGACTGTTAAATTCATAGATATTAGTAGATTTCATTCTCTACGTAACTCTTCTATGAATTAATATTTTTCGCTGCGAATATTGATTTAACATTTGTTGTCTATTGTATTCTATCAGATTTTTCCCTGTTGAAGACTAACGATAATTTGTTGTATATTATCTTAGTCATAATATTCTTTACTGGGCTAGTTGAGCTCACCTTTTTTCCTTTTTGTTCCATTTTTCTTCTCAGGAGGCGAGAATATAGCGAGTACGAGTCGGGGTATGGAATGAAGGTTCTAGGGAGAGTTGTTTAGTAGTCCTCACCATTTTTGTAAAATAATGTAACAATAATTATGATGGGGATTTATTTGTATGTGGATATTGTCTAGATGACAATATCTGTATTTAAACTCATAGTTTATATGTTGTAATAATAAAGTTGTAGTTGTTTCTGTACCATGTATTGACAACTCAGAATGGGTGATGTATACCTATTTTGGGGGTGTCACATTTGTAGTCTTGCATGTTTTCTACAACCTGGAAGTTATAGATCACTAAAATAGTACAGGATTAGCATATAGTAAACGATGGAAAGTCGCTGCTCGAGTTCTGGGTTTCTGAAGAAACCCAGATTTCATCTGACAGCATATTTAGGGGCTTAGATCTCTTTCTGTATTTGTAGAATGGCTTAGATGTTAATTGGTACTTGTAGTATGGTGTAATGACTACAAGATCATGGTTGGAAATTACCTAGAAACATTGTGGACTGAAAATTACACGCGATTAAACCAAGCAACCTGAAAACCGGGCTGTCAGTGTTCTTGAGGCTCAAGAACAACAACAGCGACGCTTTCTGTCGCCTAAGCCCTATAGCGACGGTTCCTATTATTTTTAATTTTTGTTTTTTCCAAAAATTATTTAAAAATAGAAAATAAATTATAAAAATTACAAAAAAAGTTTTAAAAATTATTTTAAATTATGAAAAATACTTTCTGATTATTTTGAATATTTTTCATTAATAATTATAATTATTTGAATATTAATGATATTTAATTTATTTAATTAGTATATTAAATAAAATATAGAAAAATTATTTTAATTATTTAAAAATTATTTTAAATAAGATTAATGTATTTTAAAATATTTTTAGTTATAAAATGTAACTTTTAATATTTTTGGAGAATTTTTATTAATAATTTAATATTAATGATATTAGATTTATTTGATTATTAAATTAAATAAATAAGATAAAAATGATTTTAATGATTTAAAAATCATTTTAAATGAAAATAAAGTGTTTAAAGATATTTTAAGTTATAAAATATAACTTTTAATATTTAAAGGATAATTTTAATAATAATTTAATATTAATAATTATTAATTTATTATTAATGATATTAAATTTATTTAATAAATATATTAAATAAATAGTTTAAAAATGATTTTATTAATTTAAAAATCATTTTAAAAGGGATATAAATGAATTAAAAATATTTTAAGTTATAATTAAGGACTTTTAATATTTGGATATTGGTACATTAATATTTAAATATTAATGATAATTATTTAATAATGATTTTAATTGTTTTAAAAATCATTTAAGGGTAACATAAATATTTTAACAATATTTCGAGTTATTATACATAACTTTAATAATTGTCAATGGTTTCGTTAATAGTTTAATATTGATTAAATGTTAATGATAATAGAATTGTTTGATATTAAAATCATTTAATAATGATTCTGATATTTTAAAAATTATGGTAAATGATAATAATTATTTAATAATTTTTATAAGGCTATGAAAAATAGTGCGACTGATGTTTAAGTTAACTATTTGAATATTGAACTTGGGGATAGAGTCCTAGATTCAATATTTACCCGATAAAGCTGTCGGTAGACTGACATGTTTCAGAAATTGATCTGGACTTAGATAATTTAGTTAGTTAATTGTTTATTTGTGATTCAATGGTTGTTAAGGTTATGTGACTATGTGATTAGGAACGTGCTGACTGCAATAGGCAGTGTTATATGTTATGTTATGTTATACTACTCAGTAAAATGATCTGATTAACGATAGGTGATCTCATAAAAGATAAAACTAAGTTAAGATTATTAAGCAGCGCATCAGACAAGTATCCTAACTTTGCATTTTCTTTATGCAATGGACAGAAGTGAGAAGTTCAGAATTATTATTATTAACGTACAGATTGTTAAACCTATATTATATACACCCTTTGATTATCAACATGTTAGTATATGATAATTCGGATATATATTATGTTCGTTAATTTCAAAAAATAATTATACAAGTGTCCCCACTTGGATAATCATTGTATTTAATCACATGTTGATACACCTTTAATATACATATATGTTGAATTATATATTATTGTTGAACAAGATAAGACCTTTGTTATGAAAACCCGACAGGTATGAACATCCTGCTAATGGGAAAAATTTTATGCGCCCAAGGCGGACAGAGTGAACGATAACTTCGTTCTTGTACATGTAGTATTGATCAATACAGGGTACAACGGGGCTGATCACCCTCCGTGGCCGTAAGTTATGATGGTTTACAGATGAATTTCTATTTAAACCTTTTCGAAAATGATAACAATGTTCATAATATGTCACAGAAACCCCATGCATAGTCAATACACAGTTTCAAAAATTTGAAAGAGGGTTGTTATGTTATTGTTATTGGTACAGATTACTTCACAACTATTGACCGGTTGTAGAAGAATATTATAAAGAAAATATTTAAATTCTTTCAGCTTATTTATATATATATATAATACTTGATGGGCACTCAAATGCTCATCCTTGCTTAATTTAAATGTTTTCAGCTAAGTGTGAAGAAATTGAAAGTTCGGTCAAGAACAAGTGAAAAGGAAATCAAACAGGACATGTTATTGGTATCATTTGAAATATATAGACTGTATTAAGTTAATGATATGTATTATATATCATGTAAAGAATGTAGTAAAGGTTGCGTACTTGGGATTAGACTCTGATAAATGTAAATTTAAGTTTAAGTTTTATATTATTGTTATTATTACTATTATTATTCCGCTCATAGAAATGGTATCGTGAAGTACCGAGTTTGGGTTTTAAGTATCCGGATTCGGGGACCTCACATTAGATCTAGCTTGGTCAAATCTAGTCAAAAGTTAAGATTTAAGTTTTATGGGTTACCCAGAAAACTCATTTTGTGAACTTTTGGCTAGGTTTGACCATCCACTGCAAGCAACCTGTTAATGGTTTTTGTGTCATAAGAGCATGAATAAGTAGTCTATATATCATATTACAATTCTAATACAACAACAACAACCAAACAACAAACAACAGCAAGATCAGAGACGTCAAAGGTCTTTTCAGACCGTTCTGGGCAAGATCTGGGTTACCCATATTTTGTCCAGTCATGGTCGGTTAACGACCTTTGACCAATAATATCTTGAAATTCTTTCAAGCTATTACTTTGATTCAACTTCCAGAGTAAAGATCTCATATCACACTACAATATCCAACACTTAAAACACTAAATCAAAAAAAAACACTGAGATCTAGAAGTTCTGAAATTCGCTTGTCAGACTACGAAATAAATTTTCTCAGATTTTGTAAATCTTCAAATCCGAGGCTCTAGTTGTTATGGATATAACATCTAGCAACATAGATCATCATTATACACAACTAACAACATATTTTAACACTTAATCATAACATTTAACATACCAAGCATGATCAGATTATAGGTTAGGGTTTTATTCCTCTTGGGATAAATTTTGATTTTTGGGTTTCTGATTGGTTATGGATGTTAGTGGGGCTCGGTTTTGTCATTGAAATGTCTTAAAATTTCGTAGGTTTTAGAGAGAGAAGCTCAATGATGAGAGTTAGTACAAAATTAGGCTACCAAATAAATTTTTCTCTCTCCAAATCTATATATACTAGTCTTGGCTGCATGTATGGCTTATAATGGACTGATTTGTTGGAGATTTAGTTAACTGAGAAGTCAATTATTGCTAGATATACAAGTTATCTCAAATAATGCAAGAGGGGTATTTTGGTCGTTTTTCTTGGAATATTAATGGCATTCTTGTAATCTTGACAAACCCTTAGGGTTTGACCCTTAGGGATTAACCCTAAGGTTTAGTACAAAATGAATTTCTAATTTTTCATTTAGGATTTAGATTAAACTATAAATAAAATTAATTTTTAAAAATAGAAATTTAGGGTTTGTTGATTAGTTAGGTTTTCTAATTAAATTACCTCGGAACATTAGGGTTTAAAATCACTAATTATAATTAATCTTGCTAATTAAACAATTAGGGTTTACTATTTTGATAATTAGGGTTACCAAAGTACAATTAGGGTTTCTAATTACCAAATTAGGGTTTCTAGATATTAGGGTTTTAAATTACTAATTAGTTTTTCCATAATAAGCAATAAAACCTACTATTACATGATATTAATCTCATTAATACAATTTCTGACTGATCACAAACTCAAGTATAGGTTTTAAATTAGGGTTTTAATTTCAAAAATTAGGGTTTTAATTTATAATTATGATTTTCCATAATTACAAAATTTTAATTAAAATTACAAATCGTATAACACATACCATAGGTGTACTTAATGTTCTGGAGCATTCATAAGGCAGTTTCGACTTGCCTTCTTTGACCAATTGTATATCAGTGTGTTTTGTGTTTCTGGGAATGATAATGGTTGGGTGTTGTAGTACTAATACAATACTACATGATCCAACGATAAACATGGCCAACTAGCATAAAATAAGTTAAATTTGGAGCCTTGAACAAGCTGTCAGAGATGTTCTTCATTTTTTGGGTTACCCAGAAATGAATGACAATTCGAGTACTCATATTTGGGCCTCCACAACTTGCAATCTGTGTATTTTTTTAGTGATCTAACAATTTCAGATCGTAGCCAACATTTAAGAGTACAGACCTATTACATCAAACCAACACAACAATAATAAAATCGATAGATCTAGCTCGGTCAAATCATGTCAGAAGTCATGATTTATGTTTTCAGGGTTACCCAGGAAACTCATTTCGTGAACTTTTGGCTTGGTTTGACCATCCGCTGCAAACAAACCTGTTAATAGTTTTTGTGTTATAAGAGCAGGAATAAGTAGTCTATATACCATATTACAATTCTATTAAAACGAAAACAAAACAATAAACAACAGAAAGATCAGAGACATCAAAGGTCTTGTCAGACCGTTCTGGGTAAGATCTGGGTTACCCAGATTTTGTCCAGTCATGGTCGGTCAACGAACTTTGACCAACAATATCTTGCAATTCTTTCAAGCTATTACCTTGATTCAACTTCTAGATTAAAGATCTCATATCACACTACAATATCCAACATATAAATCTCTAAATCAATAAACACACTGAGATCTATAAGGTCTGTCATTCGGTTGTCACACCACAAAATAAATTTTTCCAAATTTTAGAAATCTTCAAATCCGATCCTCTAGATGTTATGCATCTAACATATAGCAACCTAGATCATCATTATACACTACTAACAATATATTTTAACACTTAATCATAACATTTAACATACCAAGCATGATCAGATTCTAGGTAAGGGTTTTATACCACTTGGGATAAATTTTGATTCTTGGCTTTCTGATTTGTTATGGATGTTAGTGGGGCTCGGTTTTGTGAC
Source organism: Panax japonicus (assembly GCA_020205505.1). Taxonomy (NCBI): domain Eukaryota; kingdom Viridiplantae; phylum Streptophyta; class Magnoliopsida; order Apiales; family Araliaceae; genus Panax; species Panax japonicus. The sequence continues at coordinate 67,513,613 of CM035096.1, forward strand.
TGAAATGTCTTAGAATTTCGTAGCTTTTAGAGAGAGAAGCTCAATGATGAGAATTGGTATAAAATTAGGCTACCAAATTAATTTTTCTCTTTCCAATTCTATATATACTAGTCTTGGATGCATGCATGGCTCATAATGTACTAATTTGCTGGAGATGTAGTCAATTGAGAAGTCATGGTTATAAGCTCACCAAATCAATTATTGCTAGATATACATGTTATATCAAATAATGAAAGAGGGGTATTTTGGTCATTTTTCTTGGAATTTTAATGGCATTCTTGTAATCTTGACAAACCATTAGGGTTTGGCCCTTAGGGATTAACCCTAAGGTTTAGTACAAAATGAATTTCTAATTTTTCATTTAGGATTTAGATTAAACTATAAATAAAATTAATTTTTAAAAATAGAAATTTAGTGTTTGTTAATTAGTTAGGTTTTCTAATTAAACTATATAAGAACATTAGGGTTTAAAATCACTAATTATAATTAACCTTGCAAATTAAATAATTAGGGTTTACTATTTTGATAATCAGGGTTACAAAATTACAATTAGGGTTTCTAATTACCAAATTAGGGTTTCTAGATATTAGGGTTTTAAATTACTAATTAGTTTTTCCATAATAAGCAATAAAACCTACTATTACATGATATTAATCTCATTAATACAATTTCTGACTGATCACAAACTCAAGTATAGGTTTCAAATTAGGGTTTCTAATTTCAAAAATTAGGGTTTTAATTTATAATTATGATTTTCCATAATTACAAAATTTTAATTAAAATTACAAATCGTATAACACATACCATAGGTGTACTTAATGTTCTGGAGCATTCATAAGGCAGTTTCGACTTGCCTTCTTTGACCAATTGTATATCAGTGTGTTTTGTGTTTCTGGGAATGATAATGGTTGGGTGTTGTAGTACTAATACAATACTACATGATCCAACGATAAACATGGCCAACTAGCATAAAATAAGTTAAATTTGGAGCCTTGAACAAGCTGTCAGAGATGTTCTTCATTTTTTGGGTTACCCAGAAATGAATGACAATTCGAGTACTCATATTTGGGCCTCCACAACTTGCAATCTGTGTATTTTTTTAGTGATCTAACAATTTCAGATCGTAGCCAACATTTAAGAGTACAGACCTATTACATCAAACCAACACAACAATAATAAAATCGATAGATCTAGCTCGGTCAAATCATGTCAGAAGTCATGATTTATGTTTTCAGGGTTACCAAGGAAACTCATTTCGTGAACTTTTGGCTTGGTTTGACCATCCGCTGCAAACAAACCTGTTAATAGTTTTTGTGTTATAAGAGCAGGAATAAGTAGTCTATATACCATATTACAATTCTATTAAAACGAAAACAAAACAATAAACAACAGAAAGATCAGAGACATCAAAGGTCTTGTCAGACCGTTCTGGGTAAGATCTGGGTTACCCAGATTTTGTCCAGTCATGGTCGGTCAACGAACTTTGACCAACAATATCTTGCAATTCTTTCAAGCTATTACCTTGATTCAACTTCTAGATTAAAGATCTCATATCACACTACAATATCCAACATATAAATCTCTAAATCAATAAACACACTGAGATCTATAAGGTCTGTCATTCGGTTGTCACACCACAAAATAAATTTTTCCAAATTTTAGAAATCTTCAAATCCGATCCTCTAGATGTTATGCATCTAACATATAGCAACCTAGATCATCATTATACACTACTAACAATATATTTTAACACTTAATCATAACATTTAACATACCAAGCATGATCAGATTCTAGGTAAGGGTTTTATACCACTTGGGATAAATTTTGATTCTTGGCTTTCTGATTTGTTATGGATGTTAGTGGGGCTCGGTTTTGTGACTGAAATGTCTTAGAATTTCGTAGCTTTTAGAGAGAGAAGCTCAATGATGAGAATTGGTATAAAATTAGGCTACCAAATTAATTTTTCTCTTTCCAATTCTATATATACTAGTCTTGGATGCATGCATGGCTCATAATGTACTAATTTGCTGGAGATGTAGTCAATTGAGAAGTCATGGTTATAAGCTCACCAAATCAATTATTGCTAGATATACATGTTATATCAAATAATGAAAGAGGGGTATTTTGGTCATTTTTCTTGGAATTTTAATGGCATTCTTGTAATCTTGACAAACCATTAGGGTTTGGCCCTTAGGGATTAACCCTAAGGTTTAGTACAAAATGAATTTCTAATTTTTCATTTAGGATTTAGATTAAACTATAAATAAAATTAATTTTTAAAAATAGAAATTTAGTGTTTGTTAATTAGTTAGGTTTTCTAATTAAACTATATAAGAACATTAGGGTTTAAAATCACTAATTATAATTAACCTTGCAAATTAAATAATTAGGGTTTACTATTTTGATAATTAGGGTTACAAAATTACAATTAGGGTTTCTAATTACCAAATTAGGGTTTCTAGATATTAGGGTTTTAAATTACTAATTAGTTTTTCCATAATAAGCAATAAAACCTACTATTACATGATATTAATCTCATTAATACAATTTCTGACTGATCACAAACTCAAGTATAGGTTTCAAATTAGGGTTTCTAATTTCAAAAATTAGGGTTTTAATTTATAATTATGATTTTCCACAATTACAAGACTTTAATTAAAATTACAAATCGTATAACACATACCATAGGTGTACATAGTGTTCTTCAGCATTCATAAGGCAGTTTCGACTTGCCTTCTTTGACCAATTGTAAATCAGTGTGTTTTGTGTTTCTGGGAATGATAATGGTTGGGTGTTATAGTACTAATACAATACTACATGATCCAACCATAAACATGGCCAACTAGCATAAAATAAGTGAAATCTGGAGCCTTGAACAAGTTGTCAGAGATGTTCTTCATTTTTTGGGTTACCCAAAAATGAATAATAATTCGACTGCTCATATTTGGGCCTCCACAACTTTCAATCTGTGTATTTGTTTAGTGGTCTAACAATTTTAGATCGCAGCCAACATGTAAGAGTACATACATATTACATCAAACCAACACAACAACAATAAAATCGATAGATCTAGCTCAATCAAATCATGTCAAAAGTCACGATTTAAGTTTTCTGGGTTACCCAGGAAACTCATTTCGTGAACTTTTAGCTTGGTTTGACCATCCACTACAAGCAAACCTGTTAATGGTTTTTGTGTTATAAGAGCATGAATAAGTAGTTTATATACCATATTAAAATTCTATTACAACAACAAAAAAACAATAAACATCAGAAAGATCAGAGACGTCAAAGATCTTGTCAGACCGTTCTGGGAAAGATATGGGTTACCCAGATTTTGTCCAGTCATGGTCGGTTAACGACCATTGAGCAACAATATCTTGCAATTCTATCAAGCTATGACCTTGATTCAACATCCAGAGTAAAGTTCTCATATCAAACTACAATATCTAACACTTAAATCACTAAATCAATAAACACACTGAGATCTAAAAGGTCTGATATTCGATTGTCAGACCACAAAATAAATTTTCCCTGATTTTGTAAATCTTCAAATCCGATCCTTTAGATGTTATGGATCTAACATCTAGCAACCTAGATCATCATTATACACTACTAACAACATATTTTAACACTTAATCATAACATTTAACATACCAAACATGATCAGATTCTAGGTAAGGGTTTTATACCTCTTGGGATATATTTTGATTCATGGCCTTCTGATTTGTTATGATTGTTAGTGCGGCTCATTTTTGTGACTGAAATGTCTTAGAATTTCGTATGTTATAGAGAGAGAATCTCAATGATGAGAGTTGGTACAAAATTAGGCTACCAAATGAATTTTTCTCTCTCCAATTCTATATATACTAGTCTTGGATGCATGCATTTCTCATAATGGATGATTTACCGGAGATGTAGTCAATTGAGAAGTCAAGGTTATAAGCTAACCAACTCAATTATTGCTAGATATACAAGTTAACTCAAATAATGCAAGAGGGGTATTTTGGTCATTTTATTTAGAATTTTAATGGCATTCTTGTAATCTTGGCAAACCCTTAGGGTTTTGCCCTTAGGGCTTAACCCTAAGTTTAGAACAAAATGAATTTCTATGTTTTGGTTTAGGGTTTATATTAAACTAAAAATAAAATTAATTTCTAAAAATAGATATTTAGGGTTTATTAATTAGTTAGGTTTTCTAATTAAATTATACTGGAACATTAGGGTTTAAAATCACTAATTATAATTAATCTTGCTAATTAAATAATTAGGGTTTATGATTTTGATAATTAGGGTTACCAAATTACAATTAAGGTTTCTAATTACCAAATTAGGGTTTCTAGATATTAGGGTTTCAAATTACTAATTATGTTTTCCATAATTAGCAATAAAACCTACTATACATAATATTAATCACATTAACACAATTTCTGACTGATCATAAACTCTAGTTTATGTATCAAATTAGGGTTTGTAACTTCAAAAATTAAGGTTTTAATTTATATTTATGATTTTCCATAATTACAAGGCTTTACTTAAAATTAAAAATCTTATAACACATAACATAGGTGTTCTTCATGTTCTTGAGCATTCATAATGCAGTTTTGACTTGCCTTCTTCGACCAAGTGTAAATCAGTGTGTTTTGTGTTTCTGGGAATGATAATGGTTGGGTGTTGTAGTAAAAATACAATATTACATAATCCAACCATAAACATGGTCAACAAGCATAACATAACTGAAATCTGGAGCCTTGAACAAGCTGTCAGAGATGTTCTTCATTTTTTGGGTTACCAAAAAATGAAGAACAGTTTGACTACTCATATTTGGGCCTCAACAACTTGTAATCCGTGTATTTGTTTAGTGATCTAACAATTTTAGATCGTAGCCAACATGTAAGAGTACAGACCTACTACATCAAAACAACATAACAACAATAAAATCGTTAGATCTAGCTTGGTCAAATCATGTTAAAAGTCACGATTTAAGTTTTCTAGGTTACAAAGAAAACTCATTTTGTGAACTTTTGGCTTGGTTTGACCATCCACTACAAGCAACCTGTTAATGGTTTTTGTGTCATAAGAGCATGAATAAGTAGTCTGTATATCATATTACGATTCTATTACAACTACAACAACAAAATAATAAACAACAGCAAGATCAGAGACGTCAAAGGTCTTGTCAGACCGTTCTGGGCAAGATCTGGGTTAGCCAGATTTTGTCCAGTCATGGTCGGTCAACGACCTTTGACCAATAATATCTTGAAATTCTTTCAAGCTATCACTTTGATTCAACTTCCAGAGTAAATATCTCATATCACACTACAATATGGATGTTATGGATATAACATCTAGCAACCTAGATCATCATTATACACTATTAAAAACATATTGTAACACTTAATCATAACATTTAACATACCAAGCATGATCAGATTCTAGGTTAGGGTTTTATACCTCTTGGGATAAATTTAGATTTTTGGGTTTCTGATTGGTTATGGATGTTAGTGGGGGTCGGTTTTGTGACTGAAATATCTTCGAATTTCGTAGCTTTTAGAGAGAGAAGCTCAATGATGAGAGTTGGTACAAAATTTGGCTACCAAATAAATTTTTCTCTCTCCAATTCTATATATACAAGTCTTGGCTGCATGTATTGCTGAGAATGGAATGATTTGTTGGAGATTTAGTCAACTGAGAAGTCAAGGTTAGCTCACCAACTCAATTATTGCTAGATATACAAGTTATCTCAAATAATGCAAGAGGGGTATTTTGGTCATTTTGCTTGGAATTTTAATAGCATTCTTGTAATCTTGACAAACCCTTAGGGTTTGACCCTTAGGGATTAACCCTAACGTTTAGCACAAAATGAATTTCTAGGTTTTCATTTAGGATTTAGATTACACAAAAAATAAAATTAATTTTTAAAAATAGAAATTTAGGGTTTGTTAATTAGTTAGGTTTTCTAATTAAACTATACAGGAACAATAGGGTTTAAAATCACTAATTATAATTAACGTTGTAAATTAAATAATTAGGGTTTACTATTTTGATAATTAGGATTACCAAATTATAATTAGGGTTTTTAATTACCAAATTAGGGTTTCTAGATATTAGGGTTTTAAATTACTAATTAGTTTTTCCATAATAAGAAATAAAACCTATTATTACATGATATTAATCTCATTAATACAATTTCTGACTGATCACAAACTCAAGTTTAGGTTTCAAATTAGGGTTTCTAATTTCAAAAATTAGGGTTTTAATTTATAATTATGATTTTCCATAATTACAAAACTTTAATTAAAATTACAAATCGTATAACATATACCATAGTTATTCTTAATGTTCTTGAGCATTCATAAGGCAGTTTCGACTTGACTACTTTGACCAAGTGTAAATCAGTGTGTTTTGTGTTTCTGGGAATAATAATGGTTGGGTGTTGTAGCACTAATACAATACTACATGATCCAACCATAAACATGGCCAACTAGCATAACATAAGTGAAATCTGGAGCCTTAAACAAGCTGTCAGAGATGTTCTTCATTTTTTGGGTTACCGAGAAAATGAATAACAGTTTGACTGCTCATATTTGGGCCTCCACAACTTGCAATTTATGTATTTGTTTAGTGTTCTAACAATTTCAAATCGTAGCCAACATGTAAGAGTACAGACCTATTATATAAAAGCAACACAACAACAATAAAATCGATAGATCTAGCTCAGTCAAATCATGTTAGAAGTCACGATTTAAGTTTTATGGGTTACCCAGGAGACTCATTTCGTGAACTTTTGGCTTGGTTTGACCATCCACTAGAAGCAAACTTGTTAATGGTTTTTGTGTTATAAGAGCTTGAATAAGTAGTCTATATACCATATTACGATTCTATTACAACAACAACAAAACAATAAACAACATAAAGATCAGAGACGTCAAAGGTCTTGTCAGACCGTTCTGGGCAAGATCTGGGTTACCCAGATTTTGTTCTGTCATGGTTGGTCAACAACATTTGAACAACAATATCTTGCAATTCTTTCAAGCTATGACCTTGATTCAACTCCCAGAGTAAAGATTTCATATCACACTACAATATCCAAAACTTAAAACACTAAATCAATAAACACACTGAGATCTAGAAGGTCTGACATTCGTTTGTCAGACCACAAAATAAATTTTCCCAGATTTTGTAAATCTTAAAATCTGATCCTCTAGATGTTATGGATCTAACATCTAGCAATCTAGATCATCATTATACACTACTAACAAATATTTTAACACTTTATCATAACATTTAAGATACCAAGCATGATCAAATTCTATGTAAGGGTTTTATACCTCTTGGGATAAATTTTGATTCTAAGCTTTCTGATTTTTAGGGATGTTAGTGGGGCTCGGTTTTGTGACTGAAATGTCTTAGAATTTCGTAGCTTTTAGGGAGAGAATCTCAATGATGAGAGTTGGTACAAAATTAGGCTACCAAATGAATTTTTTTTCTCTCCAATTCTATATATACTAGTCTTGGATGCATGCATGGCTCATAATGGACTGATTTGCTGGAGATGTAGGCAATTGAGAAGTCAAGGTTATAAGCTCACCAACTCAATTATTGCTAGATATACAAGTTATCTCAAATAATGCAAGAGGGGTATTTTAGTCATTGTGCTTGAAATTTTAATGGCATTCTTATAATCTCGGCAAACCCTTAGGGTTTGGCCCTTTGGGCTTTACCCTAAGTTTAGCACAAAATGAATTTCTAGGTTTTCATTTAGGGTTTATATTAAACTAAAAATAAAATTAATTTCTAAAAATAGAAATTTAGGGTTTGTTAATTAGTTAGGTTTTCTAATTAATTTATACCGGAACATTAGGGTTTAAAATAAATAATTATAATTAATCCTGCTGATTTAACAATTAGGGTTTACTATTTTGATAATTAGGGTTACCAAATTATAATTAGAGTTTGTAATTACCAAATTAGGGTTTCTAGATATTAGGGTTTTAAATTACTAATTATGTTTTCCATAATTAGCAATAAAACCTATTATACATGATATTAATCCCATTAACACAATTTCTGACTGATCATAAACTCTAGTTTATGTTTCAAATTAGGGTTTGTAATTTTAAAAATTAGAGTTTTAATTTATAATTATGATTTTCCATAATTACAAGGCTTTACTTAAAATTAAAAATCGTATAACACATAACATAGGTATTCTTCACCTTCTTGAGCATTCGTAAGGCAGTTTTGACTTGCCTTCTCTGACCAAGTGTAAATCAGTGTGTTTTATGTTTCTAGTAATGATAATGGTTTGGTGTTGTAGTACTAATACAATATTACATAATCCAACCATAAACATGGTCAACAAGCATAACATAACTGAAATCTGGAGCATTGAATAAGCTGTCAGAGATGTTCTTCATTTTCTGGGTTAACCAAAAATGAAGAACAGTTCGACTACTCATACTTGGGCCTCCACAACTTCCAATCCATGTATTTGTTTAGTGATCTAACAATTTCAGATCATAACCAACATGTAAGAGTACAGACCTACTACATCAAAACAACATAACAACAATAAAATAGTTAGATCTAGCTTGGTCAAATCATGTCAAAATTCACGATTTAAGTTTTCTGGGTTACCCAGAAAACTCATTTCGTGAACTTTTGTCTTGGTTTGACCATCCACTGCAAGCAACCTGTTAATGGTTTTTGTGTCATAAGAGCATGAATAAGTAGTCTATATATCATATTACAATTCTATTACAACAACAACAATAAAAGAACAAACAACATCAAGATCAGAGACGTCAAAGGTCTTGTCAAACCGTTCTGGGCAAGATTCGGGTTACCCGGATTTTGTCCAGTAATGGTCGGTCAACGACCTTTGACCAATAATATATTGAAATTCTTTCAAGCAATGACTTTGATTCAACTTCCAGAGTAAAGATCTCATATCACACTACAATATCCAATACTTAAAACACTAAATCAATAAACACACTGAGATCTAGAAGGTCTGACATTCGATTGTCAGACCACAAAATAAATTTTCCCAGATTTTGTAAATCTTCAAATCCGATCCTCTAGATGTTATGGATATAACATCTAGCAACCTAGATCTTCATTATAAACTACTAACAACATATTTTAACACTTAATCATAACATTTAACATACCAGGCATGATCAGATTCTAGGTAAGGGTTTTATACCTCTTGGGATATATTTTGATTCTTGGCTTTCTGATTTCTTTTGGATGTTATTGGGGCTCGGTTTTGTGACTAAAATGTCTTAGAATTTCGTAGGTTTTAGAGAGAGAATCTCAATGATGAGAGTTGGTACAAAATTAGGCTATCAAATAAATTTTTATCTCTCCAATTCTATATATACTAGTCTTGGATGCATGCATGACTCATAATGGACTGATTTGCTGGAGATGTAGTCAATTGAGAAGTCAAGGTTATAAGCTCACCAACTCAATTATTGCTAGATATACAAGTTAACTCAAATAATACAAGAGGGGTATTTTGGACATTTTTCTTGGAATTTTAATGGCATTCTTGTAATCTTGGCAAACCCTTAGGGTTTGGCCCTTAGGGCTTAACCCTAAGTTTAGTACAAAATGAATTTCTATGTTTTCATTTAGGGTTTATATTAAACTAAAAATAAAATTAATTTCTAAAAATAGAAATTTAGTGTTTGTTGATTAGTTAGGTTTTCTAATTATAGTATCCTGGAACATTAGGGTTTAAAATCACTAATTATAATTAATCTTGCTAATTAAATAATTAGGGTTTATGATTTTGATAATTAGGGTTACCAAATTACAATTAGGGTTTTTAATTACCAAATTAGGGTTTCTAGATATTAGGGTTTTAAATTACTAATTATGTTTTCCATAATTAGCAATAAAACCTACTATACATGATATTAATCACATTAACATAATTTCTGACTTATCATAAACTCTAGTTTAGGTTTCAAATTAGAGTTTGTAATTTCAGAAATTTGAGTTTTAATTTATAATTATGATTTTCCATAATTACAAGGCTTTACTTAAAATTAAAAATTGTATAACACATAACATAGTGTTCTTCATGTTCTTGAGCATTCATAAGGCAGTTTTGACTTGCCTTCTTTAACCATGTGTAAATCAGTGAGTTTTGTGTTTCTGGAAATGATAATGGTTGGGTGTTGTAGTACTAATACAATATTACATAATCCAATCATAAACATGGTCAACAAGCATAACATAACTGAAATCTGGATCCTTGAACAAGCTATCAGAGATGTTCTTCATTTTCTGGGTTACCCAAAAATGAAGAACAGTTTGACTACTCATATTTGGGCCTCCACAACTTGTAATCCGTGTATTTGTTTAGTAATCTAACAATTTCAGATCGTAGCCAACATGTAAGAGTACATACCTATTACATCAAAACAACATAACAACAATAAAATCGTTAGATCTAGCTTGGTTAAATCTTGTCAAAAGTCACGATTTATGTTTTCTGGGTTACCCAGAAAACTCATTTTGTGAAATTTTGGCTTGGTTTGACCATCCACTGCAAGTAACATGTTAATGGTTTTTGTGTCATAAGAGCATGAATAAGTAGTCTATATATCATATTACGATTCTATTACAACAACAAAAATAAAACAAAAAACAACAACAAGATCAGAGACATAAAAGGTCTTGTCAGACTGTTCTAGGCAAGATCTGGGTTACCCAGATTTTGTCCAGTTATGGTCAGTCAACGACCTTTGACCAATAATATCTTGAAATTCTTTCAAGCTATGACTTTAATTCAACTTCTAGAGTAAAGATCCCATATCCGAATACAATATTCAACACTTCAAACCCTAAATAAATAAACACAATGAGATCTAAAAGGTCTGACATTCGCTTGTCAAACCACAAAATAAATTTTCTCAGATTTTGTAAATCTTCAAATCTGAGCCTTTAGATGTTATGGATATAACATCTAGCAACCTAGATCATCATTATACACTACTAAAAACATATTTTAACACTTAATCATAACATTTAACATACCAAGTATGATCAGATTCTAGGTTAGGTTTTATACCTCTTGGGATAAATTAAGATTTTTGGGTTTCTGATTGGTTATGGATGTTAATGGTGGTCGATTTTGTGACTGAAATGTCTTAGAATATCGTAGCTTTTAGAGAGAGAAGCTCAATGATGAGAGTTGGTACAAAATTTGGCTACCAAATAAATTTTTCTCTCTCCAATTCTATATATACAAGTCTTGGCTGCATGTATTGCTGAGAATGAGATGATTTGCTGGAGATTTAGTCAACTGAGAAGTCAAGGTTAGCTCACCAACTCAATTATTGCTAGATATACAAGTTATCTCGAATAATGCAAGAGGGGTATTTTGGTCATTTTTCTTGGAATTTTAATGGCATTCTTATAATCTTGACAAACCCTTAGGGTTTGACCCTTAGGGATTAACCCTAACATTTAGCACAAAATGAATTTCTAGGTTTTCATTTAGGATTTAGATTACACAAAAAATAAAATTAATTTTTAAAAATAGAAATTTAGGATTTGTTAATTATTTAGGCTTTCTAATTAAACTATACAGGAACATTAGGGTTTAAAATCACAAATTATAATTAACATTTTAAATTAAACAATTAGGGTTTACAATTTTGATAATTAGGGTTACCAAATTATAATTCGGGTTTCTAATTACCAAATTAGGGTTTCTAGATATTAGGGTTTTAAATTACTAATTAGTTTTTCCATAATAAGAAATAAAACCTATTATTACATGATATTAATCCCATTAATAAAATTTCTGACTGATCACAAACTCAAGTTTAGGTTTCAAATTAGGGTTTCTAATTTTAAAAATTAGGGTTTAAATTTATAATTATGATTTTCCATAATTACAAAAATTTAATTAAAATTACAAATCGTATAACATATACCATAGTTGTTCTTAATGTTCTTGAGCATTCATAAGGCAGTTTCGACTTGACTACTTTGACCAAGTGTAAATCAGTGTATTTTGTGTTTCTGAGAATGATAATGGTTGGGTGTTGTAGTACTAATACAATACTGCATGATCCATCCATAAACATGGCCAACTAGCATAACATAAGTGAAATCTGGAGCCTTGAACAAGCTGTCAGAGATGTTCTTCATTTTCTGGGTTACCGAGAAAATGAATAACAGTTTGACTGCTCCTATTTGGGCCTCCACAACTTGCAATTTATTTATTTGTTTAGTGATCTAACAATTTCAAATCGTACCCAACATGTAAGAGTACAGACCTATTATATAAAACCAACACAACAACAATAAAATCGATAGATCTAGCTCGGTCAAATCATGTTAGAAGTCACGATTTAAGTTTTATGGGTTACCCATGAGACTCATTTCGTGAACTTTTCGCTTGGTTTGACCATCCACTGCAAGCAAACCTGTTAATGGTTTTTGTGTTATAAGAGCTTGAATAAGTAGTCTATATACCATATTACGATTCTATTACAACAACAACAAAACAATAAACAACAGAAAGATCAGAGACGTCAAAGGTCTTGTCATACCGTTCTGGGCAAGATCAAGGTTACCCAGATTTTGTTCAGTCATGGTCGGTCAACAACATTTGACCAACAATATCTTGTAATTCTTTCAAGCTATGACCTTGATTCAACTTTCAGAGTAAAGATCTCATATCACACTACAATATCCAACACTTAAAACACTAAATCAATAAACACACTGAGATCTAGAAGGTCTGACATTCGTTTGTCAGACCACATAATAAATTTTCTCAGATTTTGTAAATCTTCAAATCCGATCCTCTAGATGTTATGGATCTAACATCTAGCAATCTAGATCATCATTATACACTACTAACAAAATATTTTACAACTTAATCATAACATTTAAGATACCAAGCATGATCAGATTCTAGGTAAGGGTTTTATACCTCTTGGGATAAATTTTGATTCTTGGCTTTCTGATTTGTTATCGATGTTAGTGGGGCTCGGTTTTGTGATTGAAATATCTTAGAATTTCGTAGCTTTTAGGGAGAGAATCTCAATGATGAGAGTTGGTACAAAATTAGGCTACCAAATGAATTTTTCTCTCTCCAATTCTATATATACTAGTCTTGGATGCTTGCATGGCTCATAATGGACTGATTTACTGGATATGTAGTCAATTGAGAAGTCAAGGTTATAAGCTCACTAACTCCATTATTGCTAGATATACAAGTTATCTCAAATAATTCAAGAGGGGTATTTTGGTCATTTTGCTTTGAATTTTAATGGCATTCTTATAATCTTGGCAAACCCTTAGGGTTTGGCCCTTATGGATTAACCCTAAGTTTAGCACAAAATGAATTTCTAGGTTTTCATTTAGGGTTCATATTAAACTAAAAATAAAATTAATTTCTAAAAATAGAAATTTAGGGTTTGTTAATTACTTAGGTTTTCTAATTAATTTATACCAGAATATTAGGGTTTAAACTCACTAATTGTAATTAATCTTGTTAATTAAACAATTAAGGTTTACTATTTTAATAATTAGGGTTACCAAATTATAATTAGGGTTTCTAATTACCAAATTAGGGTTTCTAGATATTAGAGTTTAAATTACTAATTATGTTTTCCATAATTAGCAATAAAACCTATTATACATGATATTAATCACATTAACACAATTTCTGACTGATGATAAACTCTAGTTTAGGTTTCAAATTAGGGTTTGTAATTTCAGAAATTAGGGTTTTAATTTATAATTATGATTTTCCATAATTACAAGGCTTTACTTAAAATTAAAAAGCGTATAACACATAAAATAGGTGTTCTTCATCTTCTTGAGCATTCGTAAGGCAGTTTTGACTTGCCTTCTTTGACCAAGTGTAAATCAGTGTGTTTTGTGTTTCTGGGAATGATAATGGTTGGGTGTTGTAGTACTAATACAATATTACAGAATCCAACCATAAACATGGTCAACAAGCATAACATAACTGAAATCTGGAGCATTGAACAAGCTGTAAGAGATGTTCTTCATTTTCTGGGTTACCCAAAAATGAAAAACAGTTCGACTACTCATATTTGGGCCTCCACAACTTGCAATCTGTGAATTTTTTTAGTGATCTAATTATTTCATATCGTAACCAACATGTAAGAGTACAGACCTACTACATCAAAACAATATAACAACAATAAAATCGTTAGATCTAGCTTGGTTAAATCATGTCAAAATTCACGATTTAAGTTTTTTGGGTTACCCAGAAAACTCATTTCGTGAACTTTTGGCTTGGTTTGACCATCCACTGCAAGCAACCTTTTATGGTTTTTGTGTCATAAGAGCATGAATAAGTAGTCTATATATCATATTACAAATCTATTACAACAACAAAACAACAAACAACAACAAGATCAGAGACATCAAAGTTCTTGTCAGACCGTTCTGGGAAACATCCGGGTTACCCGGATTTTGTCCAGTCATGGTCGATCAACGACCTTTGACCAATAATATCTTGAAATTATTTCAAGCTATAACTTTGATTCAACTTCCAGAGTAAAGGTCTCATATCACACTACAATATCCAACACTTAAAACACTAAATCAATAAACACACTAAGATCTAGAAGGTCTGACATTCGCTTGTCAAACCACTAAATAAATTTTCTCAGATTTTGTAAATCTTCAAATCCGAGCCTCTAGATGTTATGGATATAACATCTAGCAACCTAGATAATCATTATACACTACTAACAACATATTTTAACACATCATCATAACATTTAACATACCAAGCATGATCAGATTCTAGGTTAGGATTTTATACCTCTTGGGATAAATTTAGATTTTTGGGTTTCTGATTGGTTATGGATGTTAGTGGGGATCGGTTTTGTGACTGAAATGTCTTAGAATTTCGTAGCTTTTAGATAGAGAAGCTCAATGATGAGAGTTGGTACAAAATTAGGCTACCAAATAAATTTTTCTCTCAAATTCTATATATACTAGTCTTGGCTGCATGTATGGCTGAGAATGGACTGATTTACTGGAGATTTAGTCAACTGAGAAGTCAAGGTTAGCTCACCAACTCAATTATTGCTAGATATACAAGTTATCTCAAATAATACAAGAGGGGTATTTTGGTCATTTTTCTTGGAATTTTAATGGCATTCTTGTAATCTTGGCAAACCCTTAGGGTTTGGCCCTTAGGGCTTAACCCTAAGTTTAGCACAAAATGAATTTCTATGTTTTTGTTTAGGTTTTATATTAAACTAAAAATAAAATTAATTTAAAAATAGAAATTTAGGGTTTGTTGATTAGTTAGGTTTTCTAAATAAATTATCATGGAACATTAGGGTTTAAAATCACTAATTAAAATTAATCTTGCTAATTAAACAATTAGGGTTTATGATTTTGATAATTAGGGTTACCAAATTATAATTAGGGTTTTTAATTACCAAATTAGGGTTTCTAGATATTAGGTTTTTAAATTACTAATTATGTTTTCTATAATTAGTAATAAAACCTACTATACATGATATTAATCACATTAACACAATTTTTGACTGATTATAAACTCTAGTTTAGGTTTCAAATTAGGGTTTGTAATTTCAGAAATTAGGGTTTTAATTTATAATTATGATTTTCCATAATTACAAGGCTTTACTTAAAATTAAAAATCGTATAACACATAACATAGGTGTTCTTCATTTTCTTGAACATTCATAAGGGAGTTTTGACTTGCCTTCTCTTTGACCAAGTGTAAATCAGTGTGTTTTGTGTTTCTGGGAATGATAATGGTTGGGTGTTGTAGTACTAATACAATATTACATAATCCAACCATAAACATGGTCAACAAGCATAACATAACTGAAATCTGGAGCATTGAACAAGCTGTCAGAGATGTTCTTCATTTTCTGGGTTACCCAAAAATGAAAAACAGTTCGACTACTCATATTTGGGCCTCCACAACTTGCAATCCGTGAATTTGTTTAGTGATCTAACAATTTCACATCGTAACCAACGTGTAAGAGTACAGACCTACTACATCAAAACAACATAACAACAATAAAATCGTTAGATCTAGCTTGGTCAAATCATGTCAAAATTCACGATTTAAGTTTTCTGGGTTACCCAGAAAACGTATTTCGTGAAGTTTTGGCTTGGTTTGACCATCCACTGCAAGCAACCTTTTATGGTTTTTGTGTCATAAGAGCATGGATAAGTAGTCTATATATCATATTACAATTCTATTACAACAACAACAACAAAACAACAAACAACAGCAAGATCAGAGACATCAAAGGTCTTATCAGACCGTTCTGGGCAAGATCCGAGTTACCCGGATTTTGTCCAGTCATGGTCGGTCAACGACCTTTGACCGATAATATCTTGAAATTCTTTCAAGCTATTACTTTGATTCAACTTCCAGAGTAAAGATCTCATATCACACTACAATATCCAACACTTAAAACACTAAATCAATAAACACACTGAGATCTAGAAGGTCTGACATTCGCTTGTCAAACCACAAAATAAATTTTCTCAGATTTTGTAAATCTTCAAATCCGAGCCTCTAGATGTTATGGATATAACATCTAGTAACCTAGATCATCATTATACACTCCTAACAACATATTTTAACACTTCATTATAACATTTAACATACCAAGCATGATCAGATTCTAGGTAAGGGTTTTATACCTCCTGGGATAAATTTTGATTCTTGGCTTTCTGATTTGTTATAGATGTTAGTGGGGCTCAGTTTTGAGACTGAAATGTCTTAAAATTTCGTAGCTTTTAGAGAGAGAAGCTCAATGATGAGAGTTGGTACAAAATTAGGCTACCAAATGAATTTTTCTCTCTCCAATTCTATATATACTAGTCTTGGATGCATGCATGGCTCATAATGCACTGATTTGCTGGAGATGTAGGCAATTGAGAAGTCAAGTTTATAAGCTCACCAACTCAATTATTGCTAGATATACAAGTTATCTCAAATAATGCAAGAGAGGTATTTTGGTCATTTTGCTTGGAATTATAATGGCATTCTTGTAATCTTGGCAAACCCTTAGGGTTTGGCCCTTTAGGCTTAACCCTAACTTTAGCACAAAATGAATTTCTAGGTTTTTATTTAGGGTTTATATTAAACTAAAAATAAAATTAATTTCTAAAAATAGAAATTTAGGGTTTGTTAATTAGTTAAGTTTTCTAATTAATTTATACCGGAACATTAGGGTTTAAAATCACTAATTATAATTAATCTTTCTAATTAAACAATTATGGTTTACAATATTGATAATTAGGGTTACCAAATTACAATTAGGGTTTCTAATTACCAAATTGGGGTTTCTAGATATTAGGGTTTTAAATTACTAATTATTTTTTCCATAATTAGCAATAAAACCTACTATACATAATATTAATCACATTAACAGAATTTCTGACTGATCACAAACTCTAGTTTAGGTTTCAAATTAGAGTTTGTAATTTCAAAAATTAGGGTATTAATTTTTAAGTATGATTTTCCATAATTACAAGGCTTTACTTAAAATTACAAATCGTATAACACATACCATAGGTGTTCTTCATGTTTTTGAGCATTCATAAGGCAGTTTTGACTTGCCTTCTTTGACCAAGTGTAAATTAGTGTGTTTTGTGTTTCTGGGAATGATAATGGTTAGGTGTTGTAGTACTAATACAATATTACATGATCCAACCATAAACATGGTCAACAAGCATAACATAACTGAAATCTGGAGCCTTGAACAAGCTGTCAGAGATGTCCTTCATTTACTAGGTTACCCAAAAATGAAGAACAGTTCGACCACTCATATTTGGGCCTCCACAACTTGTAATTCGTGTATTTGTTTAGTGATCTAACATTTTCATATCATAGACAACATGTAAAAGTATAGACCTATTACATCAAAACAACATAACAACAATAAAATCATTAGATCTAGCTTGGTCAAATCATGTCAAAAGTCATGATTTAAGTTTTCTCAGTTACCCAGAAAACTCATTTCTTGAACTTTTGTCTTCGTTTGACCATCCACTGCAAGTAACTTGTTAATGGTTTTTGTGTCATAAGAGCATGAATAAGTAGCCTATATATCATATTACGATTCTATTACAACAACAACAACAAAATAACAAACAACAGCAAGATCAGAGACGTCAAAGTTCTTAGCAGACCGTTCTGGGCAAGATCTGGGTTACCCAGATTTTGTACAGTCATGGTCGGTCAACGACCTTTGAACAATAATATCTTGAAATTCTTTCAAGCTGTGAATTTGATTCAACTTCCAGAGTAAAGATCTCATATCACACTACAATATCCAACAATTAAAACACTAAATCAATAAACACACTGAGATCTAGAAGGTCTTACATTCGCTTGTCAGACAACAAAATAAATTTTCTCAGATTTTGTAAATCTTTAAATCCGAGCCTCTAAATGTTATGGATATAACATCTAGCAACCTAGATCATCATTATACACTACTAACAACATATTTTAACACTTCATTATAACATTTAATATACCAAGCATGATCAGATTCTAGGTAGGGGTTTTATACCTCTTGGGATAAATTTTCATTTTTGGGTTTCTGATTGGTTATGGATTTTAGTGGGGCTCGGTTTTGTGACAGAAATGTCTTAGAATTTCGTAGGTTTTAGAGAGAGAAGCTCAATGATGAGATCTAGGTTACCCAAATTTTGTCCAGTCACGGTCGGTCAACGACCTTTGACCAACAATATCTTTCAATTGTTTCAAGCTATGACCTTGATTCAACTTCCAGAGTAAAGATCTCATATCACACTAAAATATCTAACACGTAAAAAACTAAATCAATAAACACACTAAGATCTAGAAGGTCTGACATTCGGTTGTCAGACAACAAAATAAATTTTCCCAGATTTTGTAAATCTTCAAATCCGATCCTCTAGATGTTATAAAATCTAACATCTAGCAACCTAGATCATCATTATACACTACTAAAAACATATTTTAACACTTAAACATAATATTTAACATACCAAGCATGATCAGATTCTAGGTTAGGATTTTATAACTCTTGGGATAAATTTTTATTTTTGGGTTTCTGATTGGTTATGGATGTTAGTGGGGCTCGGTTTTGTGACAGAAATGTCTTAGAATTTCGTAGCTTTTAGAGAGAGAAGCTCAATGATGAGAGTTGGTACAAAATTAGGCTACCAAATAAATTTTCCTCTCTCCAATTCTATATATACAAGTCTTGGCTGCATGTATGGCTGAGAATGGACTGATTTGCTGGAGATTTAGTCAACTGCGAAGTCAAGGTTATATGCTCACCAACTCAATTATTTCTAGATATACAAGTTATCTCAAATAATGCAAGAGGGGTATTTTGGTCATTTTGCTTACAATTTTAATGGCATTCTTGTAATCTTGACAAACCCTTAGGGTTTGACCCTTAGGGATTAACCCTAACGGTTAGCATAAAATGAATTCCTAGGTTTTCATTTAGGATTTAGATTAAACTAAAAATAAAATTAATTTTTAAAAATAGAAATTTAGGGTTTGTTAATTAGTTAGGTTTTCTAATTAAACTATACAGGAACATTAGGGTTTAAAATTACTAATTATAATTAACCTTGTAAATTAAAAAATTAGGGTTTACTATTTTGATAATTGGGGTTACCAAATTACAATTAGGGTTTCTAGATATTAGGGTTTTAAATTACTAATTAGTTTTTCCATAATAAGCAATAAAACCTACTATTACATGATATTAATCTCATTAATACAATTTCTGACTGATCACAAACTCAAGTTTAGGTTTCAAATTAGGGTTTCTAATTTCAAAAATTAGGGTTTTAATTTATAATTATGATTTTCCATAATTACAAGACTTTAATTAAAATTATAAATCGTATAACACATACCATAGGTGTTCTTAATGTTCTTAAGCATTCATAAGGCAGTTTCGACTTGCCTTCTTTGACCAAGTGTAAATCAGTGTGTTTTGTGTTTCTGGGAATGATAATGGTTGGGTGTTGTAGTACAAATACAATACTACATGATCCAACCATAAACATGGCCAACTAGCATAACATAAGTGAAATCTGGAGCCTTGAACAAGCTGTCAGAGATGTTCTTCATTTTTTGGGTTACCTAGAAATGAATAACAGTTCGACTGCTCATATTTGGTCCTCCATAACTTGCAATCTGTGTATTTGTTTAGTGATCTAACAATTTCAGATCGTAGCCAAAATGTAAGAGTACAGACCTATTACATCAAACCAACATAACAACAATAAAATCGATAGATCTAGCTCGGTCAAATTATGTCAGAAGTCACAATTTAAGTTTTCTGGATTACCCAGGGAACTCATTTCGTGAACTTTTGGCTTGGTTTGACCATCCACTACAAGCAACCCTGTTATTGGTTTTTGTGTTATAAGAGCATGAATAAGTAGTCTATATACCATATTACGATTCTATTACAACAACAAAATAATAAACAACAGAAAGATCAGAGACGTCAAAGGTCTTGTCAAGATCTAGGTTACCCAAATTTTGTCCAGTCATGGTCGGTCAACGACCTTTGACCAACAATATCTTGCAATTCTTTCAAGCTATGACCTTGATTCAACTTTCAGAGTAAAGATCTCATATCACACTAAAATATCCAACACTTAAAAAACTAAATCAATAAACTCACTGAGATCTAGAAGGTCTGACATTCGGTTGTCAAACCACAAAATAAATTTTCCCAGATTTTGTAAATATTCAAATCTGATCCTCTAGATGTTATAAAATCTAACATATAGTAACCTAGATCATCATTATACACTACTAAAAACATATTTTAACACTTAATCATAACATTTAACATACCAAGCATGATCAGATTCTAGGTTAGGGTTTTATACCTCTTGGGATAAATTTTGATTCATGGCTTTTTGATTTGTTATGGATGTTAGTGGGGCTCGGTTTTGTGACTGAAATGTCTTAGAATTTCATAGCTTTTAGATAGAGAAGCTCAATGATGAGAGTTGGAACAAAATTAGGCTACCAAGTGAATTTTTATCTCTCCAATTCTATATATACTAGTCTTAGATGCATTCATGGCTCATAATGGACTGATTTAATGGAGATGTAGTCAATTGAGAAGTCAAGGTTAGCTCACAAACTCAATTATTGCTAGATATCAAAGTTATCTCAAATAATGCAAGAGGGGTATTTTGGTCATTTTGCTTAGAATTTTAATGGCATTCTTATAATCTTGGCAAACCCTTAGGGTTTGGCCCTTAGGGCTTAACCCTAAGTTTAGCACAAAATGAATTTCTAGGTTTTCATTTAGGGTTCATATTAAACTAAAAATAAAATTAATTTCTAAAAATAGAAATTTAGGGTTTGTTAATTAGTTAGGTTTTCTAATTAATTTATACCAGAATATTAGGGTTTAAACTCACTAATTATAATTAATCTTGCTAATTAAACAATTAAGGTTTACTATTTTGATAATTAGGGTTACCAAATTATAATTAGGGTTTCTAATTACAAATTAGGGTTTTTAGATATTAGAGTTTAAATTAATAATTATGTTTTCCATAATTAGCAATAAAACCTATTATACATGATATTAATCACATTAACACAATTTTTGACTGATCATAAACTCTAGTTTAGGTTTCAAATTAGGGTTTGTAATTTCAGAAATTAGGGTTTTAATTTATAATTATGATTTTCCATAATTACAAGGCTTTACTTAAAATTAAAAAGCGTATAACACATAAAATAGGTGTTCTTCATCTTCTTGAGCATTCGTAAGGCAGTTTTGACTTGCCTTCTTTGACCAAGTGTAAATCAGTGTGTTTTGTGTTTCTGGGAATGATAATGGTTGGGTGTTGTAGTACTAATACAATATTACAGAATCAAACCATAAACATGGTCAACAAGCATAGCATAACTGAAATCTGGAGCATTGAACAAGCTGTAAGAGATGTTCTTCATTTTCTGGGTTACCCAAAAATGAAAAACAGTTCGACTACTCATATTTGGGCCTCCACAACTTGCAATCTGTGAATTTGTTTAGTGATCTAACAATTTCATATCGTAACCAACATGTAAGAGTACAGGCCTACTACATCAAAACAACATAACAACAATAAAATCGTTAGATCTAGCTTGGTCAAATCATGTCAAAATTCACGATTTAAGTTTTTTGGGTTACCCAGAAAACTCATTTCGTGAAATTTTGGCTTGGTTTGACCATCCACTGCAAGCAACCTTTTATGGTTTTTGTGACATAAGAGCATGAATAAGTAGTCTATATATCATATTACAATTCTATTACAACAAAAACAACAAAACAACAAACAACAGCAAGATCAGAGACATCAAAGGTCTTGTCAGACCGTTCTGGGCAAGATCCGGGTTACCCGGATTTTGTCCAGTCATGGTCGGTCAATGACCTTTGACCAATAATATCTTGAAATTCTTTCAAGCTATGACTTTGATTCAACTTCCAGAGTAAAGATCTCATATCACACTACAATATCCAACACTTAAAACACTAAATTAATAAACACACTAAGATCTAGAAGGTCTGACATTCGCTTGTCAAACCACAAAATAAATTTTCTCAGATTTTGTAAATCTTCAAATCCGAGCCTCTAGATGTTATGGATATAACATCTAGCAACCTAGATCATCATTATACACTACTAACAACATATTTTAACACTTCATCATAACATTTAACATACCAAGCATGTTCAGATTCTAGGTTAGGGTTTTATACCTCTTACGATAAATTTTGATTCATGCCCTTTTGATTTGTTATGGATGTTAGTGGAGCTCGGTTTTGTGACTGAAATGTCTTAGAATTTCGTAGCTTTTAGATAGAGAAGCTCAATGATGAGAGTTGGTACAAAATTAGGCTACCAAATAAATTTTTCTCTCAAATTCTATATATACTAGTCTTGGCTGCATGTATGGCTGAGAATGGACTGATTTACTGGAGATTTAGTCAACTGAGAAGTCAAGGTTAGCTCACCAACTCAATTATTGCTAGATATACAAGTTATCTCAAATAATACAAGAGGGGTATTTTGGTCATTTTTCTTGGAATTTTAATGGCATTCTTGTAATCTTGGCAAACCCTTAGGGTTTGGCCCTTAGGGCTTAACCCTAAGTTTAGCACAAAATGAATTTCTATGTTTTTGTTTAGGGTTTATATTAAACTAAAAATAAAATTAATTTAAAAATAGAAATTTAGGGTTTGTTGATTAGTTAGGTTTTCTAATTAAATTATCATGGAACATTAGGGTTTAAAATCACTAATTAAAATTAATCTTTCTAATTAAACAATTAGGGTTTATGATTTTGATAATTAGGGTTACCAAATTATAATTAGGGTTTTTAATTACCAAATTAGGGTTTCTAGATATTAGGTTTTCAAATTACTAATTATGTTTTCCATAATTAGCAATAAAACCTACTATACATGATATTAATCACATTAACACAATTTTTGACTGATTATAAACTCTAGTTTAGGTTTCAAATTAGGGTTTGTAATTTCAGAAATTAGGGTTTTAATTTATAATTATGATTTTCCATAATTACAAGGCTTTACTTAAAATTAAAAATCGTATAACACATAACATAGGTGTTCTTCATGTTCTTGAAACAATAAACAACAGAAATATCAGAGACGTCAAAGGTCTTGTCAGACCGTTCTGGGCAAGATCTGGGTTACCCAGATTTTGTCCAGTCATGGTCAGTCAATGACCTTTGACCAACAATATCTTGCAATTCTTTAAAGCTATGACCTTGATTCAACTTCCAGAGTAAAGATCTCATATCACACTAAAATATCCAACACTTAAAAAACTAAATCAATAAACACACTGAGATCTAGAAGGTCTGACATTCGGTTGTCAAACCATAAAATAAATTTTCCCAGATTTTGTAAATTATCAAATCCGATCCTCTAGATGTTATAAAATCTAACATCTAGCAACCTAGATCATCATTATACACTACTAAAAACATATTTTAACACTTAATCATAACATTTAACATACCAAGCATGATAAGATTCTAGGTTAGGGTTTTATAACTCTTGGGATAAATTTTGATTCTTGGCTTTCTGATTTGTTATGGATGTTAGTGGGGCTCGGTTTTGTTAATGAAATATCTTAGAATTTCGTAGCTTTTAGATAGAGAAGCTCAATGATGAGAGTTGATACAAAATTAGTCTACCAAATGAATTTTTCTCTCTCCAATTCTATATATACTAGTCTTGGATGCATGCATGGCTCATAATGGACTAATTTACTGGAGATGTAGTCAATTGAGATGTCAAGGTTATAAGCTCACCAACTCAATTATTTCTAGATATAAAGTTATCTCAAATAATGCAAGAGGGGTACTTTGGTCATTTTACTTCGAATTTTAATGGCATTCTTGTAATCTTGACAAACCCTTTGGGTTTGGCCCTTAGGGATTAACCCTAAGTTTAGCACAAAATGAATTTCTAGATTTTTCATTTAGGGTTTATATTAAACTAAAAATAAAATTATTTTCTAAAAATAGAAATTTAGGGTTTGTTAATTAGTTAGGTTTTCTAATTAAATTATATCAGAATATTAGGGTTTAAAATCACTAATTATAATTAATCTTGTTAATTAAACAATTAGGGTTTACGATTTTGATAATTAGGGTTACCAAATTACAATTACGGTTTCTAATTACCAAATTAGGGTTTCTAGATATTAGGGTTTTAAATTACTAATTATGTTTTCCATAATTAGCAATAAAACCTACTAGACATGATATTAATCACATTAACACAATTTCTGACTGATCACAAACTCTAGTTTAGATTTTAAATTAGGGTTTGTAATTTCAAAAATTAGGGTTTTAAATTATAATTATGATTTTCCATAATTACAAGGCTTTACTTAAAATTACAAATCGTATAACACATACCATAGGTGTTCTTCATGTTCTTGAGCATTCATAAGGCAGTTTTGACTTGCCTTCTTTGACCAAGTATAAATCAGTGTATTTTGTGTTTCTGGGAATGATAATGGTTGGGTGTTGAAGTACTAATACAATATTACATGATCCAACCATAAACATGGTCAACAAGCATAACATAACTGAAATCTGGAGCCTTGAAAAAGCTGTCAGAGATGTTCTTCATTTTCTGGGTTCCCCAAAAATGAAGAACAGTTGGACTGCTCATATTTGGGCCTCCACAACTTGCAATCTGTGTATTTGTTTAGTGATCTAAAAATTTCAGATCGTAGCCAACATGTAAGAGTACAGACCTATTACATCAAACCAACACAAAAACAATAAAACCGATAGATCTATCTCGGTCAAATCATGTCAGAAGTCACGATTTAAGTTTTCTGGGTTACCCAGGAAACTCATTTCTTGAACTTTTGGCTTGGTTTGACCATCCACTACAAGAAAACATGTTAATGGTTTTTGTGTTATAACAGCATGAATAATTAGTCTATATACCATATTACGATTCTATTACAACAACAACAAAACAATAAACAACAGAAATATCAGAGACTTCAAAGGTCTTGTCAGACCGTTCTGGGCAAGATCTGGGTTACCCAGATTTTGTCCAGTCATGGTCAGTCAATGACCTTTGACCAACAATATCTTGCAATTCTTTCAAGCTATGACCTTGATTCAACTTCCAGAGTAAAGATCTCATATCACACTAAAATATCCAACACTTAAAAAAACTAAATCAATAAACACACTGAGATCTAGAAGGTCTGACATTCGGTTGTCAAACCACAAAATAAATTTTCCTAGATTTTGTAAATTATCAAATCCGATCCTCTAGATGTTATAAAATCTAACATCTAGCAACCTAGATCATCATTATACACTACTAAAAACATATTTTAACACTTAATCATAACATTTAACATACCAAGCATGATAAGATTCTAGGTTAGGGTTTTATACCTCTTGGAATAAATTTTGATTCTTGGCTTTCTGATTTGTTATGGATGTTAGTGGGGCTCGGTTTTGTGAATGAAATATCTTAGAATTTCGTAGCTTTTAGATAGAGAAGCTCAATGATGAGAGTTGGTACAAAATTAGTCTACCAAATGAATTTTTCTCTCTCCAATTCTATATATACTAGTCTTGGATGCATGCATGGCTCATAATGGACTAATTTGCAGGAGATGTAGTCAATTGAGATGTCAAGGTTATAAGCTCACCAACTCAATTATTGCTAGATATACAAGTTATCTCAAATAATGCAAGAGGGGTATTTTGGTCATTTTGCTTGGAATTTTAATGGCATTCTTGTAATCTTGGCAAACCCTTAGGGTTTGTTGATTAGTTAGGTTTTCTAATTAAATAATACCGGAACATTAAGGTTTAAAATAACTAATTATAATTAATCTTGCTAATTAAACAATTAGGGTTTACGATTTTGATAATTAGGGTTACCAAATTATAATTAGGGTTTTTAATTACCAAATTAGGGTTTCTAGATATTAGGGTTTTAAATTACTAATTATGTTTTCCATAATTAGCAATAAAACCTACTAGACATGATATTAATGACATTAACACAATTTCTGACTGATCGCAAACTCTAGTTTAGGTTTTAAATTAAGGTTTATAATTTCAAAAATTAGGGTTTTAAATTATAATTATGATTTTCCATAATTACAAGGCTTTACTTAAAATTACAAATCGTATAACACATACCATAGGTGTTCTTCATGTTCTTGAGCATTCATAAGGCAGTTTTGATTTGCCTTCTTTGACCAAGTATAAATCAGTGTATTTTGTGTTTCTGAGAATGATAATGGTTGGATGTTGTAGTACTAATACAATATTACATGATCCAACCATAAACATGGTCAACAAGCATAACATAACTGAAATCTGGAGCCTTGAACAAGCTGTCAGAGATGTTCTTCATTTTCTGGGTTACCCAAAAATGAAGAACAGTTCGACTGCTCATATTTGGTCCTCCACAACTTGCAATCTGTGTATTTGTTTAGTGATCTAAAAATTTCAGATCGTAGCCAACATGTAAGAGTACAGACCTATTACATCAAACCAACACATCAACAATAAAACTGATAGATCTAGCTAGGTCAAATCATGTCAGAAGTCACGATTTAAGTTTTCTGGGTTACCTAGGAAACTCATTTCTTGAACTTTTGGCTTGGTTTGACCATCCACTGCAAGAAAACCTGTTAATGGTTTTTGTATTATAACAGCATGAATAATTAGTCTATATACCATATTAAGATTCTATTACAACAACAACAACAAAACAATAAACAACAGAAAGATCAGAGACGTCAAAGGTCTTGTCAGACCGTTCTGGGCAAGATCTGGGTTTCCAAGATTTTGTCCAGTCATGGTCAGTCAATGACCTTTGACCAACAATATCTTTAAATTCTTTCAAGCTATGACCTTGATTCAACTTCCAGAGTAAAGATCTCATATCACACTAAAATATCCAACACTTAAAAAACTAAATCAATAAACACACTGAGGTCTAGAAGGACTGACATTCGGTTGTCAGACCACAAAATAAATTTTCCCAGATTTTGTAAATTATCAAATCCGATCCTCTAGATGTTATAAAATCTAACATCTAGCAACCTAGATCATCATTATACACTACTAAAAACATATTTTAACACTTAATCATAACATTTAACATACCAAGCATGATAAGATTCTAGGTTAGGGTTTTATACCTCTTGGGATAAATTTTGATTCTTGGCTTTCTGATTTGTTATGGATGTTAGTGGGGCTCGGTTTTGTGAATGAGATATCTTAGAATTTCGTAGATTTTAGATAGAGAAGCTCAATGATGAGAGTTGGTACAAATTTAGTCTACCAAATGAATTTTTCTCTCTCCAATTCTATATATACTAGTCTTGGATGCATGCATGGCTCATAATGGACTAATTTGCTGGAGATGTAGTCAATTGCGATGTCAAGGTTATAAGCTCACCAACTCAATTATTGCTAGATATACAAGTTATCTCAAATAATGCAAGAGGGGTATTTGAGTCATTTTGCTTGGAATTTTAATGGCATTCTTGTAATCTTGGCAAACCCTTAGGGTTTGTTTAATAGTTAGGTTTTCTAATTAAATAATACCGGAACATTAAGGTTTAAAATAACTAATTATAATTAATCTTGCTAATTAAACAATTAGGGTTTACGATTTTGATAATTAGGGTTACGAAATTATAATTAGGGTTTTTAATTACCAAATTAAGGTTTCTAGATATTAGGGTTTTAAATTACTAATTATGTTTTCCATAATTAGTAATAAAACCTACTATACATGATATTAATCAATTTAACACAATTTCTGACTGGTCACAAACTCTGGTTTAGGTTTCAAATTTGGGTTTGTAATTTCAAAAATTATGGTTTTAAATTGTAATTATGATTTTCCATAATAAAAAGGCTTTACTTAAAATTACAAATCGTATAACACATACCATAGGTGTTCTTCATGTTCTTGAACATTCATAAGGAAGTTTTGACTTGCCTTCTTTGACCAAGTATAAATCAGTGTGTTTTGTGTTTCTGGGAATGATAATGGTTGGGTGTTGTAGTACTAATACAATATTACATGATCCAACCATAAACATGGTCAACAAGCATAACATAATTGAAATATGGAGCCTTGAACAAGCTGTCAGATATGTTCTTCATTTTCTGGGTTACCCAAAAATGAAGAACAGTTCGACTACTCATATTTAGGCCTCCACAACTTTCAATCCGTGTATTTGTTTAGTGATCTAACAATTTTAGATCGTTGCCAACATTAAGAGTACAAACCTATTACATCAAACCAACACGGCAACAATAAAATCGTTAGATCTAGCTCGGTCAAATCCGGTCAGAAGTCACGATTTAAGTTTTCATGGGTTACCTAGAAAACTCATTTTTTGAACTTTTGGCTTTGTTTGACCATCCACTACAAGCAGCCTGTTAATGGTTTTTGTCTTATAAGAGCATGAATAAGTAGTCTATATACCATAATACGATTCTATTACAACAACAACAACAACAAAAAAATAAACAGCAGAAAGATCAGAGATGTCAAAGGTATTGTCAGACCATTCTGGGCAAGATCTGGATTACCCAAATTTTGTCCAGTCATGGTCGGTTAACGACCTTTGACCAACAATATCTTTCAATTGTTTCAAGCTATGACCTTGATTCAACTTCCAGAGTAAAGATCTCATATCACACTAAAATATCCAACACTTAAAACACTAAATCAATAAACGCGTTGAGATCTAGAAGGTCTGACATTCAGTTGTCAGACCACAAAATAAATTTTTCCAGATTTTGTAAATCTTAAAATCCGATCCTCTAGATGTTATGTATCTAATATCTAGCAACCTAGATCATGATTATACACTACTAACAACATATTTTAACACTTAATCATAACATTTAACATACCAAGCATGATCAGATTCTAGGTTAGGGTTTTATACCTCTTGGGATTAATTTTGATTCTTGGCTTTCTGATTTGTTATGGATGTTAGTGGGGCTCGGTTTTGTGAATGAAATATCTTAGAATTTCGTAGCTTTTAGATAGAGAAGCTCAATGATGAGAGTTGGTACAAAATTAGGCTACCAAATGAATTTTTCTATCTCCAATTCTATATATACTAGTCTTGGATGCATGCATGGCTCATAATGGACTAATTTGCTGGAGATGTAGTCAATTGAGATGTCAAGGTTATAAGCTAACCAACTCAATTATTGTAAGATATACAAGTTATCTCAAATAATGCAAGAGGGGTATTTTGGTCATTTTTCTTGGAATTTTAAAGGCATTCTTGTAATCTTGGCAAACCCTTAGGGTTTAGCAAAAAATGAATCTCTAGGTTTTCATTTAAGGTTTAAATTAAACTAAAAATAAAATTAATTTCTAAAAATTGAAATTTAGGGTTTGTTAATTAGTTAGGTTTTCTAATTAAATTATACAGGAACATTAGGGTTTAAAATCACTAATTATAATTAACCTTGCTAATTAAATAATTAAGGTTTATGATTTTGATAATTAGGGTTATCAAATTATAATTAGGGTTTCTAATTACCAAATTAGGGTTTCTAGATATTAGGGTTTTAAATTACTAATTATGTTTTGCATAATTAGAAATAAAAACTACAATTACATGATATTAATCACATTAACACAATTTCTGACTGATCACAAACTCCAGTTTAGGTTTCAAATTAGGGTTTCTAATTTCAAAAATTAGGGTTTTAATTAATAATTATGATTTTCCATAATTACAAGGCTTTACTTAAAATTACAAATCGTATAACACATAATATAGGTGTTCTTCATGTTTTTGAGCATTCATAAGGCAGTTTCGACTTGCCTTCTTTGACCAAGTGTAAATCAGTGTGTTTTGTGATTCTGGAAATTATAATGGTTGGGTGTTGTAGTACTAATACAATACTACATGATCCAACCGTTAACATGGCCAACAAGCATAACAAAAGTGAAATCTAGAGCCTTGAACAAGCTTTCAGAGATGTTCTTCATTTTCTGGGTAACCCAAAAATGAATAAAAGTTCGACTGCTCATATTTGGGCCTCCAAAACTTGCAATCTGTGTATTTTTTTTAGTGATCTAACAATTTCAGATCGTAGCCAACATGTAAGAGTACAGACCTATTACATCAAACCAAGACAACAACATTAAAATCGATAGATCTAGCTCGGTCAAATCATGTCAGAAGTCACGATTTATGTTTTTTGGGTTACCCAGGAAACTCATTTAATGAACTTTTGGCTTGGTTTGACCATCCACTACAAGCAACCTGTTAATGGTTTTTATGTTATAAGAGCATGAATAAGTAGTCTATATACCATATTAAGATTCTATTACAACAACAACAAAACAATAAACAACAGAAAGATCAGATACATCAAAGGTCTTGTCAGACCGTTCTGGGTAAAATCTGGGTGACCCATATTCTGTCCAGTCATGGTCGGTCAACGACCTTTTACCAACAATATCTTGCAATTCTTTCAAGCTATAACCTTGATTCAACTTCCAGAGTAAAGATCTCATATCACACTAAAATATCCAACACTTAAAAAACTAAATCAATAAACACACTGAGGTCTAGAAGGACTGACATTCGGTTGTCAGACCACAAAATAAATTTTCCCAGATTTTGTAAATTATCAAATCCGATCCTCTAGATGTTATAAAATCTAACATCTAGCAACCTAGATCATCATTATACACTACTAAAAACATATTTTAACACTTAATCATAACATTTAACATACCAAGCATGATAAGATTCTAGGTTAGGGTTTTATACCTCTTGGGATAAATTTTGATTCTTGGCTTTCTGATTTGTTATGGATGTTAGTGGGGCTCGGTTTTGTGAATGAAATATCTTAGAATTTCGTAGATTTTAGATAGAGAAGCTCAATGATGAGAGTTGGTACAAATTTAGTCTACCAAATGAATTTTTCTCTCTCCAATTCTATATATACTAGTCTTGGATGCATGCATGGCTCATAATGGACTAATTTGCTGGAGATGTAGTCAATTGCGATGTCAAGGTTATAAGCTCACCAACTCAATTATTGCTAGATATACAAGTTATCTCAAATAATGCAAGAGGGGTATTTGAGTCATTTTGCTTGGAATTTTAATGGCATTCTTGTAATCTTGGCAAACCCTTAGGGTTTGTTTATTAGTTAGGTTTTCTAATTAAATAATACCGGAACATTAAGGTTTAAAATAACTAATTATAATTAATCTTGCTAATTAAACAATTAGGGTTTACGATTTTGATAATTAGGGTTACGAAATTATAATTAGGGTTTTTAATTACCAAATTAAGGTTTCTAGATATTAGGGTTTTAAATTACTAATTATGTTTTCCATAATTAGTAATAAAACCTACTATACATGATATTAATCAATTTAACACAATTTCTGACTGGTCACAAACTCTGGTTTAGGTTTCAAATTTGGGTTTGTAATTTCAAAAATTATGGTTTTAAATTGTAATTATGATTTTCCATAATAAAAAGGCTTTACTTAAAATTACAAATCGTATAACACATACCATAGGTGTTCTTCATGTTCTTGAACATTCATAAGGCAGTTTTGACTTGCCTTCTTTGACCAAGTATAAATCAGTGTGTTTTGTGTTTCTGGGAATGATAATGGTTGGGTGTTGTAGTACTAATACAATATTACATGATCCAACCATAAACATGGTCAACAAGCATAACATAATTGAAATATGGAGCCTTGAACAAGCTGTCAGATATGTTCTTCATTTTCTGGGTTACCCAAAAATGAAGAACAGTTCGACTACTCATATTTAGGCCTCCACAACTTTCAATCCGTGTATTTGTTTAGTGATCTAACAATTTTAGATCGTTGCCAACATTAAGAGTACAAACCTATTACATCAAACCAACACGGCAACAATAAAATCGTTAGATCTAGCTCGGTCAAATCCGGTCAGAAGTCACGATTTAAGTTTTCATGGGTTACCTAGAAAACTCATTTTTTGAACTTTTGGCTTTGTTTGACCATCCACTACAAGCAGCCTGTTAATGGTTTTTGTCTTATAAGAGCATGAATAAGTAGTCTATATACCATAATACGATTCTATTACAACAACAACAACAACAAAAAAATAAACAGCAGAAAGATCAGAGATGTCAAAGGTATTGTCAGACCATTCTGGGCAAGATCTGGATTACCCAAATTTTGTCCAGTCATGGTCGGTTAACGACCTTTGACCAACAATATCTTTCAATTGTTTCAAGCTATGACCTTGATTCAACTTCCAGAGTAAAGATCTCATATCACACTAAAATATCCAACACTTAAAACACTAAATCAATAAACGCGTTGAGATCTAGAAGGTCTGACATTCAGTTGTCAGACCACAAAATAAATTTTTCCAGATTTTGTAAATCTTAAAATCCGATCCTCTAGATGTTATGTATCTAATATCTAGCAACCTAGATCATGATTATACACTACTAACAACATATTTTAACACTTAATCATAACATTTAACATACCAAGCATGATCAGATTCTAGGTTAGGGTTTTATACCTCTTGGGATTAATTTTGATTCTTGGCTTTCTGATTTGTTATGGATGTTAGTGGGGCTCGGTTTTGTGAATGAAATATCTTAGAATTTCGTAGCTTTTAGATAGAGAAGCTCAATGATGAGAGTTGGTACAAAATTAGGCTACCAAATGAATTTTTCTATCTCCAATTCTATATATACTAGTCTTGGATGCATGCATGGCTCATAATGGACTAATTTGCTGGAGATGTAGTCAATTGAGATGTCAAGGTTATAAGCTAACCAACTCAATTATTGTAAGATATACAAGTTATCTCAAATAATGCAAGAGGGGTATTTTGGTCATTTTTCTTGGAATTTTAAAGGCATTCTTGTAATCTTGGCAAACCCTTAGGGTTTAGCAAAAAATGAATCTCTAGGTTTTCATTTAAGGTTTAAATTAAACTAAAAATAAAATTAATTTCTAAAAATTGAAATTTAGGGTTTGTTAATTAGTTAGGTTTTCTAATTAAATTATACAGGAACATTAGGGTTTAAAATCACTAATTATAATTAACCTTGCTAATTAAATAATTAAGGTTTATGATTTTGATAATTAGGGTTATCAAATTATAATTAGGGTTTCTAATTACCAAATTAGGGTTTCTAGATATTAGGGTTTTAAATTACTAATTATGTTTTGCATAATTAGAAATAAAAACTACAATTACATGATATTAATCACATTAACACAATTTCTGACTGATCACAAACTCCAGTTTAGGTTTCAAATTAGGGTTTCTAATTTCAAAAATTAGGGTTTTAATTTATAATTATGATTTTCCATAATTACAAGGCTTTACTTAAAATTACAAATCGTATAACACATAATATAGGTGTTCTTCATGTTTTTGAGCATTCATAAGGCAGTTTCGACTTGCCTTCTTTGACCAAGTGTAAATCAGTGTGTTTTGTGATTCTGGAAATTATAATGGTTGGGTGTTGTAGTACTAATACAATACTACATGATCCAACCGTTAACATGGCCAACAAGCATAACAAAAGTGAAATCTAGAGCCTTGAACAAGCTTTCAGAGATGTTCTTCATTTTCTGGGTAACCCAAAAATGAATAAAAGTTCGACTGCTCATATTTGGGCCTCCAAAACTTGCAATCTGTGTATTTTTTTTAGTGATCTAACAATTTCAGATCGTAGCCAACATGTAAGAGTACAGACCTATTACATCAAACCAAGACAACAACATTAAAATCGATAGATCTAGCTCGGTCAAATCATGTCAGAAGTCACGATTTATGTTTTTTGGGTTACCCAGGAAACTCATTTAATGAACTTTTGGCTTGGTTTGACCATCCACTACAAGCAACCTGTTAATGGTTTTTATGTTATAAGAGCATGAATAAGTAGTCTATATACCATATTAAGATTCTATTACAACAACAACAAAACAATAAACAACAGAAAGATCAGATACATCAAAGGTCTTGTCAGACCGTTCTGGGCAAAATCTGGGTGACCCATATTTTGTCCAGTCATGGTCGGTCAACGACCTTTTACCAACAATATCTTGCAATTCTTTCAAGCTATAACCTTGATTCAACTTCCAGAGTAAAGATCTCATATCACACTACGATATCCAACACTTAAAACACTAAATCAATAAACACATTGAGATCTAGAAGGTCTGACATTCGGTTGTCATACCACGAAATAAATTTTCCCAGATGTTGTAAATCTTCAAATCCGATCCTCTAGATGTTATGTATCTAACATCTAGCAACCTAGATCATCATTATACACTACTAACAACATATTTTAACACTTAATCATAACATTTAACATACCAAGCATGATCAGATTCTAGGTTAGGGTTTTATACCTCTTGGGATAAATTTTGATTCTTCTCTTTCTGATTTGTTATGGATGTTAGTGGGGCTCGGTTTTGTGACTGAAATGTCTTAGAATTTAGTAGGTTTTAGAGAGAAAAGCTCAATGATGAGAGTTGGTACAAAATTAGGCTACCAAATGAATTTTTCTCTCTCCAATTCTATATATACTAGTCTTGGATGCATGCATGGCTCATAAAGGACTGATTTCCTGGAGATGCAGTCAATTGAGAAGTCAAGGTTATAAGCTCACCAACTCCATTATTGCTAGATACACAAGTTATCTCAAATAATATAAGAGGGGTATTTTGGTCATTTTGCTTGGAATTTTACTGGTATTCTTATAATCATGACAAACCCTTAGGGTTTAGAATAAAATAAATTTCTAAGTTTTCATTTAGGGTTTAAATTAAACTAATAATAAAATTAATTTCTAAAAATTGAAATTTAGTTTTCATTAATTAGTTAGGTTTTCTAATTAAATTATACAGGAACATTAGGGTTTAAAATCAGTAATTATAATTAACCTTGCTAGTTAAATAATTAGGGTTTATTATTTTGATAATTAGGGTTACCAAATTATAATTAGGGTTTCTAATTACCAAATTAGGGTTTCTACATATTAGGGTTTTAAATTACTAATTAGGTTTTCCATAATTAGAAATAAAACCTACTATTATATGATATTAATCACATTAACACAATTTTTGACTGATCACAAACCCCAGTTTAGGTTTCTAATTAGGGTTTCTAATTTCAAAAATTAGGGTTTTAATTTATAATTATGATTTTACATAATTGCAAGGCTTTACTTAAAATTACAAATCGTATAACATATAACATAGGTGTTCTTCATGTTTTTGAGCATTCATAAGGCTGTTTCGACTTGCCTTCTTTTACCAAGTGTAAATCAGTGTGTTTTATGTTTCTTGAAATGATAATGGTTGGGTGTTGTAGTTCTAATAAGTGAAATCTGGAGCCTTGAAAAAGCTGTCAGAGATGTTCTTCATTTTCTGGGTTACCCAAAAATGAATAACAGTTCGACTGCTCATATTTGGGCCTCCACAACTTGCAATCCGTGTATTTTTTTTAGTGATCTAACAATATCAGATCGTAGCCAACATGTAAGAGTACAGACCTATTACATCAAACCAACACAACAACACTAAAATCGATAGATCTAGCTCGGTCAAATCATGTCAGAAGTCACGATTTATGTTTTTTGGGTTACCCAGGAAACTCATTTAATAAACTTTTGGCTTGGTTTGACCATCCACTGCAAGCAACCTGTTAATGGTTTCTATGTTATAAGAGCATGAATAAGTAGTCTATATACCATATGTAAGACCCCAACTTAATATTAATGAAATTTAATTTTCTCTATTTATTATTTTGAAATAGTAAGGGTTAATTTGATTAATGTGGATAGTTATGGGTAAAATACGCAAATATTTCAAAATAAGAAAGTGGTTATAAAATATTCATTGTTGTCGGGGAATATTCGTTTGGTCGTGGAATATTCTTGCTGTCGGGGAATATTCGTACGACAGAACAGTATTTTGTGGGCCCTATAACGGAAAGAGATTGGATGAAGAAAATGACAAATATAAGTTGTTTAAAAATAACGGCGTAGTTGTTACCGTTAATACTGTTAAAATACTCGGTTGTTAAACACAGTAGCACACTGTATTGCACCACTTATTGATTCTTACGTAAGAAGGCACTACTCAATAATGGTTACAGTAATTACTGTTCAGTATTTTATTTTATAATTGTTGCGTTGATATTTTATATTGCTGTTGTTTCAATAATTGTCATTACACGGTATTTTCATTATTGAAGCTATAATTCATATTATCTGAATAATATTATTAGATAATATTATTGGCAATGTCTAGAAAGTTCTGTCTAAGGAGTGGTTTGGTCACCTAATTGCTCGCTAGTAAGGAGAAATTCTTATTGGAAAGCCCCCTCTTTCCTAGGAACTGCCTAGTTGTCAATATTATGATTCTGTAATATTATTTGTGAATAATTAATTATTGATTCATATGATGAAAAAAATATTGATTTTACGTGGATATAGATGGAAAAAAAAAATTTAATGTGACAATTGTTGAAAATTAAAATTTTATCTTTTTCTGATAAAATAATTCATTTAAATATATTATTATATTTTAATAATATAATAATGATGATATTTTTATGATGAATGTGGGATATATGAGTATATGTGAAGGAGGAGTATTTTTGTTACCAAAAATATTTAAAGCATGTTTTATGTGTTGGTGGACCCCATTTCTTGACTGAAATTTGATTATAGCCTGTAAAATCGCCCGTTTGTAGATTTCGGTTCATTTCTGTTTGGAATTTGGAAAAACTTTCTTCTACAAAGTTGTAGAGAATTGAATTTCCTGTAAAAATTCGCGAGATTCAAATTTTCAAACAAAAGGGATATTTATTGTGAATTATTGAAGTTCTGAATTTCCGAAATAATTGATTTTTGGAAGTTTTAATTGTTTTAATTAACAAAAACGTTTTTTGTGTTTGGTTAGCCTCATTAAACACATGCAAGTTGCTGAATTTAGATGGTTCTAGGTGCGTTGACAAATTTGTATATATATATTATTATTATTATATTAAATTTTCTACTTTGGTGTTCTAAGTATTTTCCTATAAATAGGGTGCTTAGGTTAGAATTGAAAACCACACCAGAAACTAAAGTTTTATCTCTATATTATCGAGCGTATTCTTGTGAGTATTTTGAGTATACTTTGAGTATTGCTATACGGTGCAAGTTCAAGTCATAGCCTATATCCGGTGTTTCAACTAGAAGTACTGTCTTTCGAGGTAAGGGATGTTATTTTATTCGAAAATGATATTATTTCTTCAATATCATTATGCTGAATTATTGGTTGAAAATTTTTATCAAATTTGGAACTTTTTCATGTCGGGGTTACTATTCATGAGTTACTATTCACGAGTTACTATTAATGAATTACTATTCATGAGTTACTATTCACGAGTACTATTCACGAAGCATGATGATGTTTTTTGTGAAATTTTTATCTTTTGGTGTCGGAGTTACTATTCACGTATATAGCACTATTCACGTATACGGCACTATTCACGAATACAGCACTATTCACCGAAAAATGAAATTTCTTCTTTTTGTCCAAAATATCTATTCTGGACACTAGCTTAGATTGTATCCATGTTTTGATCATTCTTGAACTTAGATTACTTATGAAGTATTTTTGAACTTGGATTGTTTAAAATACGAATCCTTAATATTTGTTCTTTTGTTTCACTGGATTCGTTTCCTTTAAAATATTTTTCATCATCCTCAGTCCTAAATGATGATATTACTGAATATCTTTGGCCTGTAGTGCAAAGATGAATGATTTTTTGATGAATATCTTTGGCCCGTAGTGCAAAGATGATTAGGTGTTTAGATGAACATGACCGACTGATGAATATCTTTGGCTTGTAGTGCAAAGATGAATATTTGATTCCAGATATATATTAATTGATGTTACAGGAATAAAATATCACCGATAAAATTTTAAATTCATATATAGAAGATAGTAGTTTGCATTCTCTACTTAACTCTTCTAATGAATTATTGTTTCCGCTGCAGTTTTTGATTTAAAACTGGTTGTCTATTCTATTCTATTAGATTTTTTCCTATTGAAGACTAACGATAATTTGTTGTATATTACATTAGTCATAATATTCTTTACTGGGCTAGTTGAGCTCACCCTTTTCCTTTTTGTTCCATTTTTCTTCTCAGGAGGCGAGAATGTAGCGAGTACTAGTCAGGGTATGGAATGAAGGTTCTAGAGAGAGTTGTTTAGTAGTCCTCACCTTTTTTTATCAATAATTATGATGGGGATTTATTTGCTTGTGGATATTGTCTAGACGGCAATATCTGTATTTAAACTCACAGTTTATATGTTGTAATAATAAAGTCGTAGTTATTTTAGTACCATGTATTTGGCGACTCAGAATGGGTTGGATGGAATGGACCTATTTTGGGGGCGTCACACCATATTTCCGATTCTGTTACAACAACAAAATAATAAACAACAGAAAGATCAGAGACGTCAAAGGTCTTGTCAGACCGTTCTGGGCAAGATCTGGGTTACCCAGATTTTTTCCAGTCATGGTCGGTCAACGACCATTGACCAATAATATCTTTCAATTCTTTCAAGCTATGACCTTGATTCAACTTCCAAAGTAAAGATCTCAGATCACACTACAATATCCAACACTTAAAACACTAAATTAATAAACACACTGAGATCTATAAGGTCTGACATTCGGTTGTTAGACCACAAAATAAATTTTCCCAGATTTTGTAAAACTTCAAATCCGATCCTCTAGATATTATGGATCTAACATCTAACAACCTAAATCATCATTACACACTACTAACAACATATTTTAACACTTAATCATAACATTTAACATACCAAGCAAGATCAGATTCTAGGTTAGGTTTTTATACCTCTTGGGGTAAATTTTGATTCTTGGCTTTCTGATTTGTTATGGATGTTAGTGGGGCTCAGTTTTGTGATTGAAATGTCTTAGAATATCGTAGGTTTTAGAGAGAGAAGCAAAATGATGAAAGTTGGTACAAAATTAGGCTACCAAATAAATTTTTCTCTCTCCAATTCTATATATAATAGTCTTGGATGCATGCATGGCTCATAATGGACTGATTTGCTGGAGATTTAGTCAATTGAGAAGTCAAGGTTATAAGCTCACCAACTCAATTATTGCTAGATATACAAGTTATCTCAAATAATGCAAGAGGGGTATTTTGGTCATTTTGCTTGGAATTTTAATGGCATTCTTGTAATCTTGAAAAACCCTTAGGGTTTAACACAAAATGAATTTCTAGGTTTTCATTTAGGGTTTAAATTAAACTAAAAATAAAATTAATTTCTAAAAATAGAAATTTAGGGTTCGTTAATTAGTTAGGTTTTCTAATTAAATTATACACGAACATTAGGGTTTAAAATCACTAATTATAATTAACCTTGCTAATTAAATAATTAGGGTTTATGATTTTGATAATTAGGGTTACCAAAATATAATTAGGGTTTCTAGATACTAGGGTTTTAAATTACTAATTAGGTATTCCATAATTAGAAATAAAACCTACTATTACATGATATTAATCACATTAACATAATTTCTAACTGATCATAAACTCCAGTTTAGGTTTCAAATTAGGGTTTCTAATTTTAAAAATTAGGGTTTTAATTTATAATTATGATTTTCCATAATTACAAGGCTTTACTTAAAATTACATATCGTATAATACATAACATAGGTGTTCTTCATGTTTTTGAGCACTAATAAGGCAGTTTCAACTTGCCTTCTTTGACAAAGTGTAAATCAGTGTGTTTTCTGTTTCTGGGAATGATAATGGTTGGGTGTTGTAGTACTAATAAAATACTACATGATCCAACCATAAAAATGGCCAACAAGCATAATATAAGTGAAATTTGGAGCCTTGAACAAGCTGTAAGAGATGTTCTGCATTTTCTGGGTTACCTAGAAATGAATAACAGTTCGACTGCTCATATTTGGGCCTCCACAACTTGCAATCCGTGTTTTTTTTTGTGATCTAACAATTTCAGATCGTAGCCAACATGTAAGAGTACAAAACTATTTCATCAAACCAACACAACAACACTAAAATCGATAGATCTAGCTCGGTCAAATCATGTCAGAAGTCACGATTTAAGTTTTTCGGGTTACCTAGGAAACTCATTTCATGAACTTTTGGCTTGGTTTAACCATTCACTGGAAGCAACCTGTTAATGGTTTTTATATAATAAGAGCATGAATAAGTTGTCTATATACCATATTATGATTCTATTACAACAACAACAAAAAAATAAACAACAGAAAGATCAGAGACGTCAAAGGTCTTGTCAGACCGTTCTGGGCAAAATCTGGGTTACCTAGATTTTGTCCAGTCATGGTCGGTCAACGACCTTTTACCAACAATATCTTGCAATTCTTTCAAGCTATGACCTTGATTCAACTTCCAGAGTAAAGATCTCATATCACACAAAAATATCCAACACTTAAAACACTAAATCAATAAACACACTGAGATCTAGAAGGTCTGACATTCGGTTGTCAGACCACAAAATAAATTTTCCCAGATTTTGTAAATCTTCATATCCGATCCTCAAGATGTTATGGATCTAACATCTAGTAACCTAGATCATCATTATACACTAATAATAACATATTTTAACACTTAATCATAACATTTAACATACCAAGCATGATCAGATTCTAAGTTAGGGTTTTATACCTCTTGTGATAAATTTTGATTCTTGGCTTTCTGATTTGTTATGGATGTTAGTGGGGCTCGGTTTTGTCACAGAAATGTCTTAGAATTTCGTAGGTTTTAGAGAAAGAAGCTCAATGATTAGAGTTGATACAAAATTAGGCTACCAAATGAATTTTTCTCTCTCCAATTCTATATATACTAGTCTTGGATACATGCATGGCTCATAATGGTCTGATTTGCTGGAGATGTAGTCAATTGAGAAGTCAAGGTTATAAGCTCACCAACTCAATTATTGCTAGATACACAAGTTGTCTCAAATAATGCAAGAGGGGTATTTTGGTCATTTTTCTTAGAATTTTAATGGCATTATTATAATCTTGACAAACCCTTAGGGTTTAACCCTTAGGGCTTAACCCTAAGGTTTAGCACAAAATGAATTTCTAGGTTTTCATTTAAGGTTTAAATTAAACTAAAACTAAAATTAATTTCTAAAAATAGAAATTTAGGGTTCGTTAATTAGTTAGGTTTTCTAATTCAATTATAAAGAAACATTAGGGTTTAAAATCATAAATTATAATTAACTTTGCAAATTAAATAATTAGGGTTTATGATTTTGATAATTAGGGTTATCAAATTATAATTAGGGTTTTTAATTACCAAATTAGGGTTTCTAGATATTAGGGTTTTAAATTACTAATTAGGTTTTTCATAATTAGAAATAAAACCTACTATTACATGATATTAATCACATTAACACAATTTCTGACTGATCACAAACCCCAGTTTAGGTTTCTAATTAGGGTTTCTAATTTTAAAAATTAGGGTTTTATTTTATAATTATGATTTTCCATAATTACAAGGCTTTACTTAAAATTACAAATCGTATAACACATAACATAGGTGTTCTTCATGTTTTTGAGTATTCATAAGGCAGTTTCTACTTGGCTTCTTTGACCAAGTGTAAATTAGTGTGTTTTTTATTTCTAGGAATGATAATGGTTGGGTGTTGTAGTACTAATACAATAATACATGATCCAACCATAAAATGGCCAACAAACATAACATAAGTGAAATCTTGAGCCTTGAACAAGCTGTCTTAGATGTTCTTCATTTTCTAGGTTACCCAGAAATGAATAACAGTTCGACTGCTCATATTTGGGCCTCCACAACTTGCAATCCGTGTATTTGTTTAGTGTTCTAACAATTTCATATCGTAGCCAACATGTAAGAGTACAGACCTATTACATCAAACCAACACAACAACAATAAAATCGATAGATCTAGCTCGGTCAAATCATATCAGAATTCACGATTTAAGTTTTCTGGGTTACCTAGGAAACTCATTTCGTGAACTTTTGGCTTGGTTTGACCATCCACTGCAAGCAAATTGTTAATCATTTTTGTGTTATAAGAGCATGAATAAGTAGTCTATATACCAAATTTCCGATTTTATTACAACAACAACAAAACAATAAACA
The DNA here is from genome assembly GCA_020205505.1 of Panax japonicus. Classification (NCBI taxonomy): domain Eukaryota; kingdom Viridiplantae; phylum Streptophyta; class Magnoliopsida; order Apiales; family Araliaceae; genus Panax; species Panax japonicus. The sequence goes on from CM035096.1 coordinate 67,556,436, forward strand.
ACAGAAATATCAGAGACGTCAAAGGTCTTGTCAGACCGTTCAGGGCAAGATCTGGATTACCCAGATTTTGTCCAGTCATGGTCGATCACCGACCTTTGACCAACAATATCTTGGAATTCTTTCAAGCTATGACCTTGATTCAACTTCCAGAGTAAAGATCTCATATCACACTACAATATCCAACACTTAAAACACTATATCAATAAACACACTGAGATCTATAAGGTCTGACATTCGGTTGTCAGACCACCAAATAAATTTTCCCAGATTTTATAAATATTCAAATATGATCCTCTAGATGTTATGGATCTAACATCTAGCAACCTAGATCATCATTATACACTACTAACAACATATTTTAACACTTAATCATAAAATTTAACATACCAAGCATGATCCGATTCTAGGTTAGGGTTTTATACCTCTTGGGATAAATTTTGATTCTTGACTTTCTGATTTGTTATGGATGTTAGTGGGGCTCGGTGTTGTGACTGAAATGTCTTACAATTTTGTAGCTTTTAGAGAGAGAAGCTCAATGATGAGAGTTGGTACAAAATTAGGCTACCAAATGAATTTTTCTCTCTCCAATTCAATATATAATAGTCTTTGATGCATGAATGGCTCATAATGGACTGATTTGCTGGAGATTTAATCAATTGAGAAGTCAAGGTTATAAGCTCACCAACTCAATTATTGCAAGATGTACAATTTATCTCAAATAATGCAAGAGGGGTATTTTGGCCATTTTGCTCGGAATTTTAATGGCATTCTTGTAATCTTGACAAGCCCTTAGGGTTTAACCCTTAGGGTATAGCACAAAATTAATTTCTAGGTTTTCATTTATAGTTTAAATTAAACTTAAAATAAAATTAATTTCTAAAAATTGAAATTTAGGGTTCGTTAATTAGTTAGGTTTTCTAATTAAATTATACAAGAACATTAGGGTTTAAAATCACTAATTATAATTAACCTTACTAATTAAATAATTTGGGTTTATGATTTTGATAATTAGGGTTACCAAATTATAATTAGGGTTTCTAATTACCAAATTAGGATTTCTAGATATTAGGGTTTTAAATTACTAATTAGGTTTTCCATAATTAGAAATAAAACCTACTATTACATGATATTAATCACATTAACAAAATTTCTGACTGATCACAAACACCAGTTTAGGTTTTAAATTAGGGTTACTAATTTCAAAAATTAGTTTTTTAATTTATAATTATGATTTTCCATAATTACAAGGCTTTACTTAAAATTACAAATCGTATAACACATAACATAGGTGTTGTTCATGTTTTTGAGCATTCATAAGGCAGTTTCGACTTTCCTTCTTTGACTAAGTGTAAATCAGTGTGTTTTGTGTTTCTGGGAATGATAATGGTTGGGTGTTGTAGTACTAATACAATACAACATGATCCAACCATAAACATTGCCAACAAGCATAACATAAGTGAAATATGGAGCCTTGAACAAGCTGTTAGAGATGTTCTTCATTTTTTGGGTTACCCAGAAATGAATAACAGTTTGACAGCTTATATTTGGGCCTCCACATCTTTCAACCCGTGTATTTGTTTAGTGATCTAACAACTTTCAGATCGTAGCCAACATGTAAGAGTACAGACCTATTACATCAAACCAACACAACAACAATAAAATCGATAGATCTAGCTCGGTCAAATCATGTCAGAAGTCACGATTTAAGTTTTCTAGATTACCTAGGAAACTCATATCTTGAACTTTTGGTTTGGTTTGACCATCCACTGCAAGCATCCTGTTAATGGTTTTTATGTTATAAGAGCATGAATAAGTAGTCTATATACCATATTAAGATTCTATTACAACAACCACAAAAAAATAAATAATAGAAAGATCAGAGATGTCAAAGGTCTTGTCAGACCGTTCTGGGTAAGATCCGGGTTACCCATATTTTGTTCAGTCATGGTCGGTCAATGACCTTTGACTAACATTATCTTGCAATTCTTTCAAGATATAATCTTGATTCAACTTCCAGAGTAAAGATCTCATATCACACTACAATAGCCAACACATAAAACCCTAAATCAATAAACACACTAAGATCTAGAAGGTTTGACATTCGGTAGGCAGAACACAAAATAAATTTTCCTAGATTTTGTAAATCCTCAAATCCAATCCTCTAGATGTTATGGATCTAACATCTTGCAACCTAGATCATCATTATACACTATTAGCAACATATTTTAACACTTAATCATAACATTTAACATATCAAGCATGATCAGATTCTAGGTTAGGGTTTTATACCTCTTGGGATAAATTTTGATTCTTGGCTTTCTGATTTGTTATGGATGTTAGTGGGGCTCGGTTTTGTGACTAAAATGTCTTAGAATTTCGTAGGTTTTAGAGATAGAAGCTCAATGATGAGAGTTGGTACAAAATTAAGCTACCAAATGAATTTTTCTCTCTCCTATTATATATACTAGTCTTGGATGCATGTATAGCTGATAATGGACTTATTTCCTGGAGATTTAGTCAATTGAGACGTCAAGGTTAGCTCAATAACTCAATTATTGCTAGATATACAAGTTATCTCAAATAATGCAAGAGGAGTATTTTGGTTATTTTGCTTGGAATTTTAATGGCATTCTTGTAATCTTGACAAACCCTTAGGGTTTGGACCTTAGGGCTTAACCCTAAGGTTTAGCACAAAATGAATTTCTAGGTTTTCATTTAGGGTTTATATTAAACTAAAAATAAAATTAATTTCTAAAAATAGAAATTTAGGGTTTGTTAATTAGTTAGGTTTTCTAATTAAATTATACCGGAACATTATGGTTTAAAATAACTAATTATAATTAATTTTGCTAATTAAATAATTAGAGTTTTCTATTTTGATAATTAGGGTTACCAAATTACAATTAGGGTTTCTAATTACCAAATTAGGGTTTCTAGATATTAGGGTTTTAAATTACTAATTATGTTTTCCATAATTAGCAATAAAACCTACTATACATGATATTAATCACATTAACACAATTTCCGACTGATCACAAACTGTAGTTTAGGTTTCAAAATAGGGTTTCTAATTTTAGAAATTAGGGTTTTAATTTGTAATTATGATTTTCCATAATTACAAGGCTTTACTTAAAATTACAAATACTATAACACATACCATAGGTGTTCTTCATGTTCTTGAGCATTCATAAGGTATTTCGACTTGGCTTTTTTGTCCAAGTGTAAATCAGTGTGTTTTGTGTTTGTGGGAATGATAATAGTTGGGTGTTGTAGTAATAATACAATATTACATGATCCAACCATAAACATGGTCAACAAGCATAACATAAGTGAAATCTGGAGCCTTGAACAAGCTGTCAAAGATGTTCTTCATTTTCTGGGTTATCCAAAAATGAAGAACAGTTCGACTGCTCATATTTGGGCCTTCACAACTTGCAATCCGTGTATTTGTTTAGTGATCTAACAATTTCAGATCGTAGCCAACATGTAAGAGTAGAAACCTATTACATCAAACAAACACAACAAAAATAAAATCGTTAGATCTAGCTCTGTCAAATGATATCAGAAGTCACGATTTAAGTTTTCTGGGTTACCCAGGAAACTCATTTAGTGAACTTTTGGCTTGGTTTGACCATCCATTGCAAGCAACCTGTTAATGGTTTTTGTGTTATAAGAGCATGAATAAGTAGTCTATATACCATATTACGATTCTAGTATAACAACAACAACAAAAAAATAAACAGCAGAAAGATCAGAGACATCAAAGGTCTTGTCAGACTGTTCTGGGGAAGATCTGGATTACACTTAATCATAACATTAAAATACCAAGCATGATCAGATTCTAGGTTAGGGTTTTATACCTCTAGGGATAAATTTTGAATCTTGGTTTTCTGATTTGTTATGGATGTTAGTGGGGCTCGGTTTTGTGACTAAAATATCTTATAATTTCATAGGTTTTAGAGAGAGAAGCTCAATGATGAGAGTTGGTACAAAATTAGGCTACCAAATGAATTTTTCCCTCTCCAATTCTATATATACAAGTCTAGGATGCATGTATGGCTAATAATGGACTGATTTTCTGGAGATTTAGTCAATTAAGCAGTCAAGGTTAGCTCACCAACTCAATTAATGCTAGATATACAAGTTATCTCAAATAATGCAAGAATGGTATTTTGGTCATTTTGCTTGGAATTTTAATGGCATTGTTGTAATCTTGACAAACACTTTGGGTTTGACCCTTAGGGTTCAATTATAGTTAGGGTTTTTAATTACCAAATTAGGGTTTTTAGATATTAGGGTTTTAAATTACTAATTAGGTTTTCCATATTTAGCAAGAAAACCTACTATACATGATATTAATCACATTAACAAAATTTATGACTGATCACAAACTCCAGTTTAGGTTTCAAATTAGGGTTTTTAATTTCAGAAATTAGGGTTTTAATTTATAATTATGATTTTCCATAATTACAAGGCTTTACTTAAAATTAGAAATCATATAACACATAACATAGGAGTTCTTCATCTTCTTGAGCATTCATAAGGCAGTTTCGACTTGCCTTCTTTGACCAAGTGTAAATCAGTGTGTTTTGTGTTTTTTGGAATGATAATGGTTGGGTGTTGTAGTACTAATACAATACTACATGATCCAACCATAAACATGGACAACAAGCATAACAGTTAGACTGCTCATATTTGGGCCTCTACAACTTGCAATCCGTGTATTTGTTTAGTTATCTAACAATTTCAGATTGTAGCCAACATATAAGAGTACAAACCAATTTTTGTGAACTTTTGGCTTGGTTTGACCATCCACTGCAAGTAACCTGTTAATGGTTTTTGTGTTATAATAGCATGAATAAGTAGTCTTTATACCATATTATTATTCTATTACAACAGCAACAACAAAACAACAAACAACAGCAAGATCAGAGATGTCAAAGGTCTTGTCAGACCGTTCTAGAAAGATCTGGGTTACCCAGATTTTGTCCATTCATGGTCAGTCAACGACCTTTGACCAACAATATCTTGCAATTATTTCAAGCTATGACCTTGATTCAACTTTCAAAGTAAAGATCTCATATCATACTAAAATATCCAACACTTAAAATACTAAATCAATAAACACACAAAGATCTAGAAAGTCTGACATTCGGTTGTCAGACCACAAAATAAATTTTCCAAGATTTTGTAAATTTTCAAATCTGTGCCTCTAGATGTTATGGATATAACATTTAGCAACCTAGATCATCATTATACACTAATAACAACATATTTTAACACTTAATCATAACATTTAACATACCAAGCATGATCAGATTCTAGGTTAGGGTTTTATACCTCTTCGGATAAATTTTGATTCTTGGCTTTCTGATTTGTTATGGATGTCAGTGGGGCTTGGTTTTGTGACTGAAATGTCTTATAATTTCGTAGGTTTTAGAGAGAGAAGCTCAATGATGAAAGTTGGTACAAAATTAGGCTACCAAATGAATTTTTCTCTCTCCAATTCTATATATACTAGTCTTGGATGCATGCATGGCTCCTAATGGACTGATTTGCTGGAGATTTAGTCAATTGAGAAGTCAAGGTTACAAGCTAACCAACTCAATTATTTCTAGATATACAAGTTATCTCAAATAATGCAAGAGGGGTATTTTGGTCATTTTACTTGGAATTTTAATGGCATTCTTGTAATCTTGACAAACCCTTAGGGTTTAGCACAAAATGAATTTCTAGGTTTTCATTTAGGGTTTAAATTAAACTAAAAATAAAATTAATTTCTAAAAATAGAAATTTAGGGTTCGTTAATTAGTTACGTTTTATAATTAAATTATACGGGAACATTAGAGTTTAAAATTACTAATTATAATTAACCTTGCTAATTAAATAATTAGGGTTTATGATTTTGATAATTAGGGTTACCAAGTTACAATTAGGATTTCTAATTACCAAATTAGGGTTTCTAGATATTACGTTTTTAAATTACTAATTAGGTTTTCTATAATTAGAAATAAAACCTACTATTACATAATATTAATCACATTAACACAATTTTAACTGATCACAAACTCCTGTTTAGGTTTCAAATTAGGGTTTCTAATTTCAGAAATTAGGATTTTAATTCATAATTATGATTTTCCATAATTACAAGGCTGCACTTAAAATTACAAATCGTATAATACATAACATAGGTGTTCTACATGTTTTTGAGCATTCATAAGGCAGTTTCGACTTGCCTTCTTTGACCAAGTGGAAATCAGTGTGTTTTGTGTTTCTGGGAATGATAATGGTTGGGTGTTGTAGTACTAATACAATACTACATGATCCAACCATAAACATGGACAACAAGCATAACATAAGTGAAATCTGGAGCCTTGAACAAGCTGTCAGAGATGTTCTTCATTTTCTAGGTTACCCAGAAATGAATAAGAAGTTCGACTGCTCATATTTGGGCCTCCACAACTTGCAATCCGTGTATTTGTTTAGTGATCTAACAATTTTAGATCGTAGCCAACATGTAAGAGTACAGACCTATTACATCAAACCAACACAACAACAATAAAATCGATAGATCTAGCTCGGTCAAATAATGTCAGAAGTCACAATTAAAGTTTTCTAGGTTACCTAGGAAACTCATTTCGTTAACTATTGGCTTGGTTTGACCATCCACTGCAAGCAACTTATTAATGGTTTTTGTGTTATAAGAGCATGAATAAGTTGTCTATATACCATATTCTGATTCTATTACAACAACAACAAAATAATAAACAACAGAAAGATTAGAGACGTCAAAGGTCTTGTCAGACCATTCTTTGCAAGAACTAGGTTACCCAGATTTTGTCTAGTCATGGTCGGTCAACGACCTTTGACCAACAATATCTTATAATTCTTTCAAGCTATGACCTTGATTCAACTTCCAGATTAAAGATATCATATCACACTACAATATCCAACACTAAAAAAAATTAAATCAATAACCACACTGAGATCTTGAAGGTCTGACATTCGGTTGTCAGACCACAAAATAAATTTTCCCAGATTTTGTAAATCTTCAAATCTGATCCTCTAGATGTTATAAAATCTAACATCTAGCAACCTAGATCATCATTATACACTACTAACAACATATTTTAACACTTAATCATAACATTTAACATACCAAGCATGATCAGATTCTAGGTTAGGGTTTTATACCTCTTGGGATAAATTTTGATTCTTGGTTTTCTGATTTGTTATGGATGTTAGTGGGGCTAGGTTTTGTGACTGAAATGTCTTAGAATTTCATAGGTTTTAGAGAGAGAAGCTCAATGATGAGAGTTGGTACAAAATTAGGCTACCAAATGAATTTTTCTCTCTCCAATTCTATATATACTTGTCATGGATGCATGTATAGCTGATAATGGACTTATTTGCTGGAGATTTAGTCAATTGAGATGTCAAGGATTGCTCAATAACTCAATTATTGCTAGATATATAAGTTATCTCAAATAATGCAAGTGGGTTAATTTGGTCATTTTACTTGGAATTTTAATGGAATTCTTGTAATCTTGAAAACCCTTAGGGTTTGGCCCTTAGGGCTTAACCCTAAGGTTTAGCACAAAATGAATTTCTAAGTTTTCAATTAGGGTTTATATTAAAATAAAAATAAAATTAATTTCTAAAAATAGAAATTTAGGGTTTGTTAATTAGTTAGGTTTTCTAATTAAATTATACCGGAACATTAGGGTTTAAAATCACTAATTATAATTAATCTTGCTAATTAAATAATTAGGGTTTACAATTTTGATAATTTGGGTTACCAAATTATAATTAGGGTTTCTAATTACCAAATTAGGGTTTCTAGATATTAGGGTTTTAAATTACTAATTATGTATTCCATAATTAGCAATAAAACCTTAACACAATTTCTGACTGATCACAAACTCTAGTTTAGGTTTTAAATTAGGGTTTCTAATTTCAAAAATTAGGGTTTTAATTTGTAATTATGATTTTCCATAATTACAAGGCTTTACTTAAAATTACAAATCGTATAACACATACCATAGGTGTTCTTTATGTTCTTGAGCATTCAAAAGGCAGTTTCGATTTGCCTTCTTTGACCAAGTGTAAATCAGTGTGTTTTGTGTTTTTGGGAATGATAACGGTTGGGTGTTGTAGTACTAATACAATATTACATGATCCAACCATACACATGGTCAACAAGCATAACATAAGTGAAATCTGGAGCCTTGAACATGCTGTCAAAGATGTTCTTCATTTTCTGGGTTACCCAAAAATGAAGAACAGTTCGACTGCTCATATTTGGGCCTCCACAACTTGCAATCCGTGTAATTGTTTAGTGATCTAACAATTTCAGATCATAGCCAACATGTAAGAGTACAAACCTATTACATCAAACCAACACAACAACAATAAAATCGTTAGATCTAGCTCGATCAAATCATGTCAGAAGTCATGATTTAAGTTTTATGTGTTACCCAGAAAACTCATTTCGTGAACTTTTGGATTGGTTTGACCATCCACTGCAAGAAACCTGTTAATGGTTTTTGTGTTATAAGAGCATGAATATGTATTCTATATACCATATTACGTTTCTATTACAACAACAACAACAACAACAAAATAAACAGCAGAAAGATCAGAGACGTCAAAGGTCTTGTCAGACCGTTCTGGGCAAGATCTGAATTACCCAGATTTTGTCCAATCATGGTCGATCAACGACCTTTGACAAATAATATATTGCAATTCTTTCAAGCTATGACCTTAATTCAACTTCTAGAGTAAAGATCTCATATCACACTACAATATCCAACACTTTAAACACTAAATCAATAAACACACTGAGATCTAGAAGGTCTGACATTCGTTTGTCAGACCACAAAATAATTTTTCCAAGATTTTATAAATCTTCAAATCCGATCCTCTAGATGTTATGGATCTAACATCTAGCAACCTAGATCATCATTATACACTACTAACAACATATTTTAACACTTAATCATAACATTTAACATACCAAGCATGATCAGATTCTAGGTTAGGGTTTTATACCTCTTGGGATAAATTTTGATTCTTGACTTTCTGATTTGTTATGGATGTTAATGGGGCTCGGTTTTGTGACTGAAATATATTAGAATTTCGTAGGTTTTAGAGAGAGAATCTCAATGATGAGAGTTGGTACAAAATTAGGCTACCAAATGAATTTTTCTCTCTCCAATTCTATATATACTAGTCTTCGATGCATGTATGGCTGATAATGGACTGGCTTGCTGGAGATTTAGTCAATTGAGAAGTCAAGGTTAGCTCACCAACTCAATTATTACTAGATATACAAGTTATCTCAAATAATACAAGAAGGGTATTTTGGTCATTTTTCTTGGAATTTTAATGGCATTCTTGTAATCTTGACAAACACTTAGGGTTTGACCCTTAGGGCTTAACCTTAAGGTTTAGCACAAAATGAATTTCTAAGTTTTTATTTAGGGTTTAAATTAAACTAAAAATAAAATTAATTTCTAAAAATAGAAATTTAGGGCTTGTTAATTAGTTAGGTTTTCTAATTAAATTATACAGGAACATTAGGGTTTAAAATCACTAATTTTAATTAACCTTGCTAATTAAATAATTTGGGTTTATAATTTTGATAATTAGGGTTACCAACTTACAATTAGGATTTCTAATTACCAATTTAGGGTTTCTAGATATTAGGATTTTAAATTACTAATTAGGTTTTCCATATTTAGCAATAAAACCTAATATACATGATATTAATCACACTAACACAATTTTTGACTGATCACAAACTCTAGTTTAGGTTTTAAATTAGGGTTTCTAATTTTAGAAATTAGGTTTTTAATTTATAATTATGATTTTCCATAATTACAAGGATTTACTTAAAATTACAAATCGTATAACACATAACATAGGTGTTCTTCATGTTCTTGAGCATTCATAAGGCAGTTTCGACTTGCCTTCTTTGACCAAGTGTAAATCAGTGTGTTTTATTTTTCTGGGAATGATAATGGTTGGATGTTGTAGTACTAATACAATACTACATGATCCAACCATAAACATGGACAACAAGCATAACATAAGTAAAATATGGAGCCTTGAACAAGCTGTCAGAGCTGTTCTTCATTTTTTGGGTTACCTAGAAATGAATAACAGTTCAACTGCTCATATTTGGACCTCCACAACTTACAATTCGTGTATTTGTTAAGTGATCTAACAATTTCAGATCATAGCCAACATATAAGAGTACAAACCTATTTTCGTGAACTTTTGGCTTGGTTTGACCATCCACTGCAAGCAACATATTAATGGTTTTTGTGTTATAATAGCATGAATAAGTAGTCTATATACTATATTATGATTTTATTACAACAGCAACAACAAAACAACAAACAACAGCAAGATCAGAGACGTCAAAGGTCTTGTAAGACCGTTCTAGGAAGATCTGGGTTACCCATATTTTGTCCAGTCGTGGTCGGTCAACGACCTTTGACCAACAATATATTGAAATTCTTTCAAGCTATGACCTTGATTCAACTTCCAGAGTAAAGATCTCATATCACACTACAATATCCAACACATAAAACACTAAATCAATAAACACACTAAGATCTAGAAAGTCTGACATTCTGTTGTCAGACCACAAAATAAATTTTCCCAGATTTTATAAATTTTCAAATTCGAGCCTCTAGATGTTTTGGATATAAAATCTAGCAACCTATATCATCATTATACACTACTAACAACATATTTTAACACTTAATCATAACATTTAACATACCAATCATGATCAGATTCTAGGTTAGGGTTTTATACCTCTTGGGATATATATATGAACTGTGTGTCGAACTTTGTTCGATGAGCCTAGACTTCGCTCTGGAGCGTTTAATACTTTAATATATATATTTATATATATTAACTGTGTGTCGTACTCTGTTCGATGAGCCTGGCTTTTACATTCGGTGTGTTTACTCGTTTATTTATATATATATATATATATATATTGTCCCACCTGGAGTTTACTTCGTCGTGGTTGATCGCTTTTACAGCTTTATTTACGTTTCATCCTGCCTGGAGTTCACTTCATGGCAGTTGATTGCTTTGTACAGCTTTATTTACATTTTGTCCCACCTTGAGTTTCCTCCGTGGTGGTTGATAGCTTTTACAGCTTTATTTACATTTCTGATCCCCCGTGGAGGTGCTTCGTGGTTGGTGATCATGTCTGTATATATATATTTACAGTTTATATATATATATATATATATATATATATATATATATATATACATGTTTACTGCTTTCATATAAATTGCAGTATCATGTGCACCTAGGAATCATGTGATCACATATTAAACCTATTGGATCTAGATTCGATTCCCGTGATGGACATTTTCAGCTGTAAGTAGCTTGTAAATTATTTTGCGGTGTCTGAATTTCCTCGGATGGTTCTCATACCCATGAGGAAGTCGGCATTATTTTGTACATTATTTTCTTATAAATGTTTCGCATCTTGGAAATAAAATCAATCAAGCCAAACACTTTATAAAATGGAAGTGTAAAAGGTCTCAATTACTATTGAGCATCAGGGTTTGAGAAACCTCTTTTATAAAACATCACTGCCATATCTTGCTAAAAATTGAATTTTTACATAAATTCAAACCCTGTGTATATAGGTGCGAATGAGGCCTCACACTACTTCCAAATAACAGCACATTGACCCATACACACACACATTCAGATAATAGTTTCTTAAAAAGAGGCGATCACCATGGTAACACGGATGTCGGGGGGTGCCTAACACCTTCCCTCCGCATAACCAAGTCTCCGGACCCTAATGAATCTTGGTTTCACCAACCCGTTTAGCAGTGTCACATCATTGGGTCAATGTGCAAACCTTTTCTCAGTTGTGTTGGTACAACCATTTAAAAAACCAATTGGCGGCTCTTAACAGTCCATCGTCGACATTATACATGTCGGACCATTTTCACTTATTTTTTCAAACAAATCTCACCTAAAATGAGAACACCAAAGAACAAGTAACGGAAAGGGACATCTAAAAATCCCGACGTCGACAGGTGACGACTCTGCTGGGGAATCCAGTAAGATGACTTAAGCCGCTATTACAATCTTTTTAAAAATTTTATCTTCTTGTGTGTGAATGTTGCATTTACATTTATGATGAATGTGTACGAATTCATTTTCTTATTGCACTTAGTGCCTCGCACCATATCTGCTTGTGATATTAGTGCTTCGCACATGTCATCATTTTTATGCAGTGAGACGCGATGTATGTGAATGTATGTTGTGTGGTCCCTCCACCAGGAGGCTATCCGTCGGTGTTTGATTACTAGATTCGTGGGAAGACTAATTCCCCGAGGCTCAGGAAAGGCACCACCCAAATTCGCTCCATTTCAAAGACCGGATTAATTTCCCGTTGAGTAAATTGCAATGATTTGGGAACCTTCATGCCAAAAATCCGTACCCGGTCAAAATCCAAAAAGGCTGCAGGCCTACAGTCAATCATGTCAGCATCTGAACAGGCTGACCTTAATCTAGTTTCTCGCAAAGAATTTGACGGATTAAGCAAGCAAATTACAGATTTGGCTGTTCTATTCAAAGAACTACACCAATATACTCAGGGTTAAAAAATACCCGTACATGCTGAATCCTCTACACAAGGGGGAAACCAGGTCATTACATTACCTGAACTGCAGTTTGATACGACCAACAAAACTCATGATGCTGCTCATCTTACCAGAGATCCAAACATCAGCGACATCAAAAAGAAATTCCTCTAAATGGAAGAGACCCTTCGTGCTATCAAAGGAATTAGAACACAAGGGAGTGTTTCGTATGCTGATCTTTGCATTTTCCTTGGTGTTCATTATCCAGAAAAGTTTAAAACTCCTAACTTCAAAAAATATGACGGGTTAGGAGATCCTTATACACATTAGAATGTGTTTATTGGAGAACTTGGATCTTATGTAGAGGACGAAAAGCTCATAATGCAGCTGTTCCAAAATAGTATAACTGGAGAAGCCCGTTCGTGGTACACAAGGTTAGATAACTCAAAGATCCATAATAGGGAAGAGCTAGCACATGTTTTCCTCACTCAATACAGCTTTCAGTCTCAGATGGCTCCTGATCGGCATCAAATTACCAAGATCAAGAAACAGTCTAAGGAGTCTTTCAGAGAGTATGCTCAAAGGTGGAGACTCCTGGCTGCCCAAGTTATTCCTCCCATGACATAATCAGAAATGGTCATAACTTTTATAGACATACAAGAAGCTCCTTTCTATGAAAGACTTTTAGTCGGCATCGGCAAACCATTTTTTGAAATGGTCAAACATGGGGAGATGGCTGAGATGGGATTGAAGTCCAGAAAAATTCAAGAACTAGCAGCACTCAAAGTTGTTGCTGATCACATCCAATCCGAAAATTATGGAAACAACCCCTGGAGGGTCCATAAAAAGAAAGAGGAAGATATTTCCCTGATTCTACATGGTTAAAAAGGTAATCAGAATATGCCTATTCAAAGGAGAAACTACACTCCTTTTCAAGTACAGTCTTCGAACCCTCCAATACCAAAAGGTGGAGAAGTCAAACGCCCTCGAGTGTTCACACCCATAGGGGACACCCTCGAGAACATTCTCATTCTTCTGACAACACGGAAGAAAATTACACATCTTCTTCCACCAGCCAGCCCTAATGGACGGGGTTTCAATGCTGCTCGGAAATGTTATTATCATGTCGGGGCACCTGGACATGATACTCAGGATTATTGGGCCTTGAAACACAAGATCCAAGACCTGATAGACAACGGTGAGATCGTGGTTACCAAACCAGATCAGCCTCACGTTCAAAAAAACCCTCTTCCTCAACACAAAGAAGAAGAGGTCAACATGATCAATTGGAGCAATGGATAGAGTTCCAATTTCAACTGTGAATCTTCCCAGACCCTCAAAGACGGTGTTGACAAATGGGATTATGCCAAGTTCTAGTTGACAATGGAACGAAAGATTAAAACTCTATGTAAGCAAATTGAGCAATTGGCAGAATTGGTGACTTATCAGCACCAAGTGACACGTCAATTAATCAGCCAGGAGCATGCCAGTCTCCTACGTCTTGTCATGAATATGCCCTCGTCACTTTTAGAAAATGAAATGCTGGAAGGCAAAGTGACGAAGAGAGCAAATGCCAAAGCCCGTCGGGATTTTGCCAACAAAAGGGAATTCACATATCTGGGCCAACCTATGGAGGAGATCCTCCAGATGTTAATCAATGAAGGAAAGATCAGTTCCCTTCTACTTCTAATCAACCCCCGTTCAGGCCGGTATAATTCTGACGGAGTATGTCAATATCACTCTCATTCTCGCGATCACAGCACAAAAGAATGCTGGGCACTCCACCACCTCATCCAAAATATAATTGACAATGGTGTCATGCACCTAATGGACGATGATACTATGTTACGTGCAAGTGAGAATACATGTCCTAATAAGTGGAAGAGTTTGGTAGCAGTCATATCCACTAAAACTAACGGGGCTAACAAATCACTCATAATGCAACCAATTCAACTCAAGGGAAGCAACAATCTTTTGAAAGTGGCCGCTCCCGAGCCAATCAACTTGCCGTACAGAGCATAATATCTTATTGTTAGCTTACACAAGTTTCCATGGAATTATGGAGAAGGTGAAAGATACACCTCACATACCATTGCTACAGTGTCAAAGGAAAATCCACTATATCTTCCCCAACGGGTGATGAAGTCTACCATCAAATCAAAGGGGAAAATACCCATGGAAAAGATTGAAAAACTCCTCTGAACTATGGGTCGTAACGAAGCCAAGGTGGTTTTAAGCTTAAATGAAGCGCCATAACAAATATCAATTTTGGATTTGGTCCTAACTTCCGATGATCACCGGACAATCTTGTTAAAGGTTTTAGAAGAAGCCTATCTACCAACATCAGTTGATACGAAAAAATTTCAACATCTGGTTGATCACATTTTCAACAACAATGTGATATCCTTCACTGATGATGACATACCGCCCGTGGGGACCGGTCATTACAAGTCGTTGCACATTACGGTCTTATCCTTCGGATACATGCTAGCTGAATTCTTGATAGATGGAGGTTGATCTCTAAATATATGTCCATATGCTACCTTGGTGAAGATGAATATCAATCTCAACCGAATCTAGAGTAGCCATACTGTCATCAAAGCTTTTGATGGAGCCCGTCGGAATTCGGTCGGAGTAATTGAACTGCCAATCAAAATTGGTCCCCATATATTCTGCGTATCTTTCCACGTACTCAAGATAGATTTGGGATACAACCTGCTCTTAGGACGACCATGGACTCACATGGTAGGGGCAGTCCCCTCCACCCTTCAAAAGCAACTGAAATACATTATCAACAATAGCCTAGTCATGGTAAACGTTGAACCAGAGTGTCCTCAATATGGGGACATTCCATTCATCAATGCCAATATAGATGTTGAACTGGTTAGTTTTTATGCCTTGAAAGTAAGCAATACCCAATACCATGCTATTGGAATTCCATTTCCCAAACCCAAGATTTCTGCCGAGGTAATGTCGGCTACTCAAGAAATGATGTCAATTGGGTCATAAGTCGGGACAAGGGCTGGGAAAAGATCGTCAGGGTATCAAGTACCCAGTTCAATTAACCAAGCAAACTAGAATAGCTGAACTAGGTTATTCTTCAAGTTCTAGTCATAGGAATCCTCATAAGCATCAGCAGATTCCTTCAGCTTCAACAATGTGGCGTTTATCTTTGCCTGCAAATTCTGAGTCCGCACAACCTCCTGTGAAGGTGCCAGCCAATGTAATGGCTATGTTATTTCCCAATCCGGTACTGGTGAAGGAGAAAGAAGTCTTTGTTCCAAATCCCACAGTGGAAGAGGAGGAACGAAGAACCGAGCAAGACATCATCCGAATGATGTCAAGCATACGTATCATCGTTCATGATGAACATACCAACAGATACACCCCAGACAATGATTGCCCAGACGTAATGGCCATCATTTGGGACAGGGAGGATGATGACAACTCCTCCATCACTATAGTCCACCCGAACTTTTTCCTTGCCAATTAGAACAACACTCCTTGCATTGGTCGACAAGGGTAAAACGGGTAGAACTCTTTATGCCCTGTAGATATCATAACTGCTTACTTTTCTGTACAGTATTAGCAGTTTATTTTTTCAGTATATGCTAACACTGTGTATGATCAAAACATTTCATATATACTAAGTGAAAGCATATTTTGTTTCGGGACCCTTAATTTAGATGTGCATGTACTTGTTGATACGGTGTCTCTTCTCCACAAGGATTGTACCTTTGATGTAGAGATGAATTCAGCCTTGATGGAAATACAGGATAACATTGAGGTGCCTCCAAAAATTCAAGAATGGTTCAAAGAAAAACCTAAACCCATCCTGGATCAAACCACTTCCTTCAATCTCGGAACCTTAGAAAGCCCAAAGTTAATCCAGATTGGTTCAGACCTTACCCCAAATCAAAGGAATGACATGGTTAAACTATTAACCCAATTCCATTATGTGTTTACATGGTCTCATGAAAACATGGTGGGTTTGTCCACTACCATTGTTCTTCATCGTCTTCCTATTAAAGATGGATTTAAGCCAGTCAAGCAAAAGCTCAGGCGATTAAAACCTTAGTGGAGTTTAAAGGTAAAAGAAGAAATTGTGAAACAATTTCAAGTTGGCATCATCATAGTGTCCACATATCCTGAGTGGATATCTAACATTGTTCCCGTGCCTAAACCCAGAGGGAAGGTGCGAGTCTGCGTGGATTACCGGGACTTAAACAAAACTTGTTTAAAAGATAGCTTTCTCGTGCCATTTATCCACATTCTCATTGACAATACTGCTCAATACGATATGTACTCCTTTGCTGATTTCTTTGCAGGGTACCATCAGATCATGGTTGTCGAGGAAGATCGTGAGAAAACTACTTTCATCACGCCTTGGGGAACCTTTTGTTATAGACGGTTGTCATTCGGCCTCATCAATGCCGGAGTCACCTATCAGCGAGCTATGATGGCTCTTTTCCATGACTTAATGCACAAAGAGATTGAGATCTGCATGGATGACATCATTGTCAAATCCCGGAAGGAGGTTGACCATTTAGACCATCTCATAAAGTTGTTCAACAGGTTGCGTAAGTACAACTTGAAGTTTAATCCAGCCAAGTGCGCCTTTGGAGTTAAATCAGGCAAGTTTCTAGGATTTCCAGTCAGCCACAAAGGGATTGAGATGGATCCTACAAAAATTCAGGTCATCATGGAAATGTCCATTCCTCAAACAGAAAAGGAAATACAAGGATTTTTGGGAAGAATCAACTTCATTAGCAGGTTTATCTCTCAACTCATAGCAACTTATGAGCTAATCTTCAAGATATTAAGGAAGAACTCCTCCATGAAATGGAATGATGAGTGCCAGAAGTCCTTCCTCACAATTAAAGAATAGCTAGTCAAAGGTCCTGTTTTGGTACCACCCAGAGATGATGTTCCCCTGTTCATGTACCTATCCATAAGTGACAATGCCATGGGCTGCATGCTGGTATAGAAAGACGATAGAGGCCAAGAATGAGCTATTTATTACCACAGCAAAAGATTTAGCAGCAGTTAACACAAGTACACTATAATTGAGAAGACTTGTTGTGTTTTATCATGGGCTTCCATGAGGTTACAGCATTACCTCCATGGTCACACAACCCATCTCTTATCCCGCGTGGATCCTCTCAAATACGTGTTCAATAAACCCATGTTAAATTTATAGTTGTCCAGATGGCAGTTGATCCTACAACAATTTGACATCGTATATGTGACTCAAAAGTCCATCAAAGGTCAAGGAATTGCGGATCAACTAGCCGCCGCACCTTCAGGGGATTTCAAACCCTTGGAAACATACTTCTCCGATGAAGGAGTAATGGCAGTTTAGCAATACCATCAGTACGATACGCGCCAATCATTGAAGATGTATTTTAATGGAGCTGATAATATAGAAGGTTCTGGAGCTGGAGCAGTTCTAGTATCTGGTATGGGGCAGCAGTATCCCGTCACCGTTAAATTGTAGTTTGTCAGCTCCAACAACACAGCTGAGTGTGAAGCCTATCTCATGAGGCTAAAACTTGCCCATTCAATGGGTATCTGGCGGTTAACTGTCTTTGGATATTCAGAGTTGGTAATCAGATAATCCACTGGAATCTATCAAACCAAGGAACTACATTTGCTGCCCTACCATCGGCAAGTTTTACAGATGGTTTTGGAGTTCAAAGAAATCTCCTTTCTACACATTTCTCGTAATAGGAATGACTTTGCAAACGCGTTAGCAACTTTGGCCTCCTTGATTCACATACCAGATAGGGAACACTTGCCAAGCATCACAATTTCCGTGCACAAGGCCCCATCTTATGGGAACTACATTGGAGAAGTATCGGATGAGCTAACTCCCATCCATCATGCTTGGTATCAGCATATCAAGGAATATCTACGAGATGGATCTACACCCGCTGAGGTGATCCCGACTGAGAAAAGGCGGATCCGTCGAATTGCTATGAAATTCTACCTGAGTGGAGATGCACTCTACAAAAGAGATGCAGGACTAGGTCTCCTCAGATGTTTAGAAAAAGATCAAGCCCAAAGGCTTATGGATGAAATCCATGGTGGAGTCTATGGCCCCCACATGAGTGACCCCCTACTTATCAAGAAGATCCTCAGGACAGGACATTATTGGCTCTTTCTTAAAGCTGATTGCAATGACCACGTCAAGAGATGCTAACAGTGCCAGATTCCTGGGAGTTCACCTTGGCCCTTCTCAATGTGGGGAATGGACGTTATCGGTCCCATTGATCCTAAAGCCAGTAATGGACATCGATTTATCTTCACCATGATCGACTACTTCACCAAGTGAGTAGAGGAAGCCTCCTTCCCCAGGGTTACCAAAGAAGTCATCATTGCTTTCACCAAAAACAATGTCATTTGTCGATATGGACAACCAGAGGTGATTGTGTCAGATAATGCTATGAACCTCAACAATAAAATGATGGAGGAATTATGCAGTAAATTCCACATCAAACATCTTAACTCTGTCATATATCATTCGAAGATGAATGGTGTTGTTGAAGAGGCTAACAAAAACATCAAGAAGATTATGCAAAAGATGTCCGCCAACCACAAAGATTGGCCTGACCTATTGCCTCTTACTCTGTTAGCCTACAGAACATCAATGTGCACTTCCACTGGGGAAACCCCCTACGCATTAACCTATGGAATGGAAGCAATGTTCCCCATAGAAGTTGAAATGGAATCTCTCAGAGTGTTAATAGACGCTCAGCAGGATGAAGACCAATGGGTACAAGACATATATCACCAATTGTCTCTAATAGACGAAAGGAGAACCGCGGATATCTTCCATGGTCAGTTATATCAAAAAAGGATCGCCAGATCCTATAATAAAAAATTTCAGCTACGGAAGTTTAAACAACATGACTTGGTTTTAAAGAAGATCATTGACAACCAAGATCAATCTAAGGGAAAATTTTCTCCTAACTTGGGAAGGCCCAATTGTTGTCAAGGAAGTATTAACAGGAGGCGCTCTCAGATTATAAGAAATGGACGGTGATGAATTTCCACAACTCATCAACTCAGATGCCGTGAAACGGTACTATGTCTAAAGTAACCAGCAAACACCCTGGTGTTGGATCATCAGATCACCAGTCATTCCAGTTCTTAAACCCTTTACCACATACAACTCTTCCATACTTTGCCCCTCAGGGAAACATACTTTTCAAGCCAGCAGCCTGGCTTTTCTGCGTTCTTATAACTTAGGTCATCCCGATACGGATTGAACCTCTCGCGTTTGCAGTCTGGGTACCCATACATGGGATCAAACTTCTCATACCTGCAGTTTATCCTCAACCTAGGATTAAACTTTCTCCTCCCCGCAATCTGACCTGCACATGGGATCACGTTTTTCCACTCGCCCTGAGGGGCGAACTATGCCGACCTGATCTACTCTTCAATAGGAGTACGTAGGCAACCATGTTACATGGCCCAGTCGCAATAAAACAAAAACAACAAAAACATTTCTACCCTCTTCTCCTTACAAAAATAAAAACAAATTCCTACACCATTTCTACCACATACAGCGTTGAACCTCTTACACCAGGTTCGAACTACGCAAACCTGATCTCCTCTTCAATAGGAGTACGTAGGCAGCCATTCATGGTGCGGTCTCACCCCCTACCAAAACATAAACCATTGTCAATGGGTACTGGGATCATCTGTCAATCCACTACGTTTTATTGGCTTTAGACCAAGAGGATGGAATTACCTAAACTCCTCCCAAATAGGAGATTCAGCGACCATCTAAGATGCGGTCATACCTTGAAGAGCAACACCAATCCATAAGAGATGGATTTAACTAGGCTTCTCCTAAATAGAAGTACTGGCAACCATCTGTGGTGCGGTCAATCTTAGAGAGGAAAGCCAAACTCCTCTCCACATTTCCATGCAAAAACCAGTCCCAAGACACCAAAGATGGTAGGGATAAATATAGATCAATGATCCATTCTGAACTATCCAGAGACATCTCAATGTCCATCCCTCAAGGTGGAATTCAGAATACATCAAGATCGCAAGCCCTAAAGCAGCAGACAAAATATCAAGCAAGTAGTAAAGCATATCTAAAAGGGAAGTGATCAAAAATATATTTCCCCGTCATATATATATAATGTTGTTTGATATACACAATGTAAACTGTACATGACAAAATGGCTAAGCTAGTCTGTGTAGGAGAATACAAGCCCATCTACAAGTTAGGGTATATGCGAGCTAACAAGCCCAACATGACATCCCTCTCAGAAGAAGGAGGCGAAGCTGTGGTCTCCTGTATGAGAATGTCCACACGACCCAACAGATCTACAGCCATCTGTATGGTGACCATATGCTCATCGATGTAAGCGTTCATCTCTGCGATCATGCCAGTGGTAAGGGACCTCACTACAGTACTATCTGTAACGGCTACATCCCGGGAAGATATGGCACCATCCCACTCAACTATCACTGCATCTCTGTTGATTTGGCCTCATCCCGCTCAACAACAACGGCATCTCTGCGCGCTAATGCCTCGTCTCTCTCTAACAAAGCTAAGTCTCTCCCAACAAGGGTAGTCAACATCAAGGCTCTAGCCTGGTTTCTCTCGAAGGTCATCAGATGAAGACTCTGCTCAAAGTACTATGATGAGTGCTGAATCACAACAGTACTGGTACTGGGAGAATCTAGAAGAGATGCTGGCAATCCAGCACCTAGTCCCTCCTCGATGTAGGAATCGATGTCCTCCATGGGCTCTATATCATCTGACTCACTATCCGATACTGTGGATACTACCGCAGCCGATAAAATCTCTGTCTCCATCCATGCGGAATACTCTGTAGAACAACCTGGATGACTAACAAAAAAATCAGCTATCTCACGTTGATCCCAACATGCATACACACGGGATCGGTCCTCTATTGAAAGATAGCGAGAAGTTGAATGCTGACCTATCGCCCCTCGAAAGGATGAAAGTCCTGGAACTGGTCAAACTGTGACATCACGGCCAGCAGGTGATAAGTAGTCACGCCCCTCAAACCAGCCAGAGGGAGATAGTCCATGCTCGGAGCATGAGTAATAAAACTGTATAGTGAGCTGAGCCCCGAGCACGACAATATGGCAAATGGGTCTCTGATATCCGCCAAGAATGTAAACCAAGACATAGCATCTATGCATTTCGATGGTCGAAAGGAGTATGACATGGCTATATCGTGGGTGAACCAGTACCCATGCCATCTAAGAGTGCTAATTGGTCTCAAATTTGACATAAACCACACATATAGCATAACCGAGCTGCCCATGAACACTCTTGTCGGGTAAGTGCAATAGTAGGTGGCTGACCGCAGGGTCTCTACTATGATCATAGGTATAATGATACGACCCTCCCTGAGAGCTCTCACCGCCATGATGACTCTGATGTCTATCTCATCCATGTACCGTGGCATATAGACATACGACAGTACGTACAACAGCAGTACATCAACCCTGGCTAGACGCCAATGATTCTTTGGTGCGGTGAAATCCCCAAAATGTCGTGAATAACTATCCTCAGAGCCAAATTTGTCAAACAAAAAATGCTGGGATATAACGTGCTGCGATGTAACCTCATCCTGCACCACTCTGCTCCTTAATCCAGTGAGGGTCATGAACCGTCGTCTCATGTCCCCCAAAGCCATATGCACGCAAGGTCTGTCCAGCAGCAGCATCGTCAACCGTACATACTCCTCTAGAGTAGGAGTAAACTCAAGGGTCCCAAATCAGAAAACTTAACTATCTGATACCCAATGCTCTAGCATGTCATCCATAAATCCTATGGGAACCTAAAACATCAACAGGGTCTTGCTATGCTGCAATAAATGATATGCGGTCACCATGTCTGATGGTGACATGCTATTGTACCACGATCGCATACCCGATGCCACCAATGATGGTGGGGTATGATCAATACGGCTAACTGTCAAAGAAGACATCTGTACGGGCCGTGTCATAAGACCATCTAGGGGTCAATGTTAAATATCTCTGAACATACGTACATATGCATAACATTCCCCAACGGGGGTTACAACGTGGATACCTGACGGGGGTTACAACGTTAAACCCCGGCAGGGGGTTACAACGCACATTTAGCCATTGACACACATATCAATGAAGGTCAAGCAGCCTTGACATTATCTCAGCCGATGGCGATGAAACCTATCGAAGCTCGAGAGCTATTGGATGATTTTATGCTGGATTACTCATATTCCCTAGCGGATCCCTGACGGGAGTTACAACGCATTCTACCGTTGATTCACATATCAACGAAGGTCAGGAAGCTCTGATGGCATTTGCTGTTGGCAGTAGATACAACAGAACCTTGACATGTCCTGGTGATACCAACCAGGAAAGGGTCAACGTCATCAAGGAGGACCGATGATGGAATATGTTATACACATCCTCAAACAGACCAAGCTTTATCCCCACAGATCTCTTGCACATAAGAGGTACATCTTCAGGATCAAGTCGTTATCAAGGATCCAGGAATTTGATGATAACCCCAACATCAACATCCTAATAGATTTAGATTACACATCAAATCTGGTCATCATGGCCAATCCCTAGTTGAAGCAACAGGGAGCCAATAATCATCCCCAACAAGTTGGGCAACAACCCCGTACACATGCATCATACATTTGCATCATATTGCTACAAATAGTATTATGTTTATCTTGTTGTATTTAAAGCATCTAGGATTCTTTATCCTACTAATGCATCGCATTGTATGAGTATGATAAAGAGGGGCATTTGTAGACACTCGGATTTTTCTGCACACCTATCACTAACGTTGTAGAAGGACAGATTCGTCTTTCAAGAGGGAACCCTAGAAGACAGTCCATATCAATTCTGGATACTACCGGAAGTTCAACATCAACCCCGAAACACACACTGGGAGTACCAACTCAAACCTCAGAGATAACCACGAGGCGAGCAGATACAATACCGAAACACACACCAGAGGAGATCGATTAATCTCGGAGATAGCCCCGAGGTATCCAGTCTCAGTCCCAATCATGGGAATAGCTACCAACCATTGAGATCATCCCAATGAATGCAGTTCTGGTGATAACCCCTAAAATACTTGTTTCAAATGCAACTAGCTTCAATCACGGCGCTCACAATGAGACACCCAGTACCAAACCCGGAGATAACACTGGGAGGACAGGCACACCTCAAAGTCAACACTAAGGACTTTCAACACTTGCAGTAGTCCAATCTCAGTGAAGCCTTGAGCAACGTAAGCTTTATCAGCCCAAACTGGCGATAACACCGCTGAGGGGAAACCTCGTCATATTGCCAACGCGATGCCACATCACGTCATCTCAACATTTTATACACACATCTCTACACAACGATGTCTTACAAGGATCAAGGAAAACCAATCCCGAGTAACTATTGTGCGGGGTAACGGATAGAATTTGAAGCTTGAAGACCGGAGTGGACATTAGTCGAGCGATGTCCTCAGTCGGACGCCCGGATTGTAATTCTGAAAGTTCGAGTGGACATTACAGTGTCCGAGTGCACTTACTAAGAGACGACATGACTCAAGAAACTTGGGACAACCCGGGCAGCCTCAGGTACACCTGCGGTTCAGCCGCAGGTACACCTGCAGCTCCCCCCTTCTATAAATAGAGGGCTTGGGGTGGCCATTTTGAGAAGAGAAAGAGAAAGGAAGCCCTATTAAATTTGCTCCGTACTTGCAATACACTGAGTGCTTTCCCATTTTTAAACACCAGTGAGCTCATATATAGCTACTTTTGTACTTACAAAAGCAAGTGTTTACCTATTTTAAAGATATAGAAGTTTTCTTTGGCAGCCCACTGTAAGCTATCTCACACACTTTAAAGGCTTTCTATTCATCTTTGCACACACCCTTCTTCACGTTGAGAGTCGTGTTGCGTGAGTTTTTCAATAATTTATTCCGTGGTTTTATTTCAGTTATTATATACATATATATTATATATATGGACTAACATTATCGAGTTATGCCTCGATTGAGCCTAGACTTCGGTCTGGAGTGTTTATTTGTTTATATATATATATATATATATATATATATATATATATATGAACTGTGTGTTGAACTTTATTCGATGAACCTAGACTTCGGTCTGGAGCGTTTATTTACTTTTATATATATATATATATATATATATATATATATATATATATACTTATATATATGAACTGTTGTCGAACTCTGTGCAATAAATGTACCATATGTAAAATCCAGGCTCATCGAACAGAGTTCCACAACAGTTCATATATATAAGTATATATATAAGTATATATATATATATGGTGCATTTATTGCTTATATATATATATATATATATATATATATATATATATATATATATACTGTCCCACCTGGAGTTTATTTCGTGGTGGTTGATCGCTTTTACAGCTTTATTTACGTTTCGTCCTGACTAGAGTTCACTTCGTGGCAGTTGATTGCTTTATACAGCTTTATTTACATTTTGTCCCACCTGGAGTTTCCTCCGTGGAGGTTGATAGCTTTTACAGCTTTATTTACATTTCTGATCCCCCACGGAGGTGCTTCTGGTTGGTGATCATGTCTGTATATATACATATTTACAGCTTATATATATATATATATATACACCTATTTACTGCTTTAATATAAATTACGGTATCATGTGTGCCTAGGAATCATGTGATCACATATTCAACCTATTGGATCTAGATTCGGTTCCCGTGATGGACATTTTCAGCTGTAAGCATCTTGTAAATTATTCTGCGGTGTCTGAATTTCCTCAGATGGTTCTCATACCCACGAGGAAGTCGGCATTATTTTGTAAATTATTTTCTTATAGATGCTTCGCATCTTAGAAATAAAATCAATCAAGCCGAACACTTAATAAAATGGAAGTGTAAAAGGTATCAATTACTATTGAGCATCAGGGTTTGAGAAACCTCTTTTATAAAATATCACTTCCATATCTTGCTAAATACTGAATTTTTTACATGAATTCAAACCCTGTGTATATAGGTGCAAATGAGGCCTCGCACTACTTCCAAATAACAGCACATTGACCCACACACACATACATTCAAATAATAGTTTCTTCAAAAGAGGCGGTCACCATGGTAACACGGATGTCGGGGGGTGCCTAACACCTTCCCTCCGCATAACCAAGTCTCTGGACCCTAATGAATCTCGGTTTCACCGACCCGTTTAGCAGTGTCACATTACTGGGTCAATGTGTAATCCTTTTCTCGGTTGTGTTGGTACAACCATTTAAAAATTCAAACGGCGACTCTTAGCGGTCCATCGTCGACATTATACATGTCAGACCTTTTTCACTTATTTTTTCAAACAAATCTAACCTAAAATGAGAACACCAAAGAACAAGTAACGGAAAGGGACATCTAAAAATCCCGACGTCAACAGTAGATACTTTTAATCCTTCCAACTCAGGCGCTGGCCGCTTAGGTGACTCATATGGCTTTGCCGGTGCAGATCCTCCATTGTATATGCCTGACATCCTTGTTGATAGAAATCAAGTGACTTAGGAAGAGTTACATCAGGTGGATAGGATAGATGATGTAGATATTGACACCATTATCTTCTTCTTATGTGTATTCTCATTATCTCTTTTGATAGGCCTCTGTTAGATAATAGGTGGTTGTGCCCCATTCTTGCTATATCTTTTTATAGGCCTCTGTTAGTAGTAGGGCGTATGTTCCCTATTTCCCTATATTTTTAGTTGTACAGAGATGATGTATGTAGATGATGATGTTGTTAGGAATGTATGTACTATTTTCCATTACCTACATCATATTATCATCTATTGCTTATCCCAGCGTTTCCTGATAGACAGATTTGGCTCATTGGTCAGCTACGCACGACACTCCGGGGATTTTTCCACACCAGAGGATCAGTGGCATGTGGCCAGAGTGGATGTACTTATGATGTGCATAGTGGCATATGTGTATATGCCACGATATATGGATGAGATTGACATAGGTGTCATTATAGCAGTGAGAGCTCTCACGGAGGGTCATACCATCATTCCAATGATTGTGGTAGAGACGTTGAGGTCGACCACGTGTTGTAGCACCTACCCTGTAAAGGTATTTACAGGAAGCTCAGTCATGTTATATGTGTGGTTTATGTCACACATGAGACCGATTGGCACTTTTCAACGATATGGGTAGTGCTTTACCCATGATATAGCTATGTCTAACTCCTTTCAGCCATCGGAGTGTATATACGCTATGTCTTTATCGGTATACTTGGCAGGGATCGGAGATTCATTTGACATCCTGCCGTGTACAGGGCACAGTTCACCCTATAGCTTCATTACTCATGCTCCAGGCATGTATTATCTCCCTCTGGCTGGTTTGAGGGGCATGACTACCAACCAAACACTGGCTGTGATGTCACAGTTTGACCAGTTCTAGGACTTCCATCTTTTTGAGGGGGCGTTAAGTTAGTGTGTGGCTTCTCGCCATTTATCAGCAGAGGACAGATCCCGGGTGTATGCCTATTGGGATCAGCGTGAGAAAGCTTATTTTTCTGTTAGTCATTCGGGTTGTTCGTCGGAGTATTTTGCATGGATGGAGACAGAGACTTCATCGGCTGCGGTAGTATCCACAGTGTCGGGTAATGATTCAGATGGTGGAGAACCCATGGAGGAAATTTATTCCCACACCGAGGAGGAACCATTCACTGGGTTGCCAGCAGCTCTTATACATTCTCCCAGTATGAGTGCTACTGTGATCCAACATTTAGCACAGTACCTAGAGCAGAGTCATCATCTGATGACCTTCGAGAGAGATCAGGCTAGGGCAATGATGTTGACGGCTCTTGATGGGAGAGATGTCGCTCTATTAGAGAGAGATGATACTTTATCTCGTATAGATACCATTATTATTGAATGGGATGAGGCCAGATTAGCCAGAGATATAGTGATAGTTGAGTGGCATAGTTCCATATCTGCATAGGATGTAGCCATTACAGACAGTACCACATTGAGGTCCCTTACTACTGGAATCATTGCAGAGATGAGCACGTATATTGATGAGCATAGCGCAATTATGCAAATGGTTGTAGATTTGTTAGCTCGTGTAGAGACCCTTGTACAGGAGATCACAGTGCTACCTTTTTCTTCTGAGAGAGATGCTATGTTAGACTTGATAGCAAGCATATACACTGATTTGTAGATGGGCTTGTATTTTTCTGCACAGACTAGCTTAGCCATTTTGTCAGGTACAGTTCATATTGTATATATCAAACAACATTAGATATAGCAGGAAAACATATTTTCATCACTTCCCTTTTAGTTATGCATTTCTACTTGCTTGATATTTGCCTATTTCTTCAGGGCTTATGATCTCGATGTATTCTGAACACCTCCTTGATGGATGGACATTGAAATGTCTTAGGATCTTACAGAATGGATCATTGATCTGTGTGTATCCCCTACCTTCTTTGATGTCTTAGGACTGGTTTTTTGTAGGTAGATGTGGAGAGGAATGTGGTTTTCTGGTCTGAGGTTGACCGCACCACAGATGATCGCCAGTAATCCTATTTAAGAAGAGCTCAGTTAGCTCCATCTCTTATGGATTGGTGTTTCTCTTTGAGGAATCAACCACAGCTTAGATGGTCGATGAATCTCCCATTTACATGGGGAGGTCAGGTAGATCCATCCCTTTAGTCTGAAGCCAATGAAATATGATGGATTGAAGGTTGATCTCAGTACCGTTGACAAGTTTTTATGTTTTGGTAGGGGGTTAGACCGAACCATGAATGGTTGCCTATGTACTCCTATTGAAGAGGAGATCAGGTATGTGTAGTTTGAACCTGGTGTAAGAGGTTCAACGTTGTATGATGGCAAAGGGGTGTAGAGATGTGTTTGTTTTTATTTTTGTATTGAGAAAGGAGTAGAAATGTTTTTGTTGTTTTTGTTGTTTTTGTTTTATTACGACGGGACCATATGAAATATGGCTACCTACGTACTCCCGTGTATAAAGAAGATCAGGTGGGCGTAGTTCGCCCCATGTTCAGGATGGTTTGCAGCCAATGAAAAGTTTGATCTCATGTTCAGGACAAACTACGGGGGAGAAAGTTTAATCCCGTGTACAGGACAAACTCCGGGTGTGAAAAGTCTTATCCCTTGTAGGGTAAAATTGCGGGTGTGAAAGGTTTAATCCCTAGTGGGATAACTGGATTAGAGTAAGGGTTCAAAACCAAGTTGGAAGAAGGATCTGGCGATCCGAAACCAGGCTGCTGGTTAGAAAAGTGTGTTTGTCCCTGATGGGGAAGATGAATGTGAAGAAAAGTTGTATGTAGTGAAGTGTTAGAAAACCTAAAATGACTGGGGATCTGATGATCCAAAACAAGGATGTTTGCTTGATAGTGACCTCAGACATAGTACTGTTTCACATTGTCCGAGTTGATAAGCTGTGGAAATTCATCACCGTCCATTTCCTGTAATCTGAGAGCACCTCTTATCAATACCTCCTTTACATTAAACGGGCCTTCCCAGTTTGGGGTGATGTTTCCCTTAGATTGATCTTGGTTGTCAATGATCTTCTTCAAAACCAAGTCGTGTTGTTTAAACTTCTGTAGCCAGACTTTTTTGTTGTAGGACATGGTGATCCTTTGTTGATATAACTAACCGTGGAAGATATCAGCGGCTCGCCTTTCATCTATTAGAGACAATTATTGATACCTATCTTATACCCAATGGTCTTCATCTAGCTTAGCATCTATCAACACTTTGAGGGATTCCACTTCTATGGGGAGTACTGCTTCCATCCCATAGGTTAATGCGTAGGGGGTTGCCCCAGTGGAAGTGCGCATTGATGTTCTGTAGGCTAACAGAGTCAGAGGCAACAAGTCAGACCATCCTTTGTGGTTGGTGGATATCTTTTGCATAATTTTCTTGATGTTTTTGTTAGTCGCTTCAACAGCACCATTCATCTCTGGATGGTAGATGACAGAGTTGAGATGTTTGATGTTGAATTTACTGCACAACTCCTCCATCATTTTGTTGTTGAGATTCTTAGCATTGTCAAATGCAATTACCTCTAGTTGTCCATATCGAAAAATGACATTGTTTCTGATGAAATAAATGATGACTTCTTTGGTAACCCTGGGGAAGGTGGCTGCTTCTACCCACTTGGTGAAGTAGTCGATCATGGTGAAGATAATATGATGCTCATTACTGACTTTGGGCTCGATGGGCCCGATCACGTCCATTCCCCACATTGAGAAGGGCCAAGGTGAACTCATATTGTGGAGCTCCCTCGGAGGGGCGTGGATAGCATTCCCATGAATTTGGCACTGATAACATCTCTTGATGTGATCCTCACAGTCATCTTTGAGAGAGAGCCAGTAATGCCCTATTCTAAGGATCTTCTTTACAAGTAGAGGGTCGCTCATATGTGGGCCACATACTCCAACATGGATTTCATCCATGAGCCTCTGAGCTTGGTCCTTGTCCAGACATCTGAGGAGATCAAGTCATGCATCTCTTTTATAGAGTGCATCTCTGCTCAGGTAGAATTTCATAGCCAGACGATGAATCCGCCTTCTTTCAGTCAGGCTCGCCTCAGCGGGTGTAGATCTATCTTGTAAGTATTCCTTGATATGCTGACACCAAGGGTGTTGGATGGGAGGTAGCTCATCCGATACTTCTCCAATGTAATTCCCATAGGCTTGAACCTTTTGTTGGGAAAATGTGATGGTTGGCATGCTTTCCTTGTCCAGTATGTTAATCAAGGAGGCCAAGGTTGCTAGCGCATCTGCAAAATCATTCCTATTCCGAGGAATATGGAGGAAGGATATTTCTTCAAACTCTAAAGCCATCCGTAGAACCTACCGATGGTAAGGCAGCAACTGTAGACCTTTGGTGTGATAGATTCATGTGGTTTGTCTGATTACCAACTCTGAATCTCCAAAGACAGTTAACCATTTGATGCCTATTGATTTAGCAAGTTTTAGCCCCATGATACAGCCTTCATACTCAGCTATATTATTGGTGTTGGCAAACTGCAATTTGACAGTGATGGGATACTGCTACCTCGTAACGGACACTAAAACTGCTCCAGCTCCATAACCTTTCATGTTTATAGCTCCATCAAAATACATTTTCCATATTTGGTGTGTATCGTAATGATGGTGTTGCTGAATTGCAATTACCCCTTTATCGGGGAAGTATGTTTCAAAAGGTTTAAAATCCCCTAAAGGTGTGGCATCTAGTTGATCCACAATTCCTTGACCTTTAGTGGATTTTTGTGTCACGTAGATGATGTCAAACTGTTGTAGGATCAACTTCCATCTGGACAGTCGACAATTTAACATAGGTTCACTGAACAAGTACTTGAGAACATCCATTTGAGATATGAGATGGATTGTGCAACCATGGAGGTAGTGGTGTAACTTCATGGAAGCCCATGCTAAAGCACAACAAGTCTTCTCAATCAGAGTGTACTTGTGTCACTGTTGTTGAATCTTTTGTTGAGGTAGTAGATAGCTCGCTCTTAGCCTCGATCGTATTTCTGTCCTAGCATTCAGCCCATGGCATTGTCAATTATGAATAGGTATATGAATAGGGGAACATCATCCCTGGGTGGTACAAAAATGGGAGCTTTGACTAACTATTCTTTGATTGTAAGGAAGGTCTTCTGGCACTCATCATTCCACTTTATGGAGGAGTTCTTCCTCAACAACTTGAAAATAGGCTCACAGGTTGCTGTGAGTTGGGAGATGAATCTACTAATGAAGTTGATTATTCCCTAAAATCCCCGTATTTCCTTCTCTGTCTAAGGAATGGGCATTTTCGTGATGACTTGGATTTTGGTGGGATACAGCTCAATCCCTTTGTTGCTGACTAGGAAACCTAGCAGCTTGCCTTACTTAACGCCAAAGGTGCACTTGGCTAGATTCAACTTCAAGTTGTACTTACGCAAACTGTTGAAGAGCTTTCTGAGATGGTCTAAGTGGTCTTCCTCCCTTCGGGACTTGAAAATGATGTCATCCACATATATCTCTATCTCCTTATGCAATAAATCATAAAAAAGTGTCATCATGGCTCGCTGGTAGGTAGCTACGGCATTGATGAGACTGAATAACAAATGTCTATAGCAAAAGGTTCCCCAAGGCTTGATGAATGAAGTTTTCTCACAATCCTCTTCAGCAACCATAATTTTATGGTACCTCGTGAAGAAATTAGCAAATGAGTACATGTCGTATTGAGCAGTATTGTCAATGAGAATGTGGATAAATGGCACGGGAAAGCTATCTTTAAGGCAAGCTTTATTCAGATCCCGGTAATCCATAAAAACTCGTACCTTTCCTCCTAGTTTAGGCACGGGGACTATATTGGATAGACATTCAGGGTATGTGGACACCATGATGTGCCAGCTTGAAATTGTTTCACAATTTCTTCTTTAACTTTTAAACTCCAATCCGGCTTCAATCGCCTGAGCTTCTGCCTGACTGGCTTGAATCCCTCTTTAATGGGAAGGCGATGAATGACAATGTCAGTGGACAAACCCACCATATCTTCATGAGACCATGCAAACACATCCTGGAATTGGTTTAATAGTGTAACCATGTCATTCCTTTGGTTTGAAGTGAGGTCGATACCAATCTGGATTAGATTCAAGCTATCTAAGGTTTCAAGATTGAATGAAGTGGTTTGATCAAGGTTTGGTTTGGGTTTGTCTTCAACCCATTCTTTTATCTCTTGAGGTATCTCAATGTCCTCTTGTATTTCCATCACGTATGAGTCCAACTTTTTATCAAAGTTACAATCCTTGTGGAGAAAAGGCAACTCATCAGCAAGTATAGGCACATTTAAATTCAAAGTCTGGAAACAAAATATGCTTTCACTTAATATATGAAACTGTTCAATCATACAAAGTGTTAGCCTGTACTGACAAAACAACTGCTAATATTGTACAAAAAAATAAGCAGTTATTATTATCTACTGGGCAGAAGGAGTTTCT
Source organism: Panax japonicus (assembly GCA_020205505.1). Classification (NCBI taxonomy): domain Eukaryota; kingdom Viridiplantae; phylum Streptophyta; class Magnoliopsida; order Apiales; family Araliaceae; genus Panax; species Panax japonicus. The sequence goes on from CM035096.1 coordinate 67,589,108, forward strand.
GCCCGTTTTACCCTTGTCGACCAATGAAAGGAGTGATGCTCCAATTGTCAAGGGTGAAGTCCTGATGGACTGCAATGATGGAGGGACTATCATCGTCCTCATTTTCCCGAATGATGATCATTACGTCTGGATAATCATCATCTAGGGTGTATCTATTGTGTGATCATTGTGGATAATGATGCGTATGTTTGCCATCATCCTGATGATGTCTTGTTTACGTTGTCGTTCCTCTTCTTCTACTTTAGGATTTGGAACCAGAACTTCTTTCCCTTTGATCGGTATCGATTTAAGAAATAACATGGCCATTACGTGGGCAAGCACCTTTACCGGAGACCGTACTGGGTCAGGAACTGTAAGTAGAGATAATCGCTATGTGGCTGAAGCTAAACGAATCTGTTTATGCTTATGAGGATTCCTGCGACTGGAACTAGCAGTGTAGCCTAGTTCGGTTGTCCCTGTTTGATTGGGAACTTGAATTGGATGCTTAATGCCCTGGTAATCTTTGCCCAACCCTTGTCCAAGTTGATAACCCAATGACATCATTTCTTGAGTGGCCGACATTACTTCGGTAGAAATCTGGGGTATGAGAGGTGGTGCCTCAACAAGATGGTAATGAGTGTTGCTCACTTCCAGGGCATGAAAACTGACCAGACCAACTTCTAAATTGAATCTGATGAGTGGTATGTCACCTTGTTCAGGACATTCCGGCTCAGCATCGACAGTGAATAGGCTATTGTTGATAATGTATTTAAGTTGTTGGTGAAGGGTGGAGGGGACGGTTCCGGCCATATGAATCCATGGTCTTCCCAAGATCAGGTTGTATCATGTATCTATTCTGAGCACGTGAATAGATATGCAAAATGTATGTGGACCAATCTCCACTGGCAATTCAATCTCTTCGACAGCATTTCATCGGGATCCATCGAAAGCTTTAATGATTGTATGGCTTCTTCAGATTCTGTTTAGATTGATATTCATTTCACCAAAGTGGTATAACGATGGATATTCAAATATGATCCTCCGTCTATCAAAACCCCTCCCACTATGTAATCGGAAGACAAAACCGCTATGTGCAACGACTTGCAATGATCAGTCCCTTCGGGAGGTATATCATCGTCAGTGAAAGATATCACATTGTTGTTAAAAATGTGATCCAACAGATGCTGGAATTTCTCAACATCTATTGACTTAGGCAATTAGGCTTCTTCCAAAACCCTGAGTAATACCTTCTTGTGATCTTCGGAAGAGAAAACCAAGTCCAGTATGGAAATTTGATGTGGATCTTCTCTTAAGCTTAAAATCACCTTAGCTTCATTATGGCCCATAGTACGGAAAAATTCTTCAACTTTTTCCATGGGAATCTTCCCCTTTGTCTTAATGGTAGGCTTCATCACCCGTTGGGGAAGATACAGTGGATTATCCTTCGACACTGCAGCAGTTATGTGAGATGTGGATCCTTCAACCTCTCCATAATTCCATGGCACTTTTTGTAGGCTGACAATAGGATATCTTAGTCTGAATGGTAAGACAATTGGCTTTGGCGTAGCCACTTACAAACGATTGTCCACACCTTTGAGTTGAATTGGTTGGATTGTATGTGAGGGGGTAGCTGAGTCTGTCTCAGAAGATATAATCGCTACGACTTCCTTCCATTTTGTAGGAAATGTGTCCTCACTCTCAAGTAGCACGGTGTCATCGTCTGCCAGCTGCAGGACACCGCTGTCAATAAAGTTCTGAATAAGGTGGCGGAGTGCCCAGCATTCTTCCGTGCTGTGAGCGTGAGAATAGGAGTGATACTAGCATACTCCATTAGAATTGAATCGCCCTGAATGGGGTTTAATTGGAAGCAACAATGTTGTGATTCTTCTTTCATTGATCAGCATCTGAAATATTTCCTCCATTGGTTGGCCAAGGTACGTAAATTCCTTCTTGTTGGAAAAATCCCGCCGGGCCTTGGCATCTGCTCTTTTTGCAATTTTATCCTCCAGTGTTTCACGTTCTGGAGATAATGATGGAGAATTCATAACAAAATAAAGGAGACTAGCATACTCCTGGTTGAATAATTGGCGCGTAACTTGGTGTCGATGGACCACCAGCTCTGCTAATTGTTCGACTTGCTCACAAAGAATCTTCATTTTTTGTTCCATCGTAAACTGGAACTGTGCAAAATCCCATTTTTCAGCACTATCTTTGTTGGTTTGTGAGGATCCACCATTATAATGGGAAGTCTGATCCTTACTCCAATTAATCATGTTAACCTCCTCTTCCTTGTGTTAAGGAAGAGAGTTATCTTGCGCATGGGGTTGGTCGGGTTTAGCTACCGCAATCTCACCATTATCAATCAAATCCTAGATCTTGTGTTTCAAGGTCTAGCAATCTTGAGTATCGTGTCCTGGAGCTCCAGCATGATAAGCACATTTTCGACTAGCATTGAAACCCTTCCCATTTGGGTTGGCTGGTGGAAAAAGATGAGTAATTTTCTTTTGAGTGGTTAGAATATTGAGAATGTTCTCGAGTGAGTCCCCTAAGGGTGTAAACACTCGAGTGTGTCTGACTTCTCCACCCTTTGGCAACGAAGGGTTCGAAGACTATGCTTAAACAGGGGAGTAATTTCTCCTCCAGATAGGCATATCCTGACTGCTTTTCTGACCTTGTAGTATCAAGAAAAGATCCTCCTCTTTCTTTTTATGGAACCTCTGGGGGTTGTTTCAATAATTTCCTGACTGGATGTGCTCCGCAACAGCTTTAAGGGCAGCTAGGTCTTGAATCTTTCCTGACTTCAATCCCATCTCATCCATCTCCCCATGCTTAATCATTTTAGAGAATGGATTGCCAATACCAGCTAAGACTCTCTCGTAGAAAGGAGCTTCTTGTATGTCTATGAAGGTCATCACCATCTCAGACTCATTCATAGAGGGAACAACTTGAGCAACAAGGCGCCTCCACGTTTGAGCATACTCTCTGAAAGATTCATTGGTTTGTTTCCTGACTTTAGTAATTTGGTACCGGTCAGGGGCCATTTGGGACTGGAAGCTGTACTGACTGAGGAAGGCATGAGCTAGCTCCTCCCAGCTATGGATCTTGGACTTGTCTAATCTGGTATACCACTATCGGGCTTTTCCAATCAGACTTTTCTAGAACAGCTGCTTTCTGAGCTTCTCATCCCCGGCATAAGATCCGAGTTCTCCAATGAATACCTTTAAATATGTGTAAGGATCTCCTAACCCGTCATACTTTTCAAAGTCAGGAGTTTTAAACTTCTCTGGATAATGCACACCAGGGAATATACAAAGGTCAGCATATGAAACACTCCCATGTGCTCTAATCCCTTTGATAGAATGGATGGTCTCTTCCATTTGAAGGACTTTCTTTCTTATATCACTGGTGTCTAGATCTTCTTTGAGATGGGTGGTATCATAAATTTTGTTGGTATTATTCAACTGAGAATTAGATACGGGAGCTTCTTTGTTCGTACCTTGTGTTCATCCATGTGCAGAGGATTTTGTATGTATGGGTATCCTTGTACCCTGAGTAGATTGGTGTAGTTCTTTAAGCAGAACAACCAAATATGTAATTTGTTTACTTAATCCATCAAATTCTTCACGACAGACAGGATTAGGATTAGTTTGGTCAGATTGAGACATAATTGGCTATAGGCTCGTGGCCTTTTTGGATTTTGAACGGGTAATAGGTCCAATTGTTTCACTGTAAAAAACTGACATAGTTTAGTTTTAGGGAGTGTATAAATGTTTTCATGCTATGTGATATATCCATTTTGGGAATATTATCCTGCAAAAAGGATATTAGCTGTTTATGTGACAGGATAACATGTTAAACTTTTAAATATGCATGTACATATATTTCCCATTACATGGAGATCAATATGGAATGAAATTACAAGTAATTAACTTTACGAGTAATTTAAAATGGGAAAGTATGAAGAAGCTTCCCTCTGCGTTTGGTTTATCAGAGGCTGACCTATCTTAGGCTACTCTCACGAGTTTTTGGCATGAAGGTTCCCAAATCATCGCAATTTACTCAATAGGAAGTTAATCAGGTCTTTCAACTAGAGCGAATTTGAGTTGTGCCTTTCCTGAGCCTCGTTGGAATTAGTCTCCCTACGAGTCCAGTAATCAAACACCGACATGATAGCCTCCTGATGGAGGAACTACACAACATACATTCACATTCAACGTGTCTCACCGTTTATGAAAATGATGACATGTGTGAAGCACTAATATCACAAGCAGATATAGTGTAAAGCATTAAGTATAGTAAGTAAATGCATTCGTACAAATCCATCAAATATAAATGTAATATCCAAACATAAGCATATACCTATTTTGAAAAGCTTGTAATAGCGGCTTAAGTCCCCTTACTGGATGTCCCCAGCAAAGTCGCCACCTGTCGACATCGGGATTTTTATTTGTCTCTTTTCTGTTCTTGTCTTTTGGTGTTCTCATGTTAGGCGAGATTTGTTTGAAAAAATAAGTTGTGAAAAGGTCTGATATGTATATGTCAACGATTGGACTATAAGAGTCATCAGTTGGTTTTTAAATGGTTATACCAACACAACCGAGAAAAGATTTGCACATTGACCTAGTGATGTGACACTGCTTAACGGATCTGTGAAAATGAGATTCGTTAAAGTCCGAAGACTTGGCTATGCGGAGGGAAGGTGTTAGGCACCCCCCCCACCCCCGACATCTGTGTTGCCATGGTGACCGCCACTTTTCAATTAAACAGTTAAATGAATGTGTGTGTGTGTGTGGATCAATGTGCAATTATCTGGAAGTAGTGATATGCCTCGTTCGCACATATATACAAAGGGTTAAAATTTCTGTATAAAAAATCAGTTTTAATAAGATATAGCAATGATGTTTTATAAAAAGAGGTTTTTCAAACCCTTGTGCTCAATGGTAATTGAGGCCTTTGATACTTCCATTTTTATTATGTGTTTGGCTGGATTGCTTTTATTTTTGAGATGTGAAGCATCTTCGAGAAAATAATATACATACCAGTGCCGAACTCCTTTTGGGCTTAAGAGTCATCTAAGGAAATTCAAACACCGTAAATAAATTGCAAGCCATGTACAGCTGAAAATGTCCATCGCGGGAACAGAATCTAGATTCAGAAGACTGAATCTGTGATCACATGATTCCTAGGCTCAATGATGTAGCAATTTGTATGAAAGTTGTAAACAGTCTATATATATAAGCTGTAAATATATATATATATATATATATATATATATATATATATATATATATATGTGTGTGTATGTGTGTGTGTATAGACAATCAACCACCACAAAGCACCTCCATGGCGGAATGAAAAATGTAAATAAAGCTGTAAAAGCGAACAACCACCTCGAAGTAAACTCCAGGTGGGACGAAATTTAAATAAAGCAATAAAAGGCCACGAAGTAAACTTCAGGCCAGACTGAAATGTATATATATATATATATATATACAGCCCCGTTCAAAAGCAGAACTTTTAAAAAGCATTCTTTTGTTAAATGACATACCTATATAAGTAGTACTCTTGGTTTTATTTTCTCTATCCTCATTTGCCCTTTTCCTGGCCTCGCCTAGCCTCACCTGAAACTCCCTCCTCTGCTCTTATTTTTATTTTCTCTCTCCTCACTTGCCTCGTTCCTTATCACTCTAAAACTTCATCCTCAACACTCTCCTCCCAAACTTATCATCACCATCCCGACTCACCTCCAAACACGACCATATATTTACGAAATTCGATAAACAAAATTCTATAGGGGAAATTGAACGCAGCAACACGGAGACCAGATATTAACGAAATTCGGTAAACCGTTAACTATTTTTCGATTTCGTTAAGATTTAACTAGGTTTCAATTTCAATTTTTGATTTGATTTCGGATTTTTTTTCCATCAGGGAATTAGCCCTATTTTCTTTTTATTCTTTTTATTCTTTTTTTTTTGTTTTGGGATGAACATGAGAATTACTGGAATTTATCTGTTTTGATTTTATATGGTTTCCTAGGGTGTAATTTGAGTATCAGTAACTATCTAAAATGATAATTGTGGCTGGTATAACTATAGTTGGGATGAAACTAATAAATAAAATATGTTAGATGCTTAAGAAATACCTGCTCAATATTTGAAAAGGTTAGCTACATGTACTTTTATCAAGTGTATATAAAGAGTATCATTCTTAAACTTTCCATTGATTCGTATGTTTGCTTTTATTCTTCATTGCATTGCTGCTTTCATATGATAATTCTTGTTTTTGTTATGATCTATGTTCATGTTTTGGAAGCTAACTTTGGGTTGGGTCTTGCAGGCATGAAAAATATTTAACATAATACAGAGTAATATTTGTTGTCAACTGCAAGATAAAAAATGACAAGTGTCCCAGCCATGTTTAAAATAGAAAAGGGGCAGAAAAGGGAGAGGTGCTGGTGAGACTGAATCAGGTCCTGTTAGCAGTGAAATATTTAAGCAAGTATGTTGCTCAGTTTGTTTGACTAAGGTTGGTGTGATTGATGAAGAAGAGGTCTATCATTTCAATGAAAGATTGTAGAAAAGAAAATTCAAGAGTTGGTGGCAAAAATTGAGATGAAATTGAACAATGAAAGACCGAAGAAAATAGTAGTGTACTGGGTGTTTGTTTTTTCTTTCCTATTGTGGTTTTTGTTGTTTATAATGAAGTTGTATTTGCTTTATAGTAATGAAATTATTAAATGTAATGGAGGTGATTTTCCCTTATTTAACATCTTACTATTCAATCAATTGTCTGGTGATTTTGAATAATTTCTTTTAGTTTTGCTAATACAAAGATAGCTGTATGGAAACAAGAAAATTCAAAATGTTTTTAGAAATGAGTTGCATTATTAGTGTTACTTGATGTTATGTCATAGATGTTCTTGTAAAAGCTCTTTTGATGTGCGAAAGACCGGTCCAATAAAGAAGAAGATTATGCTTTTTGAAATGAAAATCAACAGTTTTCATCTTTATCATATTAAGAACTCAAAGTTATATTATGCATTGCTCCAAAAACAAAATAGCACAATCCCAAGGAAAGGAACCTAATATCCATTAAAAGGGAGCTGAGTAACTGCCACAAAATGGTAATATATAAAAGATCACAACAATGAATTGAAATTTTATGTTACAATATTCCTTGATCAAGAATAGATAAACATTGTATTTCTTGCAAATGCTTTAGTACAGCCAATATTAAAGACATGAATGACATGATTAGATTGGAAACATGTATGACGATCATAATGGTTCCATCGTTCCTAGTTATACACCTAGTGTATAATGTGGAGAGTAGAGCTCTTTATAACTTATACGCTCCGACGAAAATCTACCTCATGCTCCATATTTTAGGTCCTTCCAAAGCATAAATGCTACTCCATGTACAGTGAGATTTCCATCAAAAACAGTGAAATTTCCACAATGCTGCATGGAGGAAGGAAAAACCTTAATTATGAAATCATTATAAAAGAAACTACAAACCATTGAACCCCTTCTGAGGTTGGTAAAACTCCATTAAGTAAGTCAATCTTCTGAGAAAAGTCAAGAATTCAACATATGAATATGCAATGGAAACTATGGAAGTTGTGACGCACCCCAAATTCAGACACTCGTATCTCGAATTTGGTTCGCCGCGTGCTAATTCTAACATCACACTAAAATCATCAACAACGAAAATAATAGAATAATTTACATTGATATAATATAAATATTCGCGTCCCAAGGTTTCGTAACCATTACTACAACAATCCAGTGATTAAACTTAAACATAATTAATCATTCGTAATACATCATAATACGCATAGAAATAATAATACTACTACTCTCAAAGAACTAAGCTACTCTACAGCCTTGCCCTTCCCTTGTCCTTTCCCGAGGTACCGCATTGCTCTGCCTTAACTGTAATATTTTTAGGGAAGCAAGAATGAGCAACAAGTTTGCCCAGCAAGTAATATAGCAAAGATAATGAACAGTTATAGCATTTGAATCTTCAAGGGTATAACAGTAAATGGTAGTTCAAGGATATCAAGAAATATCAAAAGTGTTTGATAAATGTCACTAAAGATTGAAGGATATCAATAATATTTTCAGGTTTAATTATTTTGAGGTTCAATAAGAATGAAAACTGAGCAATCATTAAAGACTATGAACTCTTACTAGAATTAACAGTATTATACTGCAATCCAAAATAGACGAGTACAACAGGTGATAAGCCTAAGGTACCCCTACGTTATGCATAACATTTAATCATACTTGTGTGTGCACGTCAGTTCCCCGACAATATAGAATTTCCCCTTTTTAAGAAGGTTGTTCATCTCAGTAGATTTTCAAGAGTCCGCACCAAGTCAAATGGGTTTGGATAGCTTTCTAACATATAATAACAGTCTAACCGAATCAAAGGTTTAGACAACTTTTATAATGCACTTTAAGAACAATAAGTCTAATGCTCGCAATAATGTCAAAGTAATTGATTTTCCAATAGTAATAGTCATTTGCTCAATATAAATATGTTAATAATTCGGATTCATACAATATAAAATGTAGAGAATTTAGATAACTTGTATTCGATATGTGAATCAATGGAAGTTAGAGAACTCGCACAAAATCCAAAGTTGTGAGAGTTAGGAGACTTGCCTTTAGCGTTGATTACCACTTATAGCGTAATATCACCTCAATGAACTACGTTATCCTATATATGTATTTATATGTATTCATTAGTCATAAATACTTGATATATATTTTCACATACTTCCATCACACATATCTAAATTCATGTAGGCTACACACATTCAAACTCATAGATGCGTAACTCACATTGATTTTACCTTTAAAGTCTTTTGTACAATGCGCTTATCTTTTGTAATTGCAAAATATCTCTTACTTTACGTATGTTTAAGTTGTTTCACATATTGAAGAACCTTTAAGTTAGCTTTGATCCTTTATTAAAGTTACTCATATATTTCAATCTTTCAAAGTTAAAAGAGTGCATTACATAAATCAACTAGCCATAGTATTCATTATACCACATAATATTGCCAAACAACTTCTTTATACACATGTTTGCATAATTTATAACAATGTCTAACTAGATGCGTGAACATGTGGAATATCTCTAGAGGCATACGCATCCTATTCTAATTGTTCCAAAGTTCACAATATAAATCATAGAGTTTTCGACTCAATTGGTTTTTAAATGTTGAGATGTCATGTCTAACAATCTATATATGCAAAGTATGTTGAGTCTACATTTCATATGTATTTACAAGACAAACTAAACTATAAATATATGCTCAATGGGTTAGATTCAAACAGACGTAAGGTTTTATAAACATGATTTTCGTCTTTTAACTTTTCTTTAAAAAGGTTATGATTCAACTTCAAACCTACTAAACAACTTGTAACATACATTGAATACATGTTTAAGGTGTATGTTCTTGAATTTAAGTGAAGTTAAGATTTCTTGCATCAAACAACAAAACAAACTTCTTTAGTTGTTACAGCACCCCCCCCCCCCGCCGAGGTGGGCATTTGTGCTTCAGGACCCCCCGCTGGGGCGGGCAGGTACCCTGCTAAAACACGAGCAGGTATCCCCTATTCGCCCCTGTTCGGATTTTTGTGAAATTTTCCAATCAATTCTCATCCAAGCAACAATGTAATAATGTATAATTGTTATAAACTTGCTACATAACACTCTTAGCATTCTTCTAACATTCCTACACATACAAATAATTAATTTCAAGGATCAATTCAAGATTTTTGCCATTTTTCCAAAGTTTAACACATTTAGCAATTCTCTTCATGATGGATTCGTTACTTGATCATTTTACTTCGTTTAACCTTCATTGAATTCGTTTTTGACCATATTAACAATATCTAGCATCAATTGATACATTCTAGCAACTTTCAACTATAAACATTTCAACTCAAATACGTGTTTTCATATTCATGAACTTTGGAAAGCTTGAGTGTATGAACATCTAGAGGAAAGGTTACCTTTTCTGAAGTTGAATTTCTGCTCTAGCTTCAATTTGCAAATATTTTAAGCTTAGCCCAACCACATTCTCACACACTAGAATTTTTCTCAGAGAATTTAGCTGCATGTTTATGAATGAGAAGGGCTCTATTTATAGGCAAGCTTGTGACCAATTTGGTTTTGTTTAATGAATCAAACCATTGGAATGGAGAATAAGCTAATGGTTATGGAGGATTTGGTGGAAGAGTACTAAGTAGCCCACTCCCCCCTCCATGATTTGTTAGCTATGGGATTGGTAATGAGGGACTAGGCCAATGGCCTATAATGTGAAGAAGAGATAGAGTGACTCTCATTTTGGGACAGCACCAATTCTCAGCACTTTAGCACACTTAGGTTCATTTTACCCTTTGTTCACACTTGAGCATACAAATACACCCACTCATATATTACACATAAAATCATATAATCCATATACATTGATTTATTTCAAGTAATAATTAGTCTAGACTAGGATATAATTTAATTATGTACCAATGCTACTTATTATTAATTTATTTATTTATTTAATCAAAGTTACTTTCTCTCATAGGTTTAAAATACCCATTTAATTATTCCCACACACATCAATATGTTACATGAGACTTTTCACACAACTTGGTCAATTACCTAAGTCAAGCTTACTTTTATCACATAGTGTTATATAATAATTATTTTCATTTCAATGTCACACCTCACTTTATATTAAATGAAAAACCTTATTATATATGATTTCTCTTCACACACTATTATTCATGATAATTAACGAATAACAAATAAATCAACCTCATTATGAAATTATTTACTTATTAGTAATACTAATTAATTCCATCATTAGTTAAATTAGTATTTTCTCATTTCATCATCTTGCCACACTAGGCATAACTCCACAAGTTTAAACTAAGCTTCTCATTACTTTTGTTTCATTGTTTAATTATCACCGGCTTAATCAATTAAAAAGCTCATCACAACACATGTCGATGCTATATATATATATATATATATATATATATATATATATATATATATATATATATATATATATATATATATATATATATTTATATTCAAATAAATATACAAACAAATCTTTATTCTCCATATTATAATTTATTAAAATTCGCGGGTATTACATCATCCCCCCCCCTTATAAAAATTTCATCCTCAGAATTGTACAAAGTTACTCAAATAAATGGGGATAATCCCTACACATCTTATCCTCAAATTCCCACGTGGCTTCTTCTGTATCGTGGTTTCGCAAAACCATCTTTACTGAAGATATAATTTTATTCCTCAATGTTTTCTCCTTTCTATCTATTATTTGAATAGGAGTTTCCTCATACGTTAAATTTTTCTCTACTTGAATAGGCTCATAGGAGATCACGTGTCTGTAGCCGGGCTTGTAAGGATGTAAGACCGAAATGTGAAACAAGTTGTGGATGTGTTCCAATTCAGGTGGTAATACAACTTTGTATGCCACTTCGCCCACTCGTTTCAAAATTTTGAACGGTCCTACGAATCTCGGACTAAATTTCTCTTTCTTTCTGAATCTTATCTTTCCTTTTCAGGGAGAGACCTTCAAATACACAAAACTTCCGACTTCAAAATCTCGGCTCTGACGATGCAAATCGGTGCATTTCATTTGGTGATCTTGAGCTGCTACCAATCTGGCCCTTATTGTTGTTACCACGTCAGCCATTTGTTGAACTAATTTTGGTCCCAAAAGTCGTTGTTCTCCGACTTCGTCCCAACATAATGGTGTTCTACACTTTCTCCCGTAAAGAGCTTCATATGGCTGCATACCAATACTCGCATGATAGCTATTATTGTTAGTAAATTCTACTAATGGTAAATGGTCATCCTAATTCCCTTTCAAGTCCATCACGCAAGATCTAAGCATGTCCTCCAATGTTTGTATGGTTCATTCACTTCGTCCGTCGGTTTGAGGGTGATAAGAAGTACTTAATCTCAACTGAGTTCCCATTCGCTCTTGCAAACTTTTCCAAAATTTTGACGTGAAACGCGGATCTCGATCGGAGACAATCGATACTGGTACTCCATGTCGTGACACGATTTCCTTTACATATAAATTTGCTAATTGGTTCAAACTGAATCTAATCTTGATAGGTAGAAAATGAGCTATCATTGTTTGTCGGTCCACGATGACCCAAATGGCATCATAACCCTTCTGTGTGACTGGAAGTCCAACCACGAAATCCATGGTAATATTCTCCCATTTCCATTCTGGTATTTCCAGTGGTTGAAGTAGTCCACTAGGACTTTGATGTTCTGCTTTGACCCTTTGACAAGTAAGACATCTACTAACGCATTCTATAACTTCTCTTTTCAAATTAGGCCACCAAAAGTGATGTCGAAGATCCCGGTACATCTTTGTGCCTCCTGGATGAACAGAGTACGTAGTATTATGTGCTTCATGCAAAATTTCCTCTCTCAGTTTGGTTATAGCTGGCACCCATATTCGACCCTCAAATCTTAATATACCATCCTTATCTACTTTGAACTTTTCCTCCTCATTTTCTACTATTCCCTTCCTTATCTTCTTATATTCTTCATCTTTTTCTTGTGCTTCTTTTACTCTATCCAGTAACGTCGGGTGAGATTCCATCACGAATAATTTTCCTCCTGCTTCTTTTTGTTCTTTCACCTATATTTCCAATTGTTCCATTTCTCTTATTAATTCCTCCTAAGTTGTCAGCTTGAATAACTTTTCACTTCCTTTTCTACTTAAAGCGTCGGCTACTACGTTTGCTTTTCCCGGGTGATAAAGAATTTCACAATCGTAATCCTTGATTAATTCCAACCACCTTCTTTGTCGCATATTCAACTCTCTCTGTGTGAAGATATATTTCAGACTCTTGTGGTCTGTGTATATCTCACATTATTCTCCATACAAATAATGCCTCCAAATCTTTAAAGCAAATACTACCGCTGCTAACTCCAAGTCATGGGTAGGGTATCTCTTTTTAAAATCCTTCAACTGTCGTGACGCGTACGCAATGACCTTGCCATGTCGCATTAGTACACAACCAAGTCCTCTATGAGATGCATCACTATACACTACAAATCCTCCTGTATCATCCAGTAATGATAATACAGGAGCTTCACTCAACCTCCTCTTCAATTCTTAAAAACTCTCCTCGCATTTATCCGTCCATACGAACTTCACCGTCTTCCTCGTTAGATTGGTCAGCGGGGTTGCTATCTTAGAAAAATCTTGGATGAATCTTCGATAGTACCCAGCTAAACCTAAGAAACTTCTTACTTCTGTTGGCGTCCTTGGTTGTTCCCAGTTACTTACCGCCTCCACTTTTGCAGGATCCACGGAAATTCCATTTTGATCTATCACGTCTCCTAAAAACTGAACCTTCTCCATCCAAAATTCACATTTCAAAAATTTAGCGTACATCGTTTCCCGTTTTAAGGCTTCCAATTCCATCTCCAGGTGTTCGGCGTGCTCTTCCCTAGTTTTTGAATAAATCAAAATGGTGTCAATAAACACTACTACAAACTTATCTAAGTATGGCTTGAAAACTCGGTTAATCAAGTCCATGAATGCTGCTGGAGCATTAGTTAACCCAAATGACATCACTAGAAATTCATAATGTCCGTAACGTATTCGAAATGCCGTCTTTGGTATGTCTTCCTCTCGTACTTTCAACTGATGATAACCCGTTCGTAAGTCTATCTTGGAAAAACACTTCGCTCCCTTCAATTGATCAAAAAGGTAATTTATCCTTGGCAATGGATATCTATTCTTAATCGTCACTCGGTTCAACTCCCAATAGTCGATACAGAGCCTCATCGATCCATCCTTTTTCTTTACAAACAACATCAGTGCTCCCCAAGGAGACACACTTGGCCGAATGTAACCCTTATTTAGCAATTCTTGTAGTTGTATCATCAATTCCTTCATTTCCACTGGCACCATACGATATGGGGCTTTTGAAATCGGTGTCGTTCCTGGTGCTAAGTCTATTATAAATTCAATTTCTCTGTCTGGCGGAAGACCAGGCAGATCGTCTGGAAACACGTCTTGAAAATCTTTGACTATCAATATATTCTTTATTTCTACTCCCTTTTTTTGAGTATCTATTATATAGGCCAAGTAACCTATACATCATTTTTTTAACAATTTCTTGGCCTGCATCATCGTAAGGCAACACGATTGCTTGAGCGATGAGCTACCATAAAACACTACCTTAGACTGATTTGAAGTCTGAAGGTTCACACTCTTCTCTTGATAATTGATTATCGCAGCTTGGCTGGATAACCAATCCATTCCTAATATCACATCAAATTCTCCCAGTCTAATTGGAATTAAGTCTGCCTTTAGTTCGTGTCCTCTAATGTTCGCACAACAGTTTCGGTAAACAAACTCTACGAGGATTATTTCCTTATTTTCAACCTCTATGTTCAGTGAATTTTCTAAGCGTTCATGGGTTATGTTTAGTTGCCTAGCAAATCCTTCAGACACAAAGGAATAGGTAGTGTCTGAATCAAATAATACATATGCATTTATATTATTGATTGGGAGAATACCTGACACCACATCCCTTGCAGTCACTGCGTCTTGGACAGTCATATTAAAGGTTCGGGCAGTCCGTCGGTTGGATTGTGTTGGTCCACCGATCATCTGTTTACTGCCCCCTCCCTGTTGGCCGCTTCCTCCACTGCTCCCCTTCTTTGGGCAATCCTTGATTTAATGTTCAGTTGAGCCACACACGAAAAATCCCTTGATCCTTTTCGGTTTTGGGTAGTTAGGTGATATGTGCCCTTCCTGTCTGCAGTTGTAGCAGACGTTGCGTCCCTTCCAGCACTCCCCTTGATGGTTCCTCCTACATTTCGAACAAGCTTCAGTTCTTTTCTTAAACCCTCCTTGATAACCCTCTAACTGACTGATGGTTCGATTGTTTGTGTTGTTGTTGTTGTTGTTGCGGTTATCCCATTTCTTCTTTCCCAGATGGCTTCCACCACTACTACTCCCTCCACGAGTTTCTCCCACAACATTCTTATTTTTCTTCTCCTTGTTGTATTGGCTTAATGCCTCGCTACCTCCCTCAGTAATTATCGCCTTTTCTAACAGTGTGACGAATGAGGTAATTTGAAGGACTAACACCTTGTTGAACAACCAAGGTTTTAGTCCTAGTTCGAAACTTTGAGCTTTCCTTTCATCGGTTTCAACTTGATGTGTTGCAAATCGTGTGAGTTCATTGAACTTGGCCACGTACTGCGCCACCATCATCTCTACTTATTTCAGTTCCAGAAATGTTACCTCCATCCTATTCTTCATGCTCTTCGGGAAGTAATTTTCCCAGGGTATAATTCCTTCTCCCGCCCTCTGTTGATTTGCTTCCCACCAGTAGTTTGCTTCACCCCTCAGCATGTATGTAGCGAACACGATTTTTTGGTCTTCACCCACACGAGCAATGGCAAAGGCTTTCTCAATTTCCTTGATCCATGTTTGTGCTACGATAGGATCGGTAGTACCCACGAATTCCAGAGGTCCTATGATCTTAAAGTCCTTGAAGTTTGCAACGTGAGCTACTTGGGGATTGGGTGGTACTGGTTCGTTTCTTCCCCTAAGAGCTTCTCCTAACAAATCAACAAGCCTCTGTATCAGGTCCACTGGTCCTCTCTCATCATTAACCGATTCTTCTGGTGCAGTTACTCTACGTCTGGGTGGCATGTTTCTGCATCATAAAATTTTTCATTTTATTATTTAGTTATATTACTTGGACATTTCTCAATTAGAAAAAAAAATTAACACGTTTCGAAATTAAGATCATTTATATTCATATGCCAACTCATTAGATCATATGGTTATCTCTAGCATACTTCTATAATTGACAACACTTATCCCCTAATATCACAAAAGACGGGGACGACACTAGCTTACTACCCCTCTAACATTTTTCAAAAGTTGGGGTTACCATCATTTTACGGCTTACACAAAGACGAAGATCACAACAACATATTAACAAGACATAATAAACTACTGTACTACTGAGATTTTCCCTCTAGACTCAATCTAACATCCCACGCTCCACGGCGCTCTGATACTCGTTCTGTGTAATGCGCGACACAATATCCCGACTTATGGTATGTCGGGTATGTCCTTGCTCAGTTGGTTAGTTATTTACCCCCATCGACCAAACTCTCCATAGCCGTGCGTAGAGCATAGCCCATCTTGTTCATCTTCCTCCTCTTGCACCGCACCTAATCCTCTAGATCATCTACCTGTCATTGGAATCATCCCACTTCTCAGTCTTCTCACTAAGTTCCCTCTGCTCAGACTCTTCTAGTTTCCCTGCCAGATCCATATTCCTAGCCACCGACCTATGAAACAAGGTTCCCAACTGGATCCCTACCTCCCTGCATTGAGTAATTTCCACCTCCATCTCTTGTATAGCTAAGTTCCTTTTATGGTCCTCGTCCCTCAATTTTTGGAACTCAGACTGCCTCTCCCTAGCCTCCGTCTCTAGCTCTTCCACTCTACTTCCTAACTCCAGAATCTGCTCCTCATATTCTCCCAACATCTGATCCTCGAAAGTAGTCCCATCAGAGTCCTCCATAGGCTCATCCCCCATAGGCTCATCCTCCATAGGTTCCTCCTCCTCGTCATCATCATCGATAGGGGCCACTGCTGATACGGGCTCTGCTATCAATGGTGACTCAAATACCACGTGTATATCATGCGGCTCCTCTTCTATTACTCGACTAGGTCCTCCCATGTCATTCATCCTACAATCACCAACATAAGACAAAATAAACAACAACTCCATTAGAATGTTAAATAATATAAGTTCATTGTATATAATGAAGTTATATTCTATAACACACTAAGTTATTCTCTATGAAAACTCTATGTGAGTCTCATCCCTCTCTATCTTCTAAGTTCTCCTAAGTTGTAATCTAAGGACTCTAGGTTTATAACTATTGCTTTGATACCAACCTATGACGCCCCCAAATTCTGACACTCGTATCTCGAATTTGGTTTGCCACATGCTAATTCTAACGTCACACTAAAATCATCAACAACGGAAATAATAGAATAATTTACATTGATATAATATAAATATTCGCGTCCCAAGGTTTTGTAACCATTACTACAACAA
The DNA here is from genome assembly GCA_020205505.1 of Panax japonicus. Lineage (NCBI taxonomy): Eukaryota > Viridiplantae > Streptophyta > Magnoliopsida > Apiales > Araliaceae > Panax > Panax japonicus. The sequence goes on from CM035096.1 coordinate 67,606,270, forward strand.
CCCAGTGATTAAACTTAAGCATAATTAATCATCCTTAATACATCATAATACGCATAGAAATAATAATACTACTACTCTCAAAGAACTAAGCTACTCTGTAGCCTTTCCCTTCCCCTTGTCCTTTCCCGAGGTACCGCCTTGCTCAGCCTTAACTGTAATGTTTTTAGGGAAGCAAGAATGAGCAACAAGTTTTCCCAGCAAGTAATATAGCAAAGAGAATGAACAGTTATAGTATTTGAATCTTCAAGGGTATAACAGTAAATGGTAGTTCAAGGATATCAAAAAATATCAAAAATATTTGATAAATGTCACTAAGGATTGAAGGATATCAATAATATTTCAAGGTTTAATTATTTCGAGGTTCAATAAGAATGAACACTGAGCAGTCATTAAAGACTATGAACTCTTACTAGAATTAATGGTATTATACTGCAATCCAAGATAGACGAGTACAACAAGTGATTAACCTAAGGTACCCTACATTATGCATAACATTTAATTACACGTGTGTGCGCACTTCGGTTCCCCGACAATATAGAATTTCCCATTTTTAAGAGGGTTTTTCATCTCAGTAGATTTTCAAGATTCCGCTCCAAGTCAAATGGGTTTGGATAGCTTTCTAACATATGATAACAGTCTAACCGAATCAAAGGTTTAGACAACTTTTATAATGCACTTTAAGAACAATAAGTCTAATGCTCGCAATAAAGTCAAAGTAATTGATTTTCGAATAGTAATGGTCATTTGCTCAATATAAGTATGTTAATAATTCGGATTCATACAATATATGATGTAGAGAATTTAGATAACTTGTATTCGATACGTGGATCAATGGAAGTTAGAGAACTCGCACAAAATCCAAAGTTGTGAAGTAGCAAAATACTTTCTTCTTTCTCTCTATAGTTTATCTCTCTAGATATTCAGTGAATTCGTAAGAAAATAATGAATGAATGAGCTTCTATTTATAGAAAAATGTATTGCATAGTAACTAACTCATGAACGGTCCAGATTGATTTAATTTAATCTGACGGTCCATATTTAAAGCAAAATCTTTTAAATAAAATATAATATATTCTATTTATAATCTAATAAAATAAATAACTTTATAAAAGATTTTACTATGCAAATACTATGCATAATAAAATATAATATATTCTAATTATTGTCTAATAAAACAGATAGCTTTATAAAAGTATTCTGTTTTATATAAAAAGTTTTTACTATGAAAAATACTATGCAGACACTATGCATAATAGAATATAATATATTATATTTATAGAATAATTTTATAAAAGTATTCTGTTTTATATAAAAAGATTTTCTGTATTGTTACATTAATAATACCAACAAAACTGAGTGACTTATCACGTAAGCATCAATAATCAATACCGTGTGCAACTATGCAACCACGCGTATTACTGTACTTTTAACACCGGGTGTTTCAACAGTTAACGGTAAAACTTCTGCCGTTATTTTCATAAAGTATTTTTGTCATTTTCTCAATCCGACAATAATTCTGTTGTGGGGTCCACCAATGATTGTGTCGTTGTACTAATATTCCCTGTTAAAACGAATATTCCCCGACCAATCGAATATTATATAACAACTTGCGTACTTTGCAAAATTTATAAATATTATCCACAACTATTAAATCAATTTCACTCCATAATATTCAAAATTAATATTTATAGAAAATTCATCTTTATTCAAAAAGTTGGGGTTTTACAATCTCCCCTTCTTATAAAATTTCGCCCTCGAAATTAGGGTACGTACCTGGTATGTCGAAGAGGTAAGGATACCTTGATTTCATTTCAGATTCTAACTCCCAAGTCATTTCCTCAACATCGTGGTTTATCCACAAAACTTTGACTTGAGGTATAACCTTGGTTCATAGAATATGTTCCTTCTTATCCAAGATTTGAACAGGAACCTCTTCATACGTCAAATCTTCCGCTATTTCTTCCAGTTCCAACTCAATAATGTGGTTCGGGTCTTCCACATATTTACGTAACATGGATATGTGAAAAACGTTATGAACACGAGACATACTTGGCGGTAAAGCGAGTCTATAGGCCACAGTTCCTACTCCATCAAGGATTAAAAATGGGCTGATGAATCGAGGATTGTGCTTTCCTCTCTTTCCAAATCTCGTAACTCTTTTCCATGGAGCAACACATAACAACACATGATCTCCTATACCCAATTCCACGTCCTTTCGATGAAGATTAGTATAACTCTTTTGTCGATCTTGTGAGGTTCTAATATGTTGCCGGATCATTTGAATCTTTTCTGTAGTCATACGTACCAACTTCGATCCCAACAACGTTGCTTCACCCACCTCATCCCAGTATACTGGAGAATGACACTTTCTTCTATACAAAGCTTCTAATGGAGCCATGCCAATACTTGCTTAATAACTGTTGTTGAAAGAAAACTCCACCAATGGTAAGAACTTGCCCCAACTTCCCTTGAAATCAAGGACACAAAGTCTTAATAGATCTTCAAGAGTTTTAATAGTCCTCTCCGACTGTCCGTCTGTCTGAGGATGATATGCCGAGCTAAATCGTAAATCTGTACCCATAGCTTTTTGCAAACTAACCCAAAATTACAAAGTGAATCTTGGGTCTCGATCAGAAACTATGGATACTGGCATACCATGCAATCTTACAACCTCATTTATGTACATACGAGCAAGACGTTCAAGTATATAAGTTTCTCGTATCGGTAAGAAATGAGCAGACTTGGTCAATCTATCAACAATGACCCAAATCGCATCTATGCCTTGAGAAACTTTGGGAAGACCAGTAACGAAATCCATGCTAATGTGCTCCCACTTCCATTCCGGAATTTCAAGTGGTTGCAATGGACCTTTTGGTACTTGATGCTCTGCCTTGACTCATTGACACGTTAGACACCTTGGGATAAACAGCGATATCTCTCTCTTCATATTGCCCCACCAAAATGTATATCGAAGATCATTATACATTTTGGTACTCCCAGGATGGATTGCAAACGGTGTGTTGTGCGCCTCCATCATGATTTTATACTTTAAATTAGGGTCGTTAGGAACAAAAAGTCTAGAGTTGACTCGAAGTATTCCTTCTTCATCGATTCTTTCTTCCTGCATCGCACCTTCTTGCACTTTCTTCCTCATAAGCATCAGCTCTAGATCTGTAATTTGAGCAGCTTTAATTTTATCAATTAAAGTTTGTTCTACTCGTATATTTACCATCATCACGTGGGTCCCTGGATTCTTTATCTCTATCTTCATCCTTTGCAAGTCATACAAAATGGGCCTTTGCGTTGACAATATTGCACTCATAACCGTATATGATCTTCTACTCAATGCGTCAGCTACCAAGTTCACTTTTCCAGGATGGTATTGGATAGTATGATCATAATCTTTCAATAGTTCAAGCCAACGTCGCTGTCGCATGTTGAGTTCCTTTTGAGTGAATGAATATTTGAGGCTTTTATGATCCGTAAAGATTTCCACTTTCTCCCCATACAAGTAATGCCTCCAAATCTTTAGTGCGAAGACAACAGCTGCCAACTCTAGATCATGAGTAGGATAATTCCTCTCATATTCTTTGAGTTGTCGTGAGGCATAGGCTATGACTTTCCCATGTTGCATGATAACACATCCTAACCCTTTACCCGAAGCATCATTGTAGATGACCAATCCCTCCGAACCAGATGGTATTGTCAGAACAGGTGCTGAAATGAGTCTCCTCTTGAGTTCTTGAAAACTCTTCTCACATTCCTCGCTCCAACGGAACTTTGTATCTTTTCGAGTCAGCTGAGTTAGTGGAGTAATGATTCGAGAAAACCCTTCTACGAATCTCCGATAATAACCAGCTAAGCCGAGAAAGCTACGTACTTTGGTCACTGATTTAGGTTGCTCCCAGCTTTGAATAGCTTCAATCTTTGTTGGGTCAACAGATATTCCATGACTTGATACCACGTGCCCAAGGAATGCTACTTCCTCAAGCCAGAACTCGCATTTTTTCAACATAGCATAAATCTTGTATTCACGAAGCTTTTGGAGTATCAGCCTCAAGTGTTCCTCATGATCTTCACAGCTTTTGGAATATATGAGGATTTCATCAATAAAGATGACCACAAAATGATCCAAATATTCCTTGAATACTCGGTTCATCATATCCATGAAGGCAGCAGGAGCATTAGTCAATACAAAGGACATGACTAGGAATTCATAATGCCCGTACCGAGTTCTGAAAGCCATCTTTGGAATATCATCGGTTCTAATCTTCAATTGGTGATATCCCGAATGAAGATCAATCTTTGAAAAGAATTTGGCTCCTTGCAACAGGTTAAACAGGTCATCAATATGTGGCAATGGGTACCTATTTTTGATGGTTACATGATTCAACTCCTGATAATCAATACAAAGTCGCATACACCCATCTTTATTCTTCACGAATAGAACAGGAGCACCCCAAGGAGAAGTAATAGGATGAATAAAGCCAATGTCAAACAATTCCTGCAGTTGAGTCTTTAACTCCTGAAGTTCAATAGGAGCCATTCGATATGGGGATTTAGAAATGGGTTTTGTACCGGGTTCAAGGTCGATACAAAATTCAATTTCACTCTCTAGGAGTAAGCCAGGAAGTTCTTCAGGGAATACGTCAGGAAATTCATTAACAATAGAAATATTATTCAAAACTGACGCATTTTTTTTAGATCTGTGACACGAGCTAAGAAAGCTTGACATCCATTTTTCAATAAACGAATAGCTTTATGGCTTGAAATGACAGTGATTGATTTTAATGGTTTGGTTTCTTGAATTCGCATAATAGGTTGATTAAGAATATGAAAACTAACAACCTTATGAAAACAATCAATTTTTGCATGATGAGTAGTTAACCAATCAATCCCTAGAATTACATCAAGTGCAAGTATTTTTAATGCAATAAGATCGACAGGTAATGTGTGGGTACCAACTTGAACCAAACAAGACTTATAAACCGTGGATGTAATGAAGGTTTCTCCCAACAGAGTTTCCACAGATAAGTCAAAGTCTAATTTCTCCGGAGTCAAATTTAATCGTTGAGCGCAAGTAGGAGAAATAAAAGAATGGGTAGAACCGGTATCAAATAAAGTGTAGACTTCGCTAGAGTTTATGATAAGCTTACCCGTGATGACCTCATTCGGGTTCTTTGCTCTCTGGGAGGTCACAACAAACGCTCTCCCTTGCACTACCAGCTTTGACTTTTCTGGGACAGCCTTTGGTGCCTCCATCCTAGCTGAATTTGTCTTCGGTGAATGACAAAATCGGGCTAAGTGACCTTCTCTTCCACAATTATAACATGCTTTGGACGGCATTGCACAATTTGGACTGATGTGTCCCTCCCCTCCGTATTTGAAGCATATGATAGGTGGTCTTTCTCCTTCTTTAATAACGGGTGATGGTGCTGACGTCTTTCCATCATTGTTGAATCTCCTCTTCTTGAAATGTCCATTCTTATTGTTTTGGCCCTGATTACCACCGAAGTGGTTACCATTTTTGGCCTGTTAATTCCCTCCATGCTTGTTGTCACCGCTTCGATAACTACTCTCACTAGTATTATCATTTTACCGGCTGCTCTCTTTTGGTTGCGTTGACTCGTTATCGCGTTCCACCAACTGAGCCCTATTTACAACATCTGAATACAAACACAGTTTATGAGAAATAAGATGTTGACGTATTTTCGGCTTCAAACTTCTTAAAAACATTCGCGCCATTCTCTCTTCATTATCCACAAAGTGGGACGCAAACCGGGATAACTCCACAAATTTTGCGTCGTATTACGACACGGTCATATTGTTTTGCTCCAATTTGATAAACTCCACCTCCTTCATGTGACAAATACTTTCAGAAAATTATTTGTCGTTGAACAGCTCTTGGAACTTCTCCGAAGACATCTTTAGCAACGCAGGTTGACTACGTTTTACCAATTCCCACCAGTAATATGCCACTCCGCGCAATATAAAGGCTGCAAAAGGAACCTTTTGCTCCTCGGAGCATCCCAAGACATCAAATATCTTGGTGATCTGCTTTATCCATGCTTATGCCATAAGTGATTTTGGCTCTCCCTTAAACTCCGGTGGTCCCAGCTCCTTGAACTGTTTAGCGGTGACTGCCCGAGAGTTTCCAGTGTTTCCACCTACATTTTGGACAGGAGCCGCTCTCGCCTGCTGTTGCAGGAATTGCATAAAGCCTCTGAAGAATCCATCATTCAGCATTTGTTCAGTGTTGTTATTTGCATGAGGATTGTCGCCTTCCTGATGCACATTCTCCTGATTATTGATATGTGGAGACTCAACGGTCTGTTGTGCTCCATTGCTATTCTCAACATTTTCGGATGTCATTTTCAGATATTGCCACAAAACAAAGGTTAATTGACATGTAAAATAATATCTCTAAACTCTGACCAACCAATTTAAATACAAAATAAATTTAAGTAGGTCAAACTAGCGAAGGAATTCCCCGTCTCTCCCCTCCTAGTTCTAGTCTCACATCTTAGTCAGAGATCATATCCCTAAGCTTTGATACCAACTATGACGCCCCCAAAATTAGGTATACATCACCCATCTTGGGTCGTCAAATACATGGTACAGAATTCAAATACAACTTACTAATACAACTGTCGTGTACAATACGACAAACATAAATTCTTAGTTTGAATACAAATATTATCTACTAGAGATTATACAAACTCAAAAGGAGTCCTCAATACAATTATTATCACACTATTTCACAGAATAGTGCGGACTACTAATGTTATCCTCTGGACCATCACTACGTTCTCCGAATCGTCCCAACTATATTCTCATTTCCTGAAGAGAACAATGAAAGAAAGGGTGAGCTCAACAAGCCCAGTAAGAAATATTATGACTAAGATAATGCAGAATAAATTATCATTAGTCTCCAACAATGTTAAACTGATAAAATATAATAGACATCAAGTTTAACTGCAGCAGAACAAGCAATCCATTAAAAGAGTCAAGTAGAAAATAAAATCTACTATCTTTTATGATTTAAAAGGTTTTTCATCACTGTTATCACTAAGACTTAGCATAATAAATATTCCACATCATCGAATCACCCCTGCACTACGGCCAAGGATATTCTTTAGTATCACGACCACAATTATCCATTCACTACGGGCCAATAATATTTATGTATTCATTAACGGTCATGATCATGCCAACAACTGTCCATCAATGCACTACGGGCCAATGAGAACTTTTACCACGTCATTTATAACATTACGGTCATGATTACACCGAATAATCCCTGGTCATAATCATACCAAGTCCATCAATGCACTACAGGCCACAGATGACTTTCAACAAAATATAAACATGAGGATGATGACAATGATATAAGAATTCAATAAAACAAGTTCAAGAATTATTTTATCCAGGAATTATTAACGTCCAAATTGTCAACATGATACTGTTTTGTAGAGTAAAATTCAAGAATGATCAGAAGAATATTTCTATGAAAAGATACTGGATGAAGCGCAAATATCAAGGATATTTAACTAATTTTATGGAGTATAGAAGTCAAAACATTAACCAACTGAGTATAATAAAGAATGGAATAACAAAAGAAATCACCATGCATGCGGTACTTCGCATAGACAGGTTATTCCAACAGAATAATAATAACGGAACCAGGTCAGGCAAAATTTGCACCGACGAGATGTTCCAACAAAATAATAAAGACGGAACCAGGTCCGGTGTAAAATACACAGACAGGATGTTCCAACAGAATAATAATAACACGAAACCAGGTCCGGTGTAAAACACACAGACAGGATGTTCCAACGGAATAATAATAAAGACGGAACCAAGTCCGGTGTAAAACACACAGACAGGATGTTCCAACAGAATAATAGAAGAATGTCACCAAGTATAGGGTAGACCGCGTACACAGGTTATTCCAACAGAATAATAAGCAATGGAATAACAACAGTTCTCTTCATGAATAAGAAAGAATAACACCCCTTACGAGTACAACAAATAATATTTCCTACCTTAAGAAGAAGAGTACCGGATATATAAGTAGTGAAGTAGCAGAATGCTTTCTTCTTTCTCTCTATAGTTTATCTCTCTAGAGTTTCAGTGAATTCGTAAGAAAATAATGAATGAATGAGCTTCTATTTATAGAAAAATAGAATGCATAGTAACTAACTCATGAACGGTCCAGATTGATTTACTTTAATCTGACGGTCCATATTTAAAGAAAAAAATTTTAAATAAAATATAATATATTCTATTTATAATCTAATAAAATGAATAACTTTATAAAAGATTTTACTATGCAAACACTATGCAGGCACTATGCAAATACTATGCATAATAAAATATAATATATTCTAATTATTGTCTAATAAAATAGATAGCTTTATAAAAGTATTCTATTTTATATAAAAAGTTTTTACTATGCAAAACACTATGCAGACACTATGCATAATAGAATATAATATATTCTATTTATAGAATAACTTTATAAAAGTATTCTGTTTTATATAAAAAGATTTTCTGTATTATTACATTAATAATACCAACAAAACTGAGTGACTTATCACGTAAGCATCAATAATCAATATCGTGTGCTACTATGCAACCACGCGTATTACTGTACTTTTAACACCGGGTGTTTCAACAGTTAACAGTAAAACTTTCGCCGTTATTTTCATAAAGTATTTTAGTCGTTTTCTCAATCCGACAATAATTCTGTTATGGGGTCCACCAATGATTGTGTTGTTGTACTAATATTCTCTGTTAAAATGAATATTCCTTGACCAATCGAATATTATATAACAACTTGTGTACTTTGCAAAATTTATAAATATTACCCATAACTATTATATCAATTTCACTCCATAATATTCAAAATTAATATTTATAGAAAATTCATCTTTATTCAAAAAGTTGGGGTTTTACAAAGGTTACCTTTTCTGAAGTTGAATTTCTGCTCTAGCTTCAATTTGCAAATAATTTAAGTTTAGCCCAACCACACTCTCACACACTAGAATTTTCTCAGAGAATTTAGCAACATGTTTATGAATGAGAAGGGCTCTCTTTATAGGCAAGCTTGTGACCAATTTGGTTTTGTTCAATGAATCAAACCATTAGAATGGAGAAGAAGCTAATGGTTATGGATGATTTAGTGGAAGAGTACTAAGTAGCCCACTCCCCCCTCCATGATTTGTTAGCTATGGGGTTGGTAATGAGGGACTAGGCCAATGGCCTATAACGTGAAGAAGAGATAGAGTGACTCTCATTTTGGGACACCGCCAATTCTCAGCACTTTAGTAGCACATTTAGGTTCATTTTACCCTTTGTTCACACTTGAGCATACAAATACACCCACTCATATATTACACATTAAATCATATAATCCATGTACATTGATTTATTTCAAGTAATAATTATTCTAGACTAGGATATAATTTAATTGTGTACCAATGCTACTTATTATTAATTTATCTATTTAATCAAAGTTACTTTCTCTCATAGGTTTAAAATACCCATTTAATTATTCCCACACACATCAATATGTCACATAAGACTTTTCACACAACTTGGTCAATTACCTAAGTCAAGCTTACTTTTATCACATAGTGTTATATAATAATTATTTTCATTTCAATGTCACACCTCACTTTATATTAAATAAAAAACCTTATTATATATGATTTCTCTTCACACACTATTATTCATGATAATTAACAAATAACAAATAAATCAACCTCATTATGAAATTATTTACTTATTAGTAATACTAATTAATTCCATCGTTAGTTAAATTAGTATTTTCTCAATTCATCATCTTGTCACGCTAGGCATAACTCCACAAGTTAAAACTAAGCTTCTCATTACTTTTTCTTCATTGTTTAATTATCACCGGCTTAATCAATTAAAAAGCTCATCAGAACACATGTTGATGTTATATATATATTTATATTCAAATAAATATACAAACAAATCTTTATTCTCCATATTATAATTTATTAAAATTCGTGGGTATTACAGAAGTAACATAAAAGTTCTTGAACAAAGTTCATTCTCATGACAATATTGAAGAATCCAGGATTTAGAAACAATATGACCAAGCACCCAAACAATATGACAACGTATACTTCCATAAACTTATGAATTACAAAAGTATTATAGTATTTCAATAATTCAACCAGTTTGAATCAATGTCATATAAGCCCAGACAATGGTCGAGGAACCTAACGAAGAGCAAAACTTTAGTACATTCATGCTTTTGAAACAAGAATATTTTCTCAAAGCATCAAAATATATCATGGTCGGCTACTAAATTGTTCACTAGTTTAATAGTGACAATGATAAGAAAGCTTGTACTTTGTACACTGCAAGCTGAAATCCTCATATCAGTATATAACATAAATATTGAGCTAGAATACTTAAATTGTTTTCAAAATAGTGTTCATAGTACGAATATAAGGTGATCGTATGTAGCTAATTGAAAAAAAAAGCATAAGACTAAAATATTTATGAAATGAAACCAGTGTCTTGTCAAATTATCAAATGGAAGATAATATTGAATTTAGTTGCACGTAAATATTATTTTCAATGTATAACTCCAACAGCTTTCCTAGTAGATCTCTATTTTTAACACAACTCGTTGACCTAATAAGCAACTGACTTTGATTTAGGATAAATTTGGGACTGCAGCAACAATTTACTGTAACACTATATCGACAAAAAACCTTTGGCCAGATAGTAAGTTTACTTCAGCAGAAATTTTAAGATTGGGGTTTACAGGATGTACGATAGGCCTTTAACGCCTCCCAACAGGTAAATATGCAGGGAAATCTTGATCCTTCATCAGTTTTATTTCAACAAGAATTTTCATCTAGCCAAAATATTGGGCACAACATGAATTCATCTCTTGGCAATGGAATGATCTCAGGAGGGGAAGAAAGTGGGCACAGAAATATGCCAAATTACATTCAACAGCTTAATGCTTATCTTACTGATACTCAAATTACACCCCAAGAAACCATATAAAATTAAAACAGATGAGAAATTCCAGCAATTCTCATGTTCATCCCAAAAAAAGAAAAGAAATTAGGGCTAATTAATTTCCAGATTGAAAAAAATCCTAAATCAAATCAAAAATTGAAATCGAAACCTAGTTAAATCAAAACCTAGTTAAATTTTAACGAAATCGAAAAATAGTTAAGGGTTTAACGAATTTCATAAAGATCTGGTCTCTGTGTTGTTGCGTTCAATTTCCCCTCTAGAATTTTGTTATGGTTTGGTCTCTGTGTTTACCGAATTTCGCAGATATATGGTCGTGCTTGGAGGAGAGTTAGGACAGGGGAGTTTCAGAGTGGTGATGATAAGTTTGGGAGGAGAGTTTGGAGGATGGAGTTTAAGAGCAATAAGGAACGAGCAAAGTGAGGAGAGAGAAAATAAAAATAAGAGCAGAGGGAGTTTCAGGCGAGGCGAGGCCAGGAAATGGGCAAATGAGGAGAGAGAAAATAAAACCAAGAGTACTACTTATATAGGTATGTCATTTAACAAAAGAATGCTTTTTAAGAGTTCTGCTCTTGAACGGGGCTGTATATATATATATATATATATATATATATATATATATATATGTGTGTGTGTGTGTGTGTGTGTGTGTGTGTGTGTGTGTGTGTGTGTGTGTATAAAAGTGGTAAAGCAGTAAATGCTCCAGATGTGAAATCCAGGCTCATCCAACAAAGTTCAACAACAGTTTATATATAAGTATATATATAAAAACAATAAACGTTATTGATGTAAAATTCAGGCTCAATCGAGGCATAACTCGATGATGTTAGTACAAATATATATATATATATATATATATATATATATATATATATATATATATATATATATATATATATACACAAATGAAATCAAAAGCCACGGACTGAAGTTCGGACATACACACGCAACACGACTCTCAATGTGAAGAAAGCTTAAGAAAAGTAAGAAGGCTTACAGTGGACTGCCAAAGAAGACTTTAATAGCTTCAAATAGATGAACACTCGGCTCCCGCCAGTAAAACATATCACAGTATAATCTCAGAATTGTTTAGAAATGAGAAAGCACTCAGTTTATAGTGTGTATAGAGCAAATTGGATAGGGCTTCCTCGCCTTTTTCTCTTGCAAAATGGCTGCCCCAAGCCCTCTATTTATAGATGGGGGAGCCGCATGTGTACATGCGGCAGCCACAGATGCACATGTGGCTGCCCGAGGTGCCCCGGGCTCTGTGGGTCCTGCCGTCTCGAAGTACGTACATGCGTGCAATGTGTTGTCCACTCAAACTTTTAGAACTTCAATTCGAGCATCCGATCAAGGTGTATAAGACCTTTTTTGACATGTTGTTGTCAAGAGCTACACAGTGACATGGGATTAGATATTGTACGAAGTCAGGAAGATGGGACCATGTCGTTGGTCTTCAGGCATCAAATTCTATCTGGTGTGCTGTCTTGTGTAGTAGTCACTCGGGATTGGATCTCTTTGGTTCTTGTAGAACATTTTCATGTAGAATGTATGTTTGAATGTTATGAAGACGGTGCAATGGCAAAATGATGATTTGAGCTAATTTAGCGGTTGTTGCTCAGGATTATCTCTGAGATTGGACTGTTGCAAGTATTGATCACCCTCTGGGTTGTCTCTGAGGTGTGCCTGACCTCCCAGATCTATTTTTGGGCTTGGGGAATGAGTGCCTCGGGGCTATCGCCGAGTGTTGAAGCTGATTGTTGGGAATGGAAAAGAGCATTTTCAGGGTTATCTCCGAAACTGTAACTGCATTCCTCGGGGTTGTCTCTGATGTTGGATGGAAGATCTCGGGGTTATCTCCGAGATGGTACTGAGCATTCTAGGGTTGTCACCGAAACTGTAACTGCATTCCTCGGGGTTGTCTCCGAGGTTGAAACTGAATCTCCTAGGGTTATCTCCAGGACTGTAATGAATATCTTGGGCTTATCTCCGAGATGGAAAACTGAGTATCACGGGGTTGTCTCCAGGACTGAGTTAAGTTTTCCTTCAGGGTTATCTATGAAAGACGATTATGCCCTCCTGCAAGGTTAGTAACAGGAATTTAAAATTTCGAGTGTCTACAAGTTATATTATGCCAAAGGCCACAAGGCCATGTTTGGCTATACACTAAAATTCCCCTCCTTAATTTATTTTTATAACACTTATAGTATATAGTTCTTATGTCATACCCATTATACAACTAATTTAATTAAATTCATAAATTAACATTGGTCATATAATTATAATTTCCATTATAAGTTAAAATTTTATTTAACCTCTATGACACCCTTAAATCCTGGTACTTCATTCCTACAAGATTTGGTGTTCACTTGATAAAAACATTCATTTCTAACTTCCCAAATATAATAAAATTGAAAAATAAACCTTCCCATTAAAGGATTACATCAATAATTTCCAATAAAATCTGTGACAACCCGAGAATTTGGACAATTTATTAAAATCTTAAATGATTGATTTAAGGTCAAATATTAGACCTAGACAAAAAATAAATGTATACGTTTGATGTTATTGGGAAGAAATTTTGAGGGTTTCAAAATTCTGTGAAGGATATAGGTGAATTATTCAGGATTAAGGATTTATGTGAATATGTTTTGTGTTTATGGTTATGTATGTGATCAGAATGTTGTTAAGGGTCATGGGTTGACCAGATAAATTACATCTGTGATAAACCCTAAGTATATATTAAGAACGACAGCGTTCAGTTAGAAAACCCTAACGTCTGATAAGAAACCCTAGAAATCGATTCTGGAAAACCCTAGTTTCAGTTCTGGGAGTCTGAAACCCTAATTCGGATATTAAAACCCCTAGATTGGGAATGCAATGTATGTACAAGGTTAAACGCCAATAATTTTAATTAATTAGGTAAAACCCTAATGAATTATCTAAAATCTTAATTGATTATTTGAAAACCCTAATACCAGATCTGAAAACCCTAATTTCAAATTCTGAGAAAATGAAACCCTAATCTGGGAATATAACGGAGAATTTTAATGCTTTAGTGCTAATAATTAAGTATTAATTAGGGTAAAGGTTAATTAATTAGCAAACCCTAATGTTCAATTTTTGGAACCCTTATTGTTTCGTCAAAAACCCTAATTGTTCCGTGGTGGATCTAATTGCTAAATGGGCAATGTTAATTAGGAAACCTTAATCCTAATTTTTTTTATTTATGAGTAATTAGAAAACCCTAATCTAATTAAGAATATTTAATTTCTATTATAGAAAATTATTTTCTATTAGAAACCCTAATTCGTGGGTTATGAACCCTAATGACGATTTTGACCTTAATTGCCTAATTAGCAATGTTAATTAGGAAATATAAATCCTAATTGTCAAGTTATTAGAAACCCTAATCTAATTAGGAAATCTAAGTTCTAATTTAGAAATTTTATTTTTCTATTAGAAACCTTAATTAGTGGTTTATAAACCTTAATGACCATTTTGACCCTAATTGCTAAATTAGCGATTTTAATTAGGAGATACTAATCCTAATTAGTAAGATTTAAAGTATGATTAAGAAATTTTAATATAATTAGTAAATCCTAATTATAAGTTAAAAATGTTAATTTTCTATTTTGAAACCCGAAATTCGGAAATGTTAGAAATTAAATTTACAAAGTTAAGGGTTAAAACCTAAACCCTAAAATGCTAAATCCTAAACCTTAAAATGCTAAACCCTAAACCCTGAGGGTTTCATCAAATACCAATTCTAGAATTAAAATGAAATGAAAAATGACCATAATGCCCCTTGTTGCATTATTGGAAATAATTGATGAATCTAGCAATAATTGAGTGGTTGAACCACTCCACAAACTCCACATGCTACAAATCCAACAACTCAGCCTATTATATCAGTTACAACATGCTATCAAGTATTATATAAATGGATTTGGAGAGAGAAAGTGCCCAAAATATAGTCAAATTAAATTTTGCTCTTACCAACTCCCATTCTCTCTCAAACCCACGAAATTTTAATGTTATTTCAGTCTCAATTCAAGCCCCACGTGTACCAAAAACAGATCAAGGACAGAAATCAGAAATCAAGCTCAAAAGGTATAAAACCCTAAAAATTTAAAATCTCATTATTTGGTGTTAAATGTTGTAATTGATTGTTGAAAGTTATGTCCCAGATCCATAACATCTAAATGCACGAGATAGCATATTTTTCAAATCTGGAAAAACTTGAGAAAAATCGCCTGACAGCTTAATGTTATGGCTCTTAAATCTCTGTGTGTTTGATGTTTGGAGTATTTGATGTTATAGATCTGTTCTCTGGTATATGTTCTCTAATCTGAGACTTGAATCAACCTCATATCATGTCTAGATCGAAAGTTATAAGCAGTCAAAACCCGTTGACCATTCACGTTTTCTGGAATTCTGGGCAAACCCAGAAACCCAGATCGCCTGACAAGCTTTTTGAAGCTCTTAATCTTGCTGTGGATTAATGTTATGGCCACGTTATTGACTGATCCTTGTAGCCTGTCATAAGTTCTACTCATCCATGTTTTTATGTTACACAGATCCATAGCAGAACCCAAAATATTAGTCGTCAAAAGTGAGTTGACCTTCAGCCTTTAGAACTTTCTGGAAAACCCAGAAAATTCAAGAACCGTTTTCTGGCCTCTACTTTGACCAACCCAGATCTTGTGTATGTAACGTTTTTAAGTTGATTTTATATGATATAATTGTATCCTGACATTTTGTCTACATGATATAACCCTTAGATCTCAAAAACAAAACCTAGACTGCAAGTTACAAGGACTCAAAGTAGGCCAGTCAAATCTGCTAAACTCTGACAAGCCGAAGAACAGCGTTGTCAAAGATTTTGGAGACTTAAATCTCTCTGATCTGAAGTTATTTAGCCACGAAACTTGTTATGTAGTTGTACTATTACATAAATACTACAACATGAAATCAATTTTAAGTCTAGAAAACATTTAGATCATAGATCTATAGACGGTCAAACCACCCACCCTCGCAACTGACTTGAAGATCTGGGCAGGCATCAAGAACACCTATAGCGACAGAAAGTGTCGCTATAGCCCTTTAGCGACAGTTTTATTATTATTTTCCGGAAAATGATTAAAAATTAGAAAAAATAGTTTTAATTATTAAAAATACATAATAAATTATGAAAAATTATTTTAAAGTCTGAAAATAGTTTTTAATTATTTTATGTATATTTCAAAAATATTTATTATTTTTGGAATATAAATGGTATTTATTTATTTATTTATAATATTAAATAAATTATTTAAAAATAGTTTTAATTCATGAAAAATCATAAAAAATAATATTATGGTATAAGAAAATATCTTTAGTTATTTTTGATAACTTTTGATATTTTGTGATGAAATTCATTAATTAATCAATATTAATGATAATTAGTCTATTTAATAGATATATTAAATAAATTAAGGAAAAATGGAATTAATGCTTTATAAATTATATAAAAATGATTTAAGTGATATAAATAAAATTTTAAGTTAAAAAATATAACTTTTGATATTTAGTCATGAAAATATTAATATTTTAATATTAATATTAATTACCGGATAATGGATTTAATGGTTTAAAAATCATATAAATATGATTTTAAGGTATTAAAAATATTTTGAAATATTATAATTATATTATAATATTATGTAATGATTTTCATTAATATTTTATAATAAACAAATATTAATGATTAAGTAATTATGTGGTATTTCATTCATTTAAATACGGTTTTAATGATTGAAAATTCGTGATAAATGGTAATAATTATTTAAAAATTATTACAAGTCCATGAAAATTATTTGGACTACTTAGAAAATTATCTGAGATAATTGTTAAGTGTTTAGGCAGAGTTTAATTGAACTTAAACTCGAGTATTGTCCGACTAGACCGTTGGGATGATAGAATTATGTCGGTTTCAAGTCAGACTGAAATAGTTTGACTTGATGTTATGTCTTATGTGCTGTATAGACTGATAGGCTTATGTGGTAAAGTGTTTAGGTTATTCTGTGGATATAAATATAACAGTAATATACTGTGATGATATTATTCTAATATTGGGGATCTATATTATTAATATTAGGTCTTCGGGTAAAGCGTTATAAATTACGTTGCGGTAATCAACGGTTCAGGCAAATTTTCTTTATACTTAACTCCAATAAGAGTGTTTTATTCAAGATTATGGTTAATCATTGCTGATTGCCACGAAAATTGTACTATAAACATCTTGCATGTATAAGTCAGGTATGAAAGGCTGATCACCTTCATTACCAGTTGGTTCAGAAATGTTTGTTCATGTTTAAAACTTGTTCAGTCAAAAGTTTGTTCGTGCTAGTTCTCAATTATATTGATGAATTATAGCCAACTTATTATTCAAACTCTTTAATCATGATATATCGTTATATTGTTGTATTTAAACTTGCTGGGCAACTTTTATGCTCACCCTTGCTATATCATGATAAAAACATTGCAGATAAAGCGAATGCGTTTGGATACAGGAAAAAGTTAATGCCAAGTCCGGCTTGGGATAAAATGTGCGGCTAGTTTGTAATAGTATACTTTGATAAATATTGTTGTATAATAAATAGTTTACGAAATGTGTTTAAGTTAAGGTTACTCGACCTTGGGGAATAGTGTGTAATGTATTGTATAAACAATTTATGTTTACATCTTCCGCAAACAGTTATAGAAATAGTCTACCGGATCCGAGGGGATTTGGGGCCCGGATTCGGGGCTGCTACAGTTGGTATCAAAGCTGTTGGTTATGAAGCTTAGGTAGGAATACCTGAGACCAATAACCGCAGTGATTAGGGTAAGACTAACTCAAATAGAGTTAGTTGGTCGGTAAGATTCAAAGATGAATCTCGGTAAGTTGTTAAGATACAGAGTTTCCTAACTCTGATAATAAAGTTGAACAGTAATGGTGAATAGATCGAGTCTAAAAGACTGAAAGTGCAGGAATAGGAGATCGTAAAACAAAACGATCATAGTGCATTGAATTGAATCGTAATATATACGATGAGATCACCCCGGGATCTGTTAAGGTTATGACAACCGGAAAGAATCAATCTTAAGATTGAAAAGTTTACAACAAGATGTTGTGTGTAAGTTGTACTATGAAATTGTACTATGAAAACTCATGAAAGAGTTATGGATTATGAATACGAATTGAATTCGTATTGAAAAAGGGGGTTAAGATTAGGTGGGGATTTCAATGAGGACTCATGTCGGCAACTGAGTTGTATGATTTCTTGTATGGGCGGGGAATTGTACTTGGTGTAAAAACTACTTAGTTGGTGGCATTGGTAACCATTGAAATGTTGTGTCACGCTAGTTGTTATATACAGATAAATAGGTCATAGGTAGAGAATATAGGATTAAGTACGAGTTCTTAGATCTCATACTTATGTGACATTCTTGACTCATAGTTATATGAAATGTTTATGAGCCCCTCAGCGAACGGACGCCAAAGGTCAGACTAGGGTAAGTCCGTAAACTCATATAATTGTGGCCAGGTTATGAACTCATAAGTGTGGTTTTATGAATTGGGTATAGTTGTGTGTGAATGGAGTGTTAAGGATTATAGGAACAGATAGATTATTAAGCAAATGATCATTAGTGGAGACTTAGGTTTTCCTAAACTCCTAGCTATGCTAAACTTCGAAATGATTAACATCAAGCTAAATACGCACTAAGTGCCTTTTAAAAAAATGTAGACTCGTAATCATTTTTGAAACGGTTTAAAGTACAGTCTATGCTACTTATTTCGGCTAGACGCAAATGATTTAAAATATCAAAAAAAAAATTTATTTATCAGTTATGTACCATGTAACCTGGTGCAGAGATGATAAAAATGATGGAGTCAACAATGCAGTATTACTTAGTGTGAATTAGACCTAAAGTCACTATTCCACTATGGTATGATGTAGCATGACAAAATCACCAAATGACGGAATCCTCAACGGACTGTAAATACAGTGCGGCATCATGACGTCATTCTCGAAAAATATGTTTTCAAAAAATTTAATTTGCCAACGGGGTTTGGCTACACCTAAATAATTCGATTGAATTGAATTATTGATATGAGTCTATGCTATTTGATTCAGCTAGACTAATGTTATAAAAACTCCAAGTGTTTATTGAAAGGAATTTCCCGAACCAAATTGTTTTGGTGCGGAATCCAATGATAAGACTGAGGTGAACGATAATATTTGGATAAATAATCCAATCTAGTAGCGTAAATATTCGCTAAAAATGATTAATACGTTATGCATGACGTAACTGTACGATGGGCTGATCACCTAAAGTACTAGCAACGGTAGTTTACCTTCTTTGTGATTGTAAACAAGCCAAGTAATGTATTGTTTTGCGGTATGATCACTACCGTTAAAACTAAATGTGTTCATGGTCTATATGACCCCTCAGCACAATTTGAAAACTTTTACTCTTGTGAGTGGTGTATTGGGTAGCATGTGATATGTGTGAATGGTGTAAGGTGCACGGTGTAAGGTGTAAGGTGAATTTCGGGGACAAAATTCTTATAAGGAGGGGTGAATGTGACAACCCGAGAATTTGGGCAATTTATTAAAATCTTAAATGATTGATTTAAGGTCAAATATTAGACCTAGACAGAAAATAAGTGTATGCGTTTGATGTTATTGAGAAGGAATTTTGAGGGTTTTAAAATTCTGTGAAGGATATAGGTGAATTATTCAGGATTAAAGATATATGTGAATATGTTTTGTGTTTATGGTTATGTATGTAATCAGAATGTTGTTAAGGGTCATGGGTTGACCAGATAAATTACATCTGTGATAAACCCTAAGTATATATTAAGAACGACAGCGTTCAGTTAGAAAACCCTAACGTCTGATAAGAAACCCTAGAAATCGGTTCTGGAAAACCCTAGTTTCAGTTCCGGGAGTCCGAAACCCTAATTCAGATATTAAAAACCCTAGATTGGGAATGCAATGTATGTACAAGGTTAAACGCCAATAATTTTAAGTAATTAGGGAAAACCCTAATGAATTATCTAAAATCATAATTGATTATTTGAAAACCCTAATACCAGATCTGAAAACCCTAATTTCAGATTCTGATAAAATGAAACCCTAATCTGGGAATATAACGGAGAATTTTAATGCTTTAGTGCTAATAATTAAGTATTAATTAGGGTAAAGGTTAATTAATTAGCAAACCCTAATGTTCAATTTTTGGAACCCTTATTGTTTCGTCAAAAACCCTAATTGTTCCGTGGTGGATCTAATTGCTAAATTGGGCAATGTTAATTAGGAAACCCTAATCCTAATTTTTTTTTATTTATGAGTAATTAGAAAACCCTAATCTAATTACGAATATTTAATTTCTATTATAGAAAATTATTTTTTATTAGAAACCCTAATTCGTGGGTTATGAACCCTAATGACGATTTTGACCTTAATTGCCTAATTAGCAATGTTAATTAGGAAATATAAATCCTAATTGTCAAGTTATTAGAAACCCTAATCTAATTAGGAAATCTAAGTTCTAATTTAGAAAATTTATTTTTCTATTAGAAACCTTAATTAGTGGTTTATAAACCTTAATGACCATTTTGGCCCTAATTGCTAAATTAGCGATTTTAATTAGGAGATACTAATCCTAATTAGTAAGATTTAAAGTATGATTAAGGAATTTTAATATAATTAGTAAATCCTAATTATAAGTTAAAAATGTTAATTTTCTATTTTGAAAACCGAAATTCGGAAATGTTAGAAATTAAATTTACAAAATTAAGGGTTAAAACCTAAACCCTAAAATGCTAAATCCTAAACCTTAAAATGCTAAACCCTAAACCCTAAGGGTTTCATCAAATACCAATTCTAGAATTAAAATGAAATGAAAAATGACCATAATGCCCCTTGTTGCATTATTGGAAATAATTGATGAATCTAGCAATAATTGAGTGGTTGAACCACTCCACCAACTCCACATGCTACAAAACCAACAACTCAGCCTATTATAGCAGCTACAACATGCTATCAAGTATTATATAAATGGATTTGGAGAGAGAAAGTGCCCAAAATATAGCCAAATTAAATTTTGCTCTTACCAACTCCCATTCTCTCTCAAACCCACGAAATTCTAATGTTATTTCAGTCTCAATTCAAGCCCCACGTGTACCCAAAACAGATCAAGGACAGAAATCAGAAATCAAGCTCAAAAGGTATAAAACCCTAAAAATTTAAAATCTCATTATTTGGTGTTAAATGTTGTAATTGATTGTTGAAAGTTATGTAATAGGGTGTCAATTGATGATCTGGGTTGTCAAATCCCAGATCCATAACATCTAAATGCACGAGATAGTATATTTTTCAAATCTGGAAAAACTTGAGAAAAATCGCCTGACAGCTTAATGTCAGGGATCTTAAATCTCTGTGTGTTTGATGTTTGGAGTATTTGATGTTATAGATCTGTTCTCTGGTATATGTTCTCTAATCTGAGACTTGAATCAACCTCATATCATGTCTAGATCGAAAGTTATAAGTAGTCAAAACCCGTTGACCATTCACGTTTTCTGGAATTCTGGGCAAACCCAGAAACCCAGATCGCCTGACAAGCTTTTTGAAGCTCTTAATCTTGTTGTGGTTTAATGTTATGGCCACGTTATTAACTGATCCTTGTAGCCTGTCATAAGTTCTACTCATCCATGTTTTTATGTTACACAGATCCATAGCAGAACCCAAAATATTAGTGGTCAAAAGTGAGTTGACCTTCAGCCTTTAGAACTTTCTGGAAAACCCAGAAAATTCAAGAACCGTTTTCTGGCCTCTACTTTGACCAACCCAGATCTTGTGTATGTAACGTTTTTAAGTTGATTTTATATGATATAATTGTATCCTGACATTTTGTCTACATGATATAACCCTTAGATCTCATAAACAAAACCTAGACTCCAAGTTACAAGGACTCAAAGTAGGCCACTCAAATCTGCTAAACTCTGACAAGCCGAAGAACAGCGTTGTCAGAGATTTTGGAGACTTAAATCTCTCTGATCTGAAGTTATTTAGCCACGAAACTTGTTATGTAGTTGTAGTATTACATAAAGACTACAACATGAAATCAATTTCAAGTCTAGAAAACATTTAGATCATAGATCTATAGCCGGTCAAACCACCCACCCTCACATCTGACTTGAAGATCTGGGCAGGCATCAAGAACACCTATAGCGACAGAAAGTGTCGCTATAGCCCTTTAGTGACAGTTTTATTATTATTTTCCGGAAAATGATTAAAAATTAGAAAAAATAGTTTTTAATTATTAAAAATACATAATAAATTATGAAAAATTATTTTAAAGTCTGAAAAATAGTTTTTAATTATTTTATGTATATTTCAAAAATATTTATTATTTTTGGAATATAAATGGTATTTATTTATTTAATTATAATATTAAATAAATTATTTAAAAATATTTTTAATTCATGAAAAATCATGAAAAATAATATTATGGTATAAGAAAATATCTTTAGTTATTTTTGATAACTTTTGATATTTTGTGAGGAAATTCATTAATTAATAAATATTAATGATAATTAGTCTATTTAATAGATATATTAAATAAATTAAGGAAAAATGAAATTAATACTTTATAAATTATATAAAAATGATTTAAGTGATATAAAAATATTTTAAGTTATAAATTATAACTTTTGATATTTATTCATGAAAATATTAATATTTTAATATTAATATTAATTACCGGATAATGGATTTAATGGTTTAAAAATCATATAAATATAATTTTAAGGTATTACAAATATTTTGAAATATTATAATTATATTATAATATTATGTAATGATTTTCATTAATATTTTATAATAAACAAATATTAATGATTAAGTAATTATGTGGTATTTAATTCATTTAAATACGGTTTTAATGATTGAAAATTCGTGATAAATGGTAATAATTATTTAAAAATTATTACAAGTCCATGAAAATTATTTGGACTACTTAGAAAATTATCTGAGATAATTTTTAAGTGTTTAGGCAGAGTTTAATTGAACTTAAACTCTAGTATTGTCCGACTAGACCGTTGGGATGATAGAATTATGTTGGTTTCAAGTCAGACTGAAATAGTTTGACTTGATGCTATGTCTTATGTGTTGTATAGACTGATAGGCTTATGTGGTAAAGTGTTTAGGTTATTCTGTGGATATAAATATAACAGTAATATACTGTGATGATATTATTCTAATATTGGGGATCTATATTATTAATATTAGGTCTTCGGGTAAAGCGTTATAAATTACGTTGCGGTAATCAACGGTTCAGGCAAATTTTCTTTATACTTAACTCTAATAAGAGTGTTTTATTCAAGTTTATGGTTAATCATTGCTGATTGACATGAAAATTGTACTATGTACATCTTGCATGTATAAGTCAGGTATGAAAGGCTGATCACCTTCATTACCAGTTGGTTCAGAAATGTTTGTTCATGTTTAAAACTTGTTCAGTCAAAAGTTTGTTCGTGCTAGTTCTCAATTATATTGATGAATTATAGCCAGCTTATTATTTAAACTCTTCAATCATGATATATCGTTATATTGTTGTATTTAAACTTGATGGGAAACTTTTATGCTCACCCTTGTTATATCATGATAAAACATTACAGATAAGGCGAATGCGTTTGGATACAGGAAAAAGTTAATGCCAAGTCCGGCTTGGGATAAAATGTGCAGCTTGTTTGTAATAGTATACTTTGATAAATATTGTTGTATAATAAATAGTTTATGAAATGTGTTTAAGTTAAGGTTACTCGACCTTGGGGAATAGTGTGTAATGTATTGTATAAATAATTTATGTTTATATCTTCCGCAAACAGTTATAGAAATAGTATACCGGATCCGAGGGGATTTGGGGCCCGGATTCGGGGCTGCTACAAAATCTCCCAGGTCATCTAACCTTTAAATACAAATATCAAGTCCGAAAAATTAAATAACTTTATCATAATAACTAAAAACGAAGTCTGACAATATTAAAAGTCAACATGTGTGCAAGTCTTCAATGATTGTTCATCTTTTATTTCCCTTTACTTGTGTTAGGTACATCGACCTTCTCAACTTTAGCTGTAATAGTTATATAAGCAAAATTGAGCAAACAATGCTCACTTGAAATGACAATGAATAAAACTCTATAACAACTGCTAAATAATAGGCTCAATAGAACTGAACAATATGCTTTATCAATGTTAATTAAAATCTAAACTATATATATGAGGGTCATAAGACCATGAACTATGTCCATAGTTATAAGTAATCTTTCAACTTAAACTTTAATAGTCATAAGACTATAGGGACTCCTCGTACTTAGGGGGGTCAGCCCTTCATACAATATATTGTACACAAACATTTCAATGCTATGCGTAAATTATCCCCTGTAACATGGTTGTTCATCTCAGCATTTAGAATACAAGTCTGCCCCAAAGTAAGTTTGGTTTGGATACGGTTCAAGGTAATTTGGAATTCAACGAACATCAACTAAAAATTAGTTGAATAAAAATGTAATAACATTATGCTATGGAATAAATCATAAATGAATCGACATTGTATATTAAGGTCATGATTTAGGAATAATCTAATAGCATAAGTATTGAATAACATAACATACCTTGCTTGAACAATATTAAGCTAAGGTTAAAATCTTATTTAGAATTGAGTATTGAGCATGCATAATAAAAAGTAAATTGAACGATAAAACTTGTTCAACGTTAGTGTATCAAAATTTATAAACTTTCATGCTAAATAACAAGTTTAAGATTAGAAAAACTTGCTCAATAGGATAAGGTAAGGTTTAGGAATTTGCACAATATAATTAGAGTTAAGAAACTTGCTCAACGAAAGTTTACAGTTAGAAAACTTGCCTTGCGTGTAAGCTAAATCGTAATTATCACATATCATCATGACATAATTAGTCATTACAAATATTTTATATATAAATAAGTATCTATTTTATGTATGGTTTGATTTTTAACCACATAGTCAAGTTACATTAGTAATAAAACTCGTTAATTATTAATAATATGCTCATTCTTAGCACTATAATACCATAATAACAAAACTACATTTTTAACAGTCAAAATGTTGCATCATATCAGCATTTACAGACTTCGTGTAAAGAAAAATAATTTTTTTGCCATTCTGCTAACTGGCGCTGCGACGCCATAGTTTACACTGTGGACGGAGCTGCTACACGATGCCTAAGCCAAGCAGTGGCGCTGCGGCATGAGGTTTGGAGCTGCAGCGCTAATTTTAGCGCTGAGACGCCGAATTACAGAACAGAGCACGAAGAACATAACAAAGCTAAAAAAAATTTATGTATCTTGATTTCTAACACCAATTTATCATGTATAACTTACATAATTTACACATAAACGTTACCCATCATATATATTCTGATTTAAAACAACTAAAAAACATCTTTAGAAAAATTAAATCCTTGAATGCCATGTTTCAAACCAAAACTTCATTTTTGACATTATTTGACAAAGTTAACACTGTAACCACAATTATACTCCAAATTAATTCATTCGAACTACGTTCTCTTTATTTCTTACCAAATTAACATATTCGAGGTTCAATTTCACAATTAGTTCACAATCAAATATTAATTTTTGTACTCCTACAAGCCATGTTCATATATATATATATATATATATGATTCACAGTAAAACCATTTCCTTTCTTTTGGACGTAATTCAGCATACAATCATATATATATATATATATATATATATATATATATATATATATATATATATATATATGTTAAGCCATACAATCACATATATATATGCTAGTTATAACATTACAATTATATATACACATAATTTTATAACCAATTATAAAAATTTGGATTACAGAAAATTTTATAAAAACTTTATACTACAGTGAAACTCAAGAACACATAAACTTAGGAATTATGTCGTAAAACATATATACATATATATATATATATATATATATATATATGTAATATTAAGGTTATGTAACATACCTTCTCTTGCTTGGTTAACCCTTGTTAGAAGTCACGGCACCTTTCTCTCCTCTCAATTATCTCTAGTCTCTCTCAATTCTCTGTAATCTTTTCTGACAACTTCCCTATCTTCTTAGGCTCAGGTTTTAGACCAAATACATACTACGTAAAATAAACTCAACGTACACACTTTCAAACGTCTAAAACGGACGTCTTACTAATGTCCCTATTAAATTATCAGTTACCATAATTTAATATATATTATTTATATTTTATTTATTTTATTTATATTATCTATTATAATTAAAAATTCAAAAGCTATAAGGCTTTCTTTGGCAAAAATCCTTAAAATTAAAGAGTTAATATCTTAAATCCTTGTTTGTTAAAAACTAAATTAAACTCCTTTAATTTATTTTTATAACTCATTTATAGCATAGTTATTTATCACACTTTTATTACCAAATTAAATTAAAAACATTATAATAATCCATTTAATCCCTATCAACTCTCTAATTTAATTTATTAATTTAAATTAAAATATTATCTCATGATGATCAATTTCCTTAACTCATAAATTATTTATTTAACAAATAAATAATCAAATCAACTCACCTTAAATAAATATTTATTCAACAATAAACACATCAATTAAAATTTTTATATAACTCAATAAATATTTTGAATTACAATTTAAAAAAAATTCTGGATTGTTACATCATTCCCTCCTTAAAAGGATTTTGTCCCCAGAATCACAACTCAAACAAATCATTCGTCGCATTCTTCCCTACTTACAAAGATTCTATCCCCAGAATCAAAGACACAGATTAAACAAATAATTTAGGATAATCTTTCATCATTTTATCTTCGAATTCCCACGTAGCTTCTTCAGCATTGTGGTTCCTCCATATCACCTTCACAGAAGGTATCACTTTATTATTGAGCACTTGTTCTTTCCTGTCAACTATCTGGATAGGAACTTCCTCATAAGACAAGTCCTTATCAAACTATAATGGTTCGTACTCGATCACGTGCTTGTAATCGGGTTTATACGATTATAACATCGAAACATTAAAAAAATTGTGAACGTTTTCCAACTCTGAAGGTAGAGCTACCTCGTACGCCACTTCTCCTACTCTTTGCATCACTTCGAAAGGTCCAATAAACCTCGGGCTTAGCTTTCCCTTTTTACCAAAATATATTTTCCCCTTCCAAGGAGAAACTTTTAAGAACACGTAATTTCCTACGTTGAAATCACGATTTTGTCTATATTGATCAATATACTTCTTTTGTCTGTCTTGAGTAGTTACCAATCTGTTGCACCAGTTTCGGTCCTAACAGTTGGCGTTCACTGACTTCATCCCAGCACAATGGAGTTCTGCACTTCCTGTCGTATAGTTCTTCGTAAGGTGGCATGTCGATGCTTGCGTGGTAACTATTATTGTATGAAAATTCTACCAATGGAAAATGTTCATCCCAACTCCCTTTAAAATCCATGATGCATGCTCGAAGCATATCTTCCAACGTCTGGATTGTTCGTTCACTTTGGCCATATGTTTGCGGATGATATGCCGTACTCATTCTGAACTGTGTTCCCATGCATTCTTGTAGTTTGTTCCAAAAATTTGACGTGAATCACGAATCTCTATCTGATACAATTGACACTGGAACTCCATATCTCGAAACAATTTCTTTAACGTACAACTTTGCCAACTGATCAAGATTGAATTTAATCTTTATTGGCAAAAAGTGTGCTGATTTTTTCAGTCTATCCACTATCACCCAAATCGCATCACATCCTCTCTGAGTAGTTGGTAGACCCACCACAAAATCCATTATGATGTATTCCCACTTCTATTCCGGTATTTCCAACGGTTGAAGTAATCTTCTTGGTCTTTGATGCTCGACCTTGACTCTTTGACATGTCAAGCATTTCGTGACACATTCTGCAACATCTCTTTTCATGTTTGGCCACCAAAAATGACGTCGTAAATCTTGATACATCTTCGTACTTCCTGGATAAATCGAGTATCTTGAGTTATGAGCTTCGATCAAGATTTCATCTTTAATATCTGGTACTGCTGGAACCCAAATTCTTCCCTCAAACCTTAGTAGTCCTCCGATATCAATCTTGTATTTCACATCACTACCCTCAACCACTTTCTCTTTGATTTTCCTATATTCTTCATCTTTTAGTTGAGCATTCTTAACTTTGTCCATCAAAGTTGGACTAGCTTCTACCTGGAATAGTCGTTCATCGGATTCTTTTGGAAATTTTATTTCCAACTCCAGCTTTGTCATTGCTGAAATAAGCTCCTCCTGAGTGGTTATCAGCATTAACTTTTCCCGACCTTTCCTGCTCAAAGCATCTGCAACCACATTTGCCTTACCCGGATGATAAAAGATCTCATAATCATAATCTTTTATTAATTACATCCACCTTCTTTGACGCATGTTCAGGTCCTTCTGAGTAAAAATATACTTCAGACTCTTATGGTCTGTATATATCTCACATTTCTCTCCATAGAGATAGTGTCTCCATATCTTCAGAGAAAATACTACTGCATCCAACTCTAAATCATGAGTCGGATACCCTTTCTCATAGTCCTTCAGTTGCCTTGATGCATATGCAATAACTTTTCTGTTTTGCATAAGGACACAGCCTAATCCTTTATGTGATGCATCACTATACACCACAAAGTTTCCTGTATTATCTGGTAATGACAACACAGGTGCCACACTTAACTTCTTTTTCAAGTCTTGAAAACTTTCTTCACACTTCTCCGTCCATACAAATTTTATAGCCTTCCTTGTCAAATTTGTTAACGGAGTGGCTATCTTAGAAAAATCTTGAATAAACCGTCTATAATAACCGGCCAGTCCCAAGAAACTCATCACCTTCGATGGTGTCCTTGGTTGTTCCCAATTGATTACGGCTTCCACTTTTGATGGATCCACTGAAATTTCGTCTTTGTCAATCACATGTCCTAGAAATTATACACGATCTAGCCAAAATTTGCACTTAAAGAATTTCACGTACAATTTTTCTTTTCTTAGTGTCTCCAACGTCAAACGTAAATGTTCCACGTGTTCTTCTTGAGATTTGGAGTACACTAAGATGTCGTCGATAAATACCACCACAAACTTGTCTAAAAATGGTTTAAACACCCTGTTCATAAAATCCATGAATGCAGCAGGTGCATTGATCAAACCAAAATACATCACCAGAAACTCGTAATGTCCATACCGAGTTTTGAATGTCGTTCTAGGTATATCATCATTCCTTACGTTTAATTGATGATACACACTTCTTAAATTTATTTTCGAGAAGTATCTAGCACCCTTCAATTGATCAAACAAGTCATATATTCTTGGCAACGGATATTTATTCTTAATAGTGACTTTGTTTAATTCCCTATAATCAATACAAAGATGCCTTGACCCATCCTTCTTCTTCACGAATAACACTGTCGCTCCCCACGGTGATACGCTTGGTTGAATATACTTCTTATCCAACAGTTCTTGCAGTTGTACCATCAGTTCCTTCATCTCTACCGGAGCCATTCTGTACGGGGCCTTCGATATTGGAGCAGTTCTTGGCGCTAAGTCGAACACGAACTCAATTTCTCTGTCAGGCAAAAGTCCTGGAAAATCCTCCGAAAACACATCTACAAATTCCCTAACCACTGGTATCTCTTCCAGTTTCACCCCCTTCCTCTGAGTATCAACAATGTAAGCTAAATAACCCACACAACCTTAACTTAATAACTTCTAGGCCTGCATAATCGTCAGACATCTCGCATGTCTAAGCGATTTGCTACCATAGAAAACTACCTTTGACGGAGTCATAAGGTTTACACATTTCTTTTGACAATCAATTATCACTCCATAATTAAATAGCCAATCCATTCACAATATGACATCAAACTCTCCAAGTTTAATTGGGATTAAATCTACCATCATGATATTCCCTTTAATATTCACCCTACAATTCTTGTATACGAACCTAACAGGAATTAATTTCTTATTCGCAATTTCTATGTTTAAAGGGAAATTCAATTCTTCACTAGACAATCTAACCTCTTAGCGAATTCATCAGATATAAACGAGCAAGTAGTACCCGAATCAAATAATACATAAGCATCTATATCATTGATTGGGATAATACCTGACACAACATCCTTTGATTGCACAGCATCTTACACAGTCATGTTGAAGGTTCTGGCTGTGGGTTTGTTTGATGACGTTGGTCCAACAATGGTCCATGTACCTTCACTGCTACCTCCCTTGCTTTCTGTTATCTCTCCAGCTTTCTTCTTAGGGCACTCACGAGCAAAATGATCCTTTGACCTGTACGTGAAGCAGACATTCTTCTTGGGGTTGATTATAATTTGGGGCGATGTGACCTTCTTGGCCACAGTTAAAGTATACACGTTTCCCCATTAAGCACATACCCTTGTGGAACTTCCCGCATGTAGCACATGCTTCAAACTTCTTATTCTGCTGGTTACCTTACTGATTTCCATCACCCACATTTACATTCCATTTTCTCTTCATGTTATTGTTACCATTTCCACCACCACCATCATTCTTAACCTCCCCTTCATTCTTCTTCTTTCTTTGTTCTTGATTAAACTTCGTTACCGCCTCGCCTCCACCTTCAGCAAGAATTGCCTTCTCCAGTACTGCTGTAAATGTCTTCAGCTGAAACATGGAGACCCTAATGTACACCCATGGTTTCAGTCCCTGCTAAAACCTCTTAGCCTTTCACTCATTTGTGTTGACTTGATATGGCGCAAATGTGACAACCCAGAAATCCGGATTGTCCAGAAATTAAGATTTAAAGAATTAGTTATTAATAAAATGAATTTTTATTAATACTATTATGTGCTATGTGTTTATTAATCGTTTTATAACCTAGAATGATTATTAATCGGGAGGATTCTGGCTACGAGCTAGATTGAACGAGTAAGAATTTTCAAGACAAAAATAAAATTTTTCCAGAGACAAAATATTTTTGGGGAAAAAGACGGAATAGGTACTATTCACCCGACGAAACCTAAGGGTTAGGGTTTGAATAACCTAAGCCTTTTCGAGAGTTCGGTATGTTGAAATGACATTCCGTCGAAATATTTGATGATAATATATCGTGAAAAGTTAAGTAAGCCGATAAAAGTTTTTCTCAAAAACGACGAAAAGTACTACTGTGTACTTTTTATTCATTTAGCTACGTTAGGGGAAAACGTGAAGAAAAATGCTTAACGTGGAAAAGTGTTTTTCAGTTTTTCGGAGATCCGAAGATTACGTAAAAGTTAATCGGTAAAGAAAAGACGAAATATCCAAAAATATTTGGATTCCCAGAATCGCAGTTTTTGAACTGTCTGACGAATTCTGAATTACGGATGCACGAAGCTTCCAAGGGAAGCTAGCTAAGGAGGTGGGGCGGCCACTTGGCCACCAAGTAAACTTGGTGGCTAAGTTATGAATAGTAAGGAGGTTAGGGTGGTGAAATAACTAAAATACCCCTAGCCTTGGTTTTCTATATAAACAAGCTTAAGCTCATTTGTTTGAAGAAAAAAAATTCAACCAACACTTGAGAGAGAAAGAGAGAGAGACTTTGGAAGGAGAAGAGGAAAAGAAAGAGGAAAAGCTTGCTCGTGAACAAACTTTGTCCGACGGAAGTAGATTAAAGAAGAAAGGTAATCCAAAAACCTAACTTCTAGATTATTTTCTTTATTTTTCTATGTTAAAACATAGTTTAATGAGAATAAGAAGTAAAAGATATTGAGAATGATTTCATATGGTTGAAATCATGAGAAAAGAAGAAATAAGAAATTTAGTTTATAAATTTCTTAAGGATGTATAAGATTCGTAAGGATTTTGAGCGATCCAAATGAATTTTATGAATGAGTAGATCAAATAAGTAAGGAATGGTGTTCTATAACATCAAATTCCAAGAAAAAGTGAAATCGTAATCCAAAATATCGATTAAAAATGAAGAACGAACGAAGAACACACAAAGAACACGAAGAACGTTGTTGATGGACAAATTTAAAACCATCGTAGTGTAATTGTTGTTGATGGACAAGTTTAAAACCATCACATATTAGTTAGTTGTTTATTGCTTGGTTAGGAACGGTAGAAACATTCATAAAGAACGGATTAAAACTAAGCTATAACGAAGTTATGGCGAAAATTTTATAAAAGAAGAATAAAAATTTGAAAGTTAGTAAATGAACCCGAACGTGTTGGATTTTATAAGAATGTAAGAGAACCTATAAAATGTGAGTCGTGGACTCAAGAACGAACGAATTCTGAGTTCGGATAACCAAATTACGGATAAACAAGCGAAGAACGTTAAAAGCGTAAAAATGAATGAAGGGTTAAGATTAAGCCAATTGAATAGAATGTTAACAGATTCAGAATGAAGTTTTATCTGAGGCATATTAAAGTACGTAAGATAAGGAAGTGAATGGCTTTGGAACAAGCTCGTTCCGAGTTATTACGAAGAAGTTATGAGATCATAATGTACGTGTCTCAAACTTAATGAAAGACTTAGAAATTTTTCTAGGGTTTAGGCTCGGCGCCGCAGCGCCGGCTGAGCTTTGAGAAGTGGTGCCTCAGTACGATCTCGGGCCTCAGCTGATGTTAATTGGAACCATAGCGCGAGAGATAACAAAGGACTTGGCGCCACAGAGCCAGCCCGGGAATAGAGGAAAGAGAAGTAGGTCGTGCCGCAGCGTGAGAGGAAAGGAAGGGCACGGAGCCGCAGCGCCGGTGCAGAACAATGCCCAGAAATGAGATTTTTATTTCTCAAGTACTGGAGGATGTGCAAAAAAGAAGTATGAACATGTAGTTCAAGTAATGTAACACTTAAGTAAGTGTGTTAAACCTTTAGTGAAGGTTGAAAAGAAAGATTAAACGAGATTAAAAGACAAAGAATGTAGATGCGGGTTACGGAACCGATGTTCGGGGACCGTAGTCGCAAAAAGCGAACGTAAGGGATTGATATGATTGTGATTCCTTAGACGTTTAGTGACGGAGGTAATGAATAACATTTTAATGTTATGTCATGGTAATGCAAGATGAATATAAAGCGTATAGACGCTGTGAACGCAACGTTGTTGCGATAAACGATTGGTCGTAGCATACAACGAACAGTATGGCTTCGACATTAAGAAAGAATAATGAACATGGGGTTCATGGGATGGATAACGATCGAAAGCGATTAAAACCTTGAGTAAAGGTTGAATGAGAGATTAAGAGACGAGCAACGTGAACGTTGAAAACGTAAATGATGTTCGTAAATCGTATTCACGTTTGACGAACGCTCTAAGTATAATGTGACGAACGAGATTTTTGTAAATTAATTTTAATATTTATTGAATTAAATAAATATTTTTCGATGATTTAATTATTAGATTAAATAATTAATTGATGCAATTGTGATAGATTAATTTAATTATGTGTTACATTTATTAAATTAATGTAGAGAATACTTATTGTTCAAGTATGTAATTATGTGAGCTTATTGAATTAAATGAAATATTTAATTAAGCATGATGTTATTTAATTAATTTAATTATTAATTAGAGAGTTAATAATTTGACATTATTTATTAATGAGAAAATTATTTATGTGACTATGTGAATTTATGAGAAATTATTATATTTTATTTAAAATATATTAAATAAAATATTTGAGTTATTTTATAAGGAGTGTGACATTAATTAAACTATAGTATAAGAAGTTTATCAAATTAAATGAAAATGAATTATATTGAATAGCCAAACAAGGCCTTAGTAGTGGTTGAGGGCAGTTAACCACGAATTGGTTAACTGACCACAACTACGTCAGTTTAATTATTATATGCGACGTCTTCTTCTTCATTCACTCCACTATTACTAAGTCTAGAGAATTATCACAGAGATAGAGAATTAAGAAATTGAGAGATTTGTGAGTTGTTTGATTGATTGAGAAAGTTTAATCCCTCCTATCTACACTAATCTGTGAGTAATTCTCTCCAACTCAAATTCTACTTTTACGTCATTTAGTTTTTTGTGAAAATGGCTTTCAATCAAGTTCTGTGGAATTTCTGTAAATTGGGAAATTGAGTTAGGAATATATGTAATAATTCGAGTGGCATAACATGTTTTATATATATTTTATATGATTCCATATCATAAGTTTCAGTAAATGATGACTTGCTATTTCAAAAATTTACAGAGTTTGGGTTTTGGCCATATGGCCATATGGCCTTATACGTAACTTTAAGGTGTCAAACATAAATATTTTCGTAAAATTTACACTCTTATTTGATTATGCATATTGATACGAAGAGACCAAGCCTTAAACGAACGGATTCGATGTTATAACGAATTCGTAGTGTTAAATTTTATGTTTTTGTTCAAAATCTTCAAGAACATCAAGAACAGTACAATTTGAATAATTTAATTCTGTGATTATGTGATTTAAATGGTTAAAGTCGTTATATAAATGTTGGGTTATGTTTATGTATGAATTACACCAAATGGGTATGTCTAATTTCGAGTAGAAAATAAGAAATTGGCATGTTCTGCGATTTTTTGCGAACTGCCATTTCTGTATCTGGTACGCCGCGCCGCAGCGCCGGCTACCTGCCTATTTCCTGCACCGCAACGCCGCAACTCCACCGTGCCACAGCGCCATGTCTCGAGCCTCAACGCCACGGCGCCGCAGCGCCAAGAGTCCGGCCGCAGCGCGAAGACTAAGTATAACAGTGGCGTCGCAGCGCCACTCTCCAGAAAGTTCAGAAATGAGATTTTTAAATTGATTAAGTCTAACAATGTGTTAGTACATTAATTTAATGAACATGTAAACATGTTAGAAGTATAATGAGATGTTAAAATAGTTGTTTAACATTTAAATAACATAATTGCATGTGGATCGAATTATTGAATACATAATTAGCTTGATAATTCATGAGGTACAAATTATGTGACAAAGTGGTAATTTGACTAAGTATAGTCAATAATCAAAGTAGACAAAGAGAATGAGTTTATGATGATTAATCAAGTTATAATTAATTGGTATTGTGAATGTGAATGGTATGTAGGATAAAATTCAAAGAACGTGCTTAGTTAAAGTGTAATCTATGCACGAGGCAAGTTTCCTAACCCGACTTGTCATTATTGTTCATGTTTATTATTTACCTCGAGTAAATTATTAATTCTATTATTCAAGTTTAAATGTTATATTAAAGATTGATTATCTTTTCAAAGCATGATTCAGTTATACAATAATTGTTCTATTGTATACTTCTTGAGATTATTATTCAATTTGAATATCACTATTATTGAACCTTATTAGACTAGCGAACGCTTATTGATTCGACTAGTCCATAGTTGATGAGCGTTCTAAATTTCAGAACCCTTGATGAATTATTAAAAACCAAACTTCCTTTGGTGCGGACTCGAATGTCAAACTGAGATGAACAACCCTTCAAAGGGATTTACTTATGTGTTAGCGTTAAGATATTGTGCACAGTATGGTACTAAGGGCTGATCGCCCTAAGTACGAGTAGAAAGGTCCATAGTCTTATGACTGTTAAAGGTTTCAAGTATAACTCTTGATAATCCAGGACATAGTTCAAGGTCTTACAACCCTCGAAAATCTTTTGATTCTTGCTATTCATTCTTGATTCAAAAGTTGAGCTTTTATTTCAGAAGTTATTATTTCTCTCGCATGTTATTATACTATTATTTCATTATTATACGTATGGGAAATAGTGCTCACTCTTGCTTAATAATAACATTACAGTTAAGAATGAAAGAATTGATGAACCTTCCACTAGTAAGGGCAAGGGCAAAGTTAGTAAGTGATGAAGACTTGTTATTTTATTAGATGATGTATTTATGTTTAAGACTGGAGTTAATAATGTTGTTAAGACTTATTTGTTATGATTCCGCACAGATGTTTAAGGTTAGTTTAACCTGGGATTGTATTATTATTATTCAGATGTTGTAACCCTTAAGGGGAAGATTTTTATTCTATCTATTGCATGGCTTGCATTTTTTATGGGTAGATAGATAGATGATATTTGTACAGTGAACACCAAATCTCGTGGAATTGAAGTACCCGGATTTGGGGGTCTCACAAGTTGGTATCAAAGCTGTAGGTTATGAACCTTAGGTGGGGGGAACAACCTTAGGTAGTAGCCTTATAGAACAAACATAGTGATGGAAAACTCTTATCGAGTTATAAGAAATGAATTTATGTAATTAATTAAAGATAATTAAAGACCTTATGTGTTTATGTGTTAAAGTATGTGTTAGATGATAGGACTTAGTAACTAAAACTTAAAATTTTGTTATTAGGATGTCGAATGTTGGAGAAGATAGTCAAGATGGGGAGGAAGAACCCCGAGTACTTGTAGTACCTACTGAGGAGGAACCCCGTGTACCTATAGTACCGACAGAGGAGGAGCCCCGAGACATTCATGTCGTTAGGGAGCAGCTGGTACAGAGGGAGTCATCTCCATTGATCACCGTTGTTGGTCAAGAGCATGAGCCCGAGACTGATCCTGAGGAGGATCCTAAGAGGATCCTAAGGAGGAATTTGTTGAGGAAGAGGAAGAGGAAGAGGAAGAGGAAGAAGAGGAGTTACCACAGTACACCGTTGATGCTGAGATGTATGACACGTTATACGACCATAACGTGGAATTACGAGACGAGGTCCAGGATTTGACTAAGCGAGCGGTTATTCAGCATATTACTCTAGAACAGAAGGAGAGGGAGATTTTGACTCTTCACTCTCGACTGGCAAATG
The DNA here is from genome assembly GCA_020205505.1 of Panax japonicus. NCBI lineage: Eukaryota > Viridiplantae > Streptophyta > Magnoliopsida > Apiales > Araliaceae > Panax > Panax japonicus. The sequence continues at coordinate 67,643,173 of CM035096.1, forward strand.
TAGAATGAGATTTGGTCCATGAGAAGGGTCAAACTGAAGATAAGACCGAGGAGATAGAGAAACTAAAGAAGGAAATAAAGGAAACCTCTGAAAGGCTGAACATAGAAGAGGAAGGCTGGGTAAGAGAATCACGTCGAGCTGATCGTTTAGAGGACGATAGTCGTGCAAAGAAAGCAAAGATTGGGGAAACGTACTCTACACTTAATAAGGCAATGAATGAGACCCAAGATCGAGTTTTGAGGTACCCAATCCAGTTCGAAGGACTACCATTGTACATGATAGATCGCAGGACGATGCATCGCATCTTAGAAGAGGAGCGTAGCAAGGCTAATCAGTACCTTGACCGACAGTGATATGATTTATTTAATTATGTGAAGAACTTAATTAGTTTTTAGATGTAAATTCTGGCGTTTTTATGAACGAAAGAATATTTGAATGTTTTAAATCATGTGGATTCTTTACTCCAGGATAGTTGATGTAAATAGCAGTTATGCTATCGTTTAATGTTAAAACTTTGATTTGAATGCAAATATATCAAGTTGCTTAAGATGATGTGTTAAGTGATATGTTAAATTGTTGAGTAATATCTTAACTATTTAGAGAAATAAATAAAGTTCTAGTAAGCATTTATTTAACAGAAAAATGCCGCCAAGGAGAAGACAACAACGTCAACCTGCTTAGGAAGAGTCAACCAATAATAACAATAATGCCAACGCTAATCCCGTGCAGCAGTTGGTTAACTTACTGACTAGAGCCATGAATAATCAACCGCAAGCTCCACCAAACAAAACGTTTAAAGACTTCAAGGTGGTGGGACCGCCAGAGGTAAAAGGTTCCATGAACCCAATCGAGGCTCAAACTTGGGTGATTGAAATGGAGAAGGTTTTCGATGTTGCTAGGGTTAGAGAAGACCAAATGACCGCCTTTTCAACGTTTATGCTGAAGTCTGAGGCTAGCTACTTGTGGCAAGCAAACAAAGTGCAAGGATGTGAAGGTGTAATTACGTGGGAAAGATTTAAAGAGATGTTTTTCGAAATGTATTTCCTAACTAGTTCGCAGAATTAGATGGAGGTTCAATTTCTAGAACTGAAGTAGGGAAACATGAGTGTACCTGAATACGCGGCTAAATTAAATGAGTTAGCGAGGTTCGCCCCGTACCAAGTACACACTGACGAGAGAAAGGCCAGAAGATTCGAATAAGGACTAAAGCCTTGGGTATACAGTAAAGTATCAATGTTTCAGCTAAACACGTTTGCTAGAGTACTAGAAAAGGCCATCCTCGCTGAAGGAGGAAGCGATACGGTGACCAAGTACAATCAAGATCAAAAGAAGAAGAAGAAGAGTGAATGTGAAGGAAATAACAAGGCCAGTGGAAGTGGCACAGGAGGTGGAAATTTTAATCAGAAGAAAAGGTGGAACGACAGCTCATCATCAGGGAATCAGCAAGATAATCAGAAGAAAAGGATCAAAGCATATCTGACTTGCGGGAAAGCCCATCTAGGAGTTTGTATGAAAGGAAAAAGAGTGTGCTACAATTGTGGTCAGGAAGGCCACATAGCACCAAACTGTCCAAACCCAAAGAAGGGTGCTTGTTTTACTTGTGGTTCGAAGGACCATCTGGCAAGAGACTGTCCCAAGAAGGGATCGGGAGGGTCAAGATCGGGAGGAAACCGGGGAAATAACAGTGGAAATGCCTTAACCATCACTGGACCAACTGCAACAAACTGATCGACCGCCCGGACTTTCAACATGATGGTGCAAGATGCAGTTCAATCCCGTGATGTGGTGTCAGGTATCATTCCGATCAATAAAATTAATGCTTATGTTTTATTTGATTCAGGTGCTACTTGTTCCTTTATATCCGATGATTTTGCCAAGAATTTAGATTTGCCTAAGAATGAATTGGATTACCCTATGAATATAGAAATTGCGAATAGAGAAATAATCCCTGTTAAGTACGTACATAAGAACTGTAGAGTGGATATTAAGGGTAATATCATGAGCGTAGATCTTATCCCTATTCGACTTGGGGAATTTGATGTTATTTTGGGAATGGACTGGTTTTTCAATTACGGAGTTGTAATTGATTTCCAAAAGAAACGTATTAACCTTATGACTTCGTCAAAGGTTGTGTTTTACGATAGCAAGTCCCCTAGAAAAGTGAGTTATCTGACGATGATGCAGGCCAGGAAGTTATTAAGATAAGGCTGTGTAGGATACTTAGCTTACATAGTCGACAGTCGAAAAGAGAATCCTAAGGTAGAAGAGATACCGATTGAAAGGGATTATGTCGACGTATTTCCAGACGATTTTCCAGGACTTCCACTAGATAGAGAATTAGATTTCGTGATTGATTTGGTGCCCAGAACTGCTCCAATATCGAAGGCACCATACCGATAGGCACCGGTAGAGATGAAAGAATTAATGGTACAACTACAAGAATTGTTGGACAAGAAGTATATTCAACCAAGCGTATCGTCATGGGGAGCGCCGGTGTTGTTTGTGAAAAAGAAGGATGGATCGATGCGGCTCTGCATTGACTACAGAGAACTGAATAAGGTCACGATTAAGAACAGATATCCATTACCGAGGATCGATGATCTATTTGATCAGTTGAAGGGAGCAAGATACTTTTCCAAGATAGACTTGAGAAGCGGTTATCATCAACTGAACGTGAGGCCAGAGGATGTACCGAAGACAGCGTTCAGAATGCGATACGGTCACTATGAATTTTTAGTAATGTCGTTTGGTCTAACGAATACTCCTGCAGCATTTATGGGACTAATGAACGGTGTGTTCAAGCCGTTTTTGGACAAATTCGTGGTGGTATTTATAGACGACATTTTGGTATATTCCAAAACCAAAGAAGAACACGAAGAACATTTGAAGTTAATGTTGGAAGTATTGAGAAGGGAGAATTAATGCGCTAAATTTTTGAAATGCGAATTTTGGATCGAGCGAGTACAATTTCTTGGTCACGTGATCGATAAAAACGGAATTTTAGTAGATCCATCCAAAATAGAAGCCGTGATTAACTGGGATCAGCTGAGAACGCCGTCGAAAGTAAGAAGTTTTCTTGGATTGGTGAGATATTATAGAAGATTCATACAAGACTTTTCCAAGATCGTAACTCCGTTAACGAATTTAACTCGAAAAGCTATGAAATTTGTTTGGACGGATAAGTGTGAGGAAAGTTTTTAAGAATTGTAGAAGAGGTTGAGTACGGCCCCTGTGTTATCTCTTTCGGATGATACAGGAAATTTTGTTGTTTATAGTGATGCGTCACATAAAGGACTTGGCTGTGTGCTGATGCAAAATGGCAAAGTCATTGCGTATGCATCACGACAATTGAAGGATTACGAGAAGGGATACCCAACCCATGACTTGGAGTTAGCTGCAGTTGTTTTTGCTTTGAAAATTTGGAGGCACTATCTCTACGGGGAGAAGTGTGAAATATATACGGACCATAAGAGTCTGAAATATATTTTTACACAGAAGGATTTGAATAAGCTTCAAAGAAGATGGTTGGAATTAATTAAGGATTTCGACTGTGAGATTTTATACCATCCGGGTAAAGCAAATGTGGTTGCCGACGCCTTAAGTAGAAAGGGTCGTGAGAAATTGATGATGTTAACTGCTCAGGAGGAGCTAATTACAGAAATGGAGAAACTGGAGTTAGAGGTGAAGTATCCTATGGAAATTGATGAGAAGCTATTTCAGATGTAATCTGGTACCACCCTACTGGATAAAGTTAAGGAGGCTCAACTTCAGGACGAAGAATGTAAAAAGGTGACAAAGAAGATATCTAAAGGAACCGAACCAAGATTTAAGATAGATAAGGAAGGAATACTGAGATTTGAGAGTAGAATTTGGGCACCGCCAGTACAAGAGATTAAGGAAGAAATTTTGAGCGAGGCTCATAGTTCATGATATTCGATTCACCCTGGTAGTACCGAGATGTATCAAGATCTTCGACAACATTTCTGGTGGCCGAATTTGAAACGTGATGTTGCAGAATATGTTGCCAAGTGTCTGACCTGTCAGAAAGTAAAAGTGGAAGATCAGAGACCAAGTGGATTGCTACAACCGTTAGAGATCCCAGAATGGAAATGAGAATATATTACAATGGACTTCGTGGTTCGCCTTCCGACGACTCAAAAAAGCTACGACGTAGTATGGGTTATCGTTGACCAACTGACGAAATCTATATTTTTGATCAAAATAAGATTCAACCTAGATCAGTTGGTGAGGCTATACGTAAAAGAGATTGTTTCGAGGCACGGAGTTCCGGTGTCAATTATTTCAGATAGGGATCCGTACTTCACATCAAATTTCTGGAAACGTCTTCAAGAATACATGGGTACGTAATTGTGAATGAGTACATCTTATCACCCTCAAACAGATGGGCAGAGTAAGAGAAGGATTCAAACATTAGAAGATATGTTGAGAGCCTGTGTGATGGATTTTAAAGGAAATTGGGATGATCAGCTACCGTTAGCAGAGTTCGGCAACAACAACAGTTACCACGCTAGTATTAGCATGCCGCCTTACGAAGCGTTATACGGCAGAAAGTGCAGAACTCTGCTTTACTGGGATGAAGTTGGTGAAAGACAATTGCTAGGGCCAGAATTGGTACAGCATACGGCAAAAATAGTCAAAGTGATTTGAGCACGACTGGTAGCGGCTCAAGATCGACAGAAGAAATACGCTGATCCACGTCGTAAAAATATCGAGTTTAAATCAGGTAGTTAAGTTTTCTTGAAGGTCTCTCCCTGGAAGGGAAAGATCAAGTTCGAAAAGAAAGGAAAATTGAGTCCAAGATTCATTGGACCCTTTGAAGTACTGAGAAGAATCAGAGAAGTTGCGTACGAGGTAGCCTTACCTCCAGCACTCAAAAATGTCCACAACGTCTTCCATGTTTCTGTGTTACGACCCTACAAAGCTGATTACAAGCATGTAATTGAATATGAACCCCTACCTTTTGAGAAAGACTTATCTTACGAAGAAATTCCTGTCCAAATTGTTAACCAAAAAGAACAAGCTCCTAGGAATAAAGTTATACCTTCTGTTAAGGTAATTTGGAGGAACCACAACGCTGAAGAAGCTACGTTGGAACTCGAAGAAAATATGATGAAGAATTACCCTCATTTATTTACTTAATCATGTGTAAGCGATTCTGGGGACAGAATCTTTGTAAGGGGGAAGAATGTAACAGGTCGAATTTATTGAGTCGTGATTCTGGGGACAGAATCCTTTTAAGGGGGGGAAAGATGTGACGACCGAGATTTTTGTAAATTAATTTTAATATTTATTGAATTAAATAAATATTTCTTGATGATTTAATTATTAGATTAAATAATTAATTGATGCAATTGTGATAGATTAATTTAATTATGTGTTACATTTATTAAATTAATGTAGAGAATACTTATTATTCAAGTATGTAATTATGTGAGCTTATTGAATTAAATGAAATATTTAATTAAGAATGATGTTATTTAATTAATTTAATTATTAATTATAGAGTTAATAATTTGACATTATTTATTAATGAGAAAATTATTTATGTGACTATGTGAATTTATGAGAAATTATTATATTTTATTTAAAATATATTAAATAAAATATTGGAGTTATTTTATAAGGAGTGTGACATTAATTAAACTATAGTATAAGAAGTTTATCAAATTAAATGAAAATGAATTATATTGAATAGCCAAACAAGGCCTTAGTAGTGGTTGAGGGCAGTTAACCAAGAATTGGTTAACTGACCACAACTACGTCAGTTTAATTATTATATGTGACGTCTTCTTCTTCATTCATTCCATTATTGCTAAATCTAGAGAATTATCACAGAGAGAAAATTAAGAAATTGAGAGATTTGTGAGTTGTTTGATTGATTGAGAAAGTTTAATCCATCCTATCTACACTAATCTGTGAGTAATTCTCTCCAACCCAAATTCTACTTTTACGTCATTTAGTTTTTTATGAAAATGGCTTTCAATCAAGTTCTGTGGAATTTCTGTAAATTGGGAAATTGAGTTAGGAATATATGTAATAATTCGAGTAGCATAACATGTTTTATATATATTTTATATGATTCCATATCATAAGTTTCAGTAAATGATGACTTGCTATTTTAAAAATTAACAGAGTTTGGGTTATGGCCATATGGCCATATGACCTTATACGTAACTTTAAGGTGTCAAACATAAATATTTTCGTAAAATTTACACTCTTATTTGATTATGCATGTTGACACGAAGAGACCAAGCCTTAAACGAACGGATTCGGTGTTATAACGAATCCGTAGTGTTAAATTTTATGTTTTTGTTCAAAATCTTCAAGAACATCAAGAACAGTACAATTTGCATAATTTAATTCTGTGATTATGTTTTTTAAATGGTTAAAGTCGTTATATAAATGTGGTTTATGTTTATGCATGAATTACACCATATGGGTATGTCTAATTTCGAGTAGAAAATAAGAAATTGGAAGAAATTGGCATGTTCTGTGATTTTTCGCGAACTGCCATTTCTGTGTCTGGTACGCCGCACCGCAGCGCCAGCTACCTGCCTATTTCCCGCGCCGCCGCGCCACAGCGCCATGTCTCGAGTCACAATGCCAAGAGTCCGGCCGCAACACGACGACTTTGTATAACAGTGGTGCCGCAGCGCCACTCTCCAGAAAGTTCAGAAATGAGAATTTTAAATTGATTAAGTCTAACAATGTGTTAGTAAATTAATTTAATGAACATGTAAACATGTTAGAAGTGTAATGAGATGTTAAAATAGTTGTTTAACATGTAAATAACATAATTTCATGTGGATCGAATTATTGAATACATAATTAGCTTGATAATTCATGAAGTACAAATTATGTGACCAAGTGGTAATTTGACTAAGTATAGTCAATAATAAAAGTAGACAAAGAGAATGCATTTATGATGATTAGTCAAGTTATAATTAATTGGTATTGTGAATATGAATGGTATGTAGGATTAAATTCAAAGAATGTCCTTAGTTAAAGTGTAATCTACGCACGAGGCAAGTTTCCTAACCCTACTTGTCATTATTGTTCAAGTTTATTATTTACCTCGAGTAAATTATCAATTCTATTATTCAAGTTTAAATGTTATATTAAAGATTGATTATCTTTTCAAAGCATGATTCAGTTATACAATAATTGTTCTATTGTATACTTCTTGATATTATTATTCAATTTGAATATCACTATTATTGAACCTTATTAGACTAGCGAACCTTTATTGATTCGATTAGTCCATAGTTGACGAGCGTTCTAAATTTCAGAACCCTTGATGAATAATCCAAACCAAACTTCCTTTGGTGCGGACTCGAATGTAAAACTGAGATGAAAAACCCTGCAAAGGGATTTACTTATGCGTTAGCGTTAAGATATTGTGCACAGTATGTTACTAAGGGCTTATCCCCCTAAGTACGAGTAGAAAGGTCCACAGTCTTATGACTGTTAAAGGTTTCAATTATAACCCTTGATAATCTAGGACATAGTTCAAGGTCTTACAACCCTCAAAAATCTTTTGATTCTTGTTATTCATTCTTGATTCAAAAGTTGATGTTTTATTTCAGAAGTTATTATTTCTCTCGCATGTTATTATACTATTATCTCATTATTATACTTGTGGGAAATAGTGCTCACTCTTGTTTAATAATAACATTGCAGTTAAGAACGAAAGAACTGATGAACATTCCACTAGTAAGGGCAAGGGCAAAGTTAGCAAGTGATGAAGACTTGTTATTTTATTAGATGATGTATTTATGTTTAAGACTTGAGTTAATGATGTTGTTATGACTTATTTGTTATGATTCCGCACAGATATTTAAGGTTAGTTTAACTTGGGATTGTATTATTATTATTCAGATATTGTAACCCTTAAGGGGAAGATTTTTATTCTATCTATTGCATTGCTTGCATTTTTTATGGGTAGATAGATAGATGATATTTGTACAGTGAACACCAAATCCCGTGGAATTGAAGTACCCAAATTTGGGGCTGTCACATATACCCTGGTTGTATGACATGGACGTTGACAAAGGTAGTACGTAAAATATGAATTGTTGAGAAAGCCGTAACGAATGGTAATAAGATTAATGAAAGTCGAATGTGATTCGGATAAGAATGAATCCTGAGGTATGGCATTTACTTGCCAGAAAGCCATAAGGAATAAGAAATTAACTTAACGAACATTATAATTTAATTGTTCGTATAAGTTAAGTGAAAATTAGGTTGTGGTACAATCGTAACCTTTGATGGTTGACATATGGGAGTTGGGCTAAACAATTCCTTCAGAGAGCGAAGATATATACAAAACTGGCAACCGATCTAACTCACTGTGTGGGCAATATAGATGGGATGGGAACTTGTTTGTTGGTTGTTTGTGGGAAACCACTCAGAGTACCATATGGACTACTAGCAGAGAAATGATGTGTGCGGAGTCCTAGAGAAGTATAAAAAGAAGATAAGAATGTAAATCATCAAAGATGATGAACGTCTTGAGTAAGACATCTCCGTATGTCATGAAACCGTAAACCGGTAATGAAAGTTAGTCGCGTAAAATTATATTGTAATAACACGAACCTTAAGAAGTAAAGTTAAGTAAACCAATGCGTAAGTCAAGTATATGACTAATTGGTGTATTTGTTATTTCCTTATGTGTTATAGGGATTGGAATGAGCAGTTCAGCGTAAGTTGTAGCTGTGCGTAAGGCAAGTTTCCTAACTTCATTCATATTTTAAATGACTGCTAGTTTCTTAAACTTCTCAGATGTTGAAATTGAGAAGTTTTGTCTATGTGCGAATGTGCGATATTTGTATAAGGTGGTAGAATGTATGAGGCCTTGTGCCACAATGTGAACACTTCAGTGTTTCTATGAGATGAATTATTCTATGTTTGAACTGTTCAATAAAAGAATTTTCTGTTTATACATGAACCGTTATTGTTAAGCCTGTACTATTGATTCTAGTCAGACAAAATGAGTATGAAAGATAGTAGAGAATAAAAGTATTTCAAAGTGAATGTGACTAATATTTTAAAATGATAGGAATCGAGATTATTCATATTGTTCAAGCTGCTTCATAACCTTTGTTCGGTTATTGAAGTTCCAAAGGAATGTTAAACTCTTGAAGTTGTATGTTCAACTGTTATGAATTGATGGGCAATTGAATGCTCACACTTACTTTAAATGAAAAACATTTTCAGCAAAAGATGTTAGAAGAACTTAAGGATCCCGTAAGGATCAAGCTGACGGTATCCAGATGAAGTGTCATTCAGATTGTGAATGAGCGAGAAGATCAAGTGAAGACTTGTAATGTAGAAAGATGAGAATTAAACTATAGAATAGTTTAATGAACGATTATGTATCCTTGGTGACGGATAAAAGTCACTCGTGCAAGAGGTAAAGAATAATGTAATTATCATTATTTATAATGAGAAAAGCTATAAGGTTTTTAGAACCTGGGATTTGAGAGTGTATGTTGTTATATTTCAGTATATAATGATGTATGCAGAATGAATGATGTACTCATTACGTACGGAATTCGGGTGTGAAGATAGACCGGATTTCGGGGCGTTACACAAACCTCGTCAACTCATTAAATTTTGTGGCATATTCTGATACCGTCATTGATCCCTGCTTCAGTTCTAGAAATTGCACCTCCAACTGATTCTTCAAACTCTCTGGGAAATAAGTCTCGAAGAATATCTCCTTAAACATATCCCAAGTCATCACCCCTTTTCCTCCTCGAGTTTTATTGGCTTGACACCAAAAACTAGCCTCTATTTTCAACATGAATGTTGCAAAAGTAGTCTTATGATTCTCACCAACCCTAGCTACATCAAATACTTTCTCTATCTCCATGATCCAGGTCTGTGCCTCAACCAGATTAATGGACCCACGAAATTCTGGTGGTCCAACCGCCTTGAAGTCCTTAAATGTCACAGCTTGATTCTGCGGTTGATTCTGCAGTGCACCCGTCAGTAACATCACTAGCTGCTGAACTGGGTTAGCCTCAGCATTATCTTTATTGGTAGATCCCTCAGGGGTTCTTTGTCGGGGTTGACGTCTTGGAGGCATTTTCTATTAAAATATACTCATTATATTATTACTCCATTCCTTTAAGTATTTTCTACTTAACTGGCACCCCATAAAAAAATCATCACATAACACATAACAATGTGAATAATAACTTTTATTCATTCATAATCTTTTAGGAAACATAAGAACAATAGCATCACTGCTATTTACATTACTTTCCTGAACTACTAAAGTTTTAGGATAACATCAACATCACATCCCATTGATTACATATCACCAGGGATTTACATATTATTTATCATATTAATAATTGCATATCAAGTTCATTCTCTATAATGTCCTACTAAGATGTTGTGTAGCCTTACGACGCTCTTCCTCAATAATCTGGAACATTGTTCTGTGATCTAATATGTACGGCGGCAGTGTCTCAAACAGAATCGGATAATACATAACTCGATCTTGAGCTCGATTAATCACGGTGTTGAATACGCTATTCATCTCTTCCATCTTGATCTTCTTTGTGTATGCCTCTCTCTCTGATATTCCGGCTCATTGATAAGCTTCCTCGTACGCGTCTTCGGCTCTTTCCCTCTTAGTAGACTCTTCTTTTAACTTGTTCTTCAGCTCTATAATCTCCTCTGTCATTTTTTCATTCTCTCCTTCAGTGTGGATCAGCTTCACTTTGACATTATTCAGACGTTCATCTCGATCTCGGATCTCATCGTCCTTCTATGCCATCGAGGTCTGTTGTTCAGCTACTATCTCTTCCAACTCCTCAACGGTATCCTGAAGTTCCACATTGTGGTCGTATACTTCATCATAAATATGAGCAGCGATCGAGTTTAGTGGAATCTCTTCCTCCTCGTCCTCCTCATCCTCATTCGACTGTGGCAGCTCAACGGGGTCCTCCTCGTCTATCTCTATCTCCTCATCCTCATCAGGTAAACCCTCCTGCTCAACCACTGTGACCAAAGGAGATGACTCCCGTGGAAGTAGTTGTTCCCAAACCACCTGAATGTCACAAGGCTCCTCCTCTCTAGGCATCTAGGGTTCTTCCTCCCTAACATGACTGGATTCTCCTACATTAGTCATCATGAGAACAAAATTTTTAAGTTTTAATTACTAATCATTACTACTTGAGACTCACGAGCACATAAGTTGTAATCACATAACCACACAAGTGTTTTATTACTTCTTCCTTAAAACTCGATAAGAGTTTATCACCGCTATCTTTTCAAAGGTTACTTCCTAAGGCTTTTCCCACACCTAAGGTTCATAACCTAAAGCTTTGATACCAACTTGTGACACCCCCAAATCTGGGTACTTCATTCCCACAAGATTTGGTGTTCACTTAATAAAAATAATTATTTCTAACTACCCAAATATAATAAAATTGAATAATAAACCTTCCCATTAAAAGATTACATCAATAGTTTCCAATAAAATCTCTCAGGTCATCTAACCTTTAAATACAAATATCAAGTACGGAAAATTAAATATCTTCATCATAATAAGTATAAACAAAGTCTGACAATATTAAAAGGCAACATGTTTACAAGTCTTCAATACTTGTTCATCTTTCCTTTCCCTTTACTGGTGTTAGGTACATCGACCTTCTCAATTTTAGCTATAATAGTTATATAAGAAAGAGTGAGCAAACGATGCTCTCTTGAAATAACAATGAATAAAACTTTATAACAACTACCAAATAATAGGCTCAATAGAACTGAACAATATGCTCTATCAATGATAATCAAAATCTGAACTATATATCTGAGGGTCATAAGACCACAAACTATGTCCATAGTTATAAGTAATCTTTCAACTTAAACTTTAACAGTCATAAGACTATAGGGACTCCTCGTACTTAGGGGGATTAGCCTTTCGTATAATATATTGTGCACAAACATTTCAACGCTATGCGTAAATTATCCCATGTAACAGGGTTGTTCATCTCAACATTTAGAATACAAGTCCATCCCAAAGTAAGTTTGTTTTAGATGCTTTTCAAGGTAATTTGGAATTCAACGAACATCAACTAAGGATTAGTTGAATAAAAATGTAATAACATTATGTTATGGAATAAATCATAATTGAATCGACACTGTATATTAAGGTCATGCTTTAGGAATAATCTAATAGCATAAGTATTGAATAACATAACATACCTTGCTTGAACAATATTAAGCTAAGGTTAAAATCTTATTTAGAATTGAGTATTGTGCATGCATAATAAATAGTAAATTGAACGATAAAACTTGTTCAACGTTAGTGTATAAAAATTTAGAAACTTGCATACTAAATAACAGGTTTAAGATTAGAAAAACTTGCTCAATAGTAAGAGGTAAGGTTTAGGAATTTAAACAATATAATTAGAGTTAAGAAACTTGCTCAGCGAAAGTTTAGAGTTAGAAAACGTGTCTTGCGTGTAAGATAAACCGTAATAATTCGATTCACAATATCATATACACATCATCATGACATAATTAGTCATTAAAAATACTCTATATATAAATAAGTATCTATTTTATGTATGGTTTTATTTTTAACCACATAGTCAAGTTACATTAGTAATAAAACTCGTTAATTATTAATAATATGCTCATTCTTAGCGCTATAATACCACAATAACAAAACTACATTTTTAACAGTCAAAATATTGCATCATATCTGCATTTACAGACTTCGTGTAAAGAAAAATAATTTTCTGGCCATTCTGCTAACCGACGTTGCGGCACCACAGTTTACACTGTGGATGGTGCTACGGCGAGGTGCCTAAGCTAGGCAGTGGCGCTGCGGTGCGGTACCTAAGCCAGGCAGTGGTGCTGCGGCGCGAGGTTTGGAGCTGCGGTGCTGATTTTGGCACTGAGGCACCGAATTACAAAACCGAGCATGAAGAACAGAACAAAGCTAATTTTTTCTTCCTATATCTTAATTTCTAACACCAATTTATCATGTATAACTTACATAATTTACACATAAATGTTACCCATCATATATATATATACTGATTTAAAATAACTAAACAACATCTTTAGAAAAATTAAATCCTTGAATGCCATGTTTTAAACTAAAACTCCATTTTTGACATTGTTTGAGAAAGTTAACACTGTAACCACAATTATACACCAAATTAATTCATTCGAACTATGTTCTCTTTATTTCTTACCAAATTAACATATTCGAGGTTCAATTTCACAATTAGTTCACAATCAAATATTAATTTTGGTACTCCTACAAGCCATGTTCATACATATATTCACTGTAAAACCATTTCCTTTCTTTTGGACGTAATTCAACATACAATCATATATATATATATATATATATATATATATATATATATATATATATATATATATATATATATGTTCTGTCATACAATCACATATATATATATATGCTAGTTATAAAGAATTTATACTACAGTGAAACTCATGAACATAGAAACTTAGGAATTATGCCGTAAAACATATATACATATATATATATATATATATATATATATATATATATATATATATATATAATATTAAGATTATGTAACATACCTTCTCTTGCTTGGTTAACCCTTGTTAGAAGTCACAGTACCTTTCTCTCCTCTCAATTCTCTCTAGTCTCTCTCAATTCTCTGTAATCTTTTCTGACAACTTCCCTTTTTTTTAGGCTCAAGCTTTAGACCAAATACATATTACGTAAAATAAACTCAACGCACACACTTTCAAACGTCTAAAACTTACGTCTTACTAATTTCCCTATTAAATTATCAGTTACTATAATTTAATATATATTATTTATATTTTATTTATTTTATTTATATTATCTATTATAATTAAAAATTCAAAAATTAAAATTCAAAAGTCATAAGGCTTTGTTTGGCAAAAATCCTTAAAATTAAAGACTTATTATCTTAAATCCTTGTTTGTTAAAAACTAAATTAAAATCCTTTAATTTATTTTAATAACTCATTTATAGCATAGTTATTTGTCACACTTTTATTACCAAATTAAATTAAATATATTATAATAATCCATTTAATCCCTATCAACTCTCTAATTTAACTTATTAATTTAAATTAAAATATTATCTCATGCTGATCAATTTCCTTAACTCATAAATTATGTATTTAACAAATAAATAATCAAATCAACTCACCTTAAATAAATATTTATTAAATAATAAACGCATCAATTAAAATATTTATGTAACTCAATAAATATTTTGAATCAAAATTTAAAATAAAATTCTGGATTGTTACAACCTCTCTAATTTAATTATTAAATTAAATTAGAACGACATTATAACTATTAATAATTCATTTAATTTAATTATTAAATTAAAATTATCATTCATTAATTTAATTATTATAACACATCTTAACTAAATTATTACACCACAATTTTATCAATTATTTATTTATCTCAATAAATAAATCAATTAAAATATTTATTTAATTCAATAAATATTTAAAATTAATTATAAAATTCTTGTTCGTTACAATTTCCATAGGGGATTGATGTCGATGCCTATGATGGGGCTGACTCAAACAGTTTTATTTTCATTGGGGATTGATGCTAATGCGTACGTTGGGGCTGACTCCAACAGTTTGATTTTTATCGGGGATTGATGTCGATGCCTACGCTGAGGTTAACTCCAACGATTTGATTTCCATCAAGGATTGATGTCGATGCCTACACTGGGGTTGACGATTTTTATCATTAATTATAAAAAGGGGCGAGCTTTTTACTTGTGACCCCACTGGATTAGACACTGGCTTGACTGATGACCCAGGTGCCACTAACATCCCTGGAGAATGCGGCTCGTCCTTTTACTGCCCAGATTTGAACTTCGGTGCAGAGGCCTCGACTTAGGAGGACTTGGCACAAGTTGACATGTTTGATGGTGTAGATTTCATTTGCTAGACCTTTTGTTAGTCATTGAGTGCATTAGGCCCTTTTCCTGTATTTTTTCTTTTCATCTTTTCACATGTATATAGATGATGTTGATATGAAAATTGACGTAATATTCGCACATATATATGATGATGCTTAGGCATTTATTACATAGGTTATACTACTGTCTATCATGTTGCATGCTTTGTATATCATCATTTCGAATTTAGAAATTATCAGTTAAAACTGACCCCTTGTGGTCTTTTGATACTGTTTTTACCAACGAGGCGTTTGTTTTTGAGTTAAGGATCTCTTGGGAATTTTTCCCTTCTTTTGTCATCATAAGTTTATGTCATTGTAATTTCTTTCAAAAGTCCTCTCATTTCTTTTGATGAGAAGCTTGGTCCCGCCTTAGACTCCTTCCACTTCAATGAATCGCAAAAATGCCCCAACCCTTTGCATGTTGTTATGGGGATCCATATAAGAAACTCGTTTTGTTGACCATGTCGAGAGCGAGCAATATTCTGCACATCAGACGAATAACAAATGAGCCAAAAGCTTGACGACTTGAGCCGTTAGGATTAGTATAATCTCGTCGATGAGGCATACGAAGTTAAAGTTCATGAAATTGAATGCTCGCATTCGCGGAGTTTTTATCTTATCACTAAAGATCTTGAAATTGAGTATGAAAATGAACTTTTTATAAGGAATTTGTGAATTGATAACTTCAAGGATATTTTTTTATTTCTTTCCTTTTAAGGAATTTTTCATTTAACAAGTTATAAAATCGTAAGAAAACTTTTAAGCATCCATGGACATTGTGAATGGGTAGGATCAGATTTGAAAGACTTATTTCCCTTTATCGAAGATACTTCGTCTTCGCTCTAGACACCGCTCTTTACAGAATTAACGTCATATGATATGTTCATTATGAGTGACGCCACCCTTAGCAGGGGTTTCTCTTCCATGACTGGAGATGATCTCATTCTAATCTCGTAAATTTTTCATCATTTTAACTCCACATTTTTTTCTTTTTCCCTTCTCTTGACTTATCTCATTTTATTAGGCTATTCAAGGTTACCCATTTAACGAGTTTTGGACCAATGACTCCCAAACCAAATGGCTTTAGGGCACTAGGTGCTCTGCGCCTAACTTTTTGCAAAGTCCATTTTCTTAGGCTCTAAGTTACCCATGTAGCGAGTCTTGGGTCAGTGACTCCCAAACTAGACATCTTTAGGTCACCAAGTGTGAAGACACCACTCAGGCTTAATTACTCAAGTAACCCAGGCCACGATTCGGATCTGCTCAGGTATCGCCTTCTTCCCCCTCATAATGCTCATTTTCGTAGTCTCTAAGTTATCCATATAGCAAGCGTTGGGCTGGTGACTCCCAAACCAGATAACTTTAGGGCACCAGGTGTAAAGACATCCATCAGGCTTAATTGCTCTAGTAACCCAAGCCACGATTCGAGACATTAGGTTGGTCATTACCTACCTTCTATCTTCTCATTAATTTCCATTGCCATTGCCATAGTTTTATACCCTAAAACTAAGAGTTAGAGAACCGCAAAGTGCCGACATATATATAAGGTCGATTATACTCCCAATAAAGCTTTAAACTAGGATTTTGTGCCTAATCAAAAGGTTGAATAGTCTTAATTCTCTAATCATTCTCATAATTCTTGCTCCACGGATGCTTATCAAAATTAATCCAATTCATAACAATTTAAACAAAATCTTCCCTTTTAAAACCTTTTCTAAGATTCTAATGTAAGATTTATCTATACCTGACATGTTTATCATCTCTAGTGAATGTAAATGGAGACAAAAAACAAAATAAAGAGATGAAAGAGTCGTACCTCATATGTGGATCATTGTATTCTAAGAAAATTATGATTGGAAAAATCCAAATAATCGTACAGGATCACCAGTGAAATGATATGAGATAAACACTGATGATGATGGTGCATGCTGATAAGATCGCGCTATAGGTATCGACTTGAATTTTATTCCTTTTGAGATGGTCGATGAATGAGCCAGTGTCGAGTTATTGTTGGCTCTGACATTGTCCCAATCTTGTTTGTTATAAGGGTTGCAATATCGGGTTTTCATCGATTCTGAAATTGCCCCAATCTTGCTTGTCATATGGGGTAGTCACTTTGTTGTATGTTTGATAGATGGGATAATAAGATGTCAAAATTGCAAGTGTTTTTTACCTCCTGACCCACATGGTGAACAGGTAGTGGATATGGGCTTTGATGTTTGGGTTCCCCAATCATTGTTTTTAATTTGTAGGTGCAATTGCCTTTATTGATTTTCTT
Source organism: Panax japonicus (assembly GCA_020205505.1). Lineage (NCBI taxonomy): Eukaryota > Viridiplantae > Streptophyta > Magnoliopsida > Apiales > Araliaceae > Panax > Panax japonicus. Next base: position 67,660,457 of record CM035096.1, read on the forward strand.
CTGATTTGATAAAGACTTGTGATCGAGGGTGTCAGCTTGCATTGTTAAGTCAATATTTATTGTGATCTCCTTGGGTGGTATTTATACTCGCTAATGATCATGTTTGATATATCGCTATGTTATTGATTCAGCTTTGATGATTAATGTCGGGATGCCATCGGATTCCATTGAATTGAATCTAAGAGCTCGTCTTACTTTATAATGTGTTGGCTTCAACTGGGCTTGGTTCGATCAGCAAGGCTTGATTTGTACTTTTTATCTCGAGGAACAAGTTGTTGGGTATGAGATAGACTTTGTTGCGACGGTTTCCCATGTACTTCTGTATGTCAAAAGGAGATAAAGTCTTCTCGCATTTCATGGGTTGATGAGTTGTTGAGGGGTCGCATCTTATGATTATTTCCATTTTATCCCTATGATTGTATGTCTTAATGTGTCACTGTCTATTCCTGTTCGGGACTTGTGCCGGATTTAATGGAACAACATTGAGGTGTCGTCAATGTCGTTGAGTCTTCTCAACATGGATCGTCAACCTTTGGGGTTTTTATTGGGTGTAGGCTTTTCAGGAATGATTTTGTGTATTGGGATTGGTATTTGGATTGGTGTTTAGGTTACGAGGTAAAGTGTTTAGCTGTTTCTTTTAAGGGTTAAACTGCACCATATATGTCAACCTGCGTACTCCCATGATGGAGGGAGATCAGGTCATACGTAGTTTAGGCAAAGGATATTAAGAGATTGATTTTTTTAAAAAAATATTTTTGTAATCTTTTCCTGCAAAAAAAGGTCAATTATTTTGATGACACGATAAAATGACAAGTATGACATTTGATATTTGACAGGAATTGACATTTGACATTCAGACATGAATTGAAATAGACAGGGCATGAAAAGACTTCCCTTCGTGTTGAGTTTATCAGAGGCTGACCTATCTTAGGATTACTCTCACGGGTTTTTTGACATGAAGGTCCTCAGATCTTTGCAACCTACTCGATGGGAATGAATCCGATCTTTCATTTGGAGCGAATCTGAGTGGCGCCTTTCCTGAGCCTCGCGGGATTATTCTCTTCTTAAGTCCAGTATTCAGTCACCAACTGGTTTTCCTCCTGGTGGAGGAATCACACAACATACATTCGCATACATTCATCGCGACTTACCGTATGCAAATGAAGACAATGTGTGAAGCACTAATATAAAGCACTGTAAAGAAGCTTTCATCACAAGCATTTCAAAGAAAACATTCATCACACACATATAACATGCAGATAAAAATGAATTGAAAATATTGAAATGCAGCTTAAGCCCTCTACGTCCGCAGCAGAGTCGACGCCGGGTAATTCATATTTCTATTATGTTTCTACCCTTTATTATTTTGCTCGGTTGATTTATTTAAAGGGTGAGATTTTAGGAAAGGACCAACATAAATTTTAACTATTTGAAAAGACTAATTTTAATGATTGAGCTTAATTAGACAGAGCCGCCAGTTGGTATGTTTTCAAATGGATGTACTAACTCATCCGTATTTTGAAAGTTTTCGCAATATGGCCCAATATGTGACTCCATAAAATTAGCCTGAACCCCGAGATTCATAGAGTTCGGGGGCTTACTTAAACAAGGGGAAGGTGTTAGGCACCCCCCGACTTCCATGAAACACGGTTACCGCGACTTTTGTATTCTTTAAACATGAAATATGTGTATGTGTGTGTGTGTAAAGCTTTTGAACAGGTGCTTAAGTACTTTAGTTTGAAAGTAGTGTTGTGCCCCTTTGAACCTATGCCAGAAGGGTTTAATTTAAAGAAACGTTTGTTTTTTAGACAAAGCATATGAAAGTGATATTTTGAAAAGATGATTTAAAACCCTTCGCCAAATAGGAATCGAGTCCCTTTGATACTTCCAATTTTAACTAGAAGCGGCTTTGTTTGATTTTAATCGAGTTGCGAGGCACCATACTTGCTACCTAAATCGAAACTATTAACTACAAAGGTCGGACTCCTTGTGGGCATGAAAGCCATCTAAGTAAGCCCGAACACCTACAACCATGGTTTTTCACTATTATGGAGCCTTAAATCCGGATACTATTTTAAGGCCCAAGATTACATGTATAATGGATAAAAAGTTGATATTACAACTCACATTTGTCCATCATGGGAACCGAGTTTGGATCCTTTGATTGGATCGTTGATCCCGTAGTTCCTAGGCTCACATGACATCATTCCAAAGCATGCACATAATATATCTTAAAACACAATATATATATATATATATATGCTTACTAACTCGGCTAACAAGTGATTTATCGATTAAATCCTTGAAAGCGAGTAGCTAGAATTCCCACTTCCACTAGATATGGATTTAGGATAGCACGGAATATATAAATATTTACACAAATTGAAAATAAACTAGATCTAAACCGATCTAGCTTAAAGGTTCAAGCTATGGTGCTCTTTGAACTGGTTGAATGCTAGATTCAGCTAGATCTAGTCAAAATACTTCAAATACCAACTATATACTCAAAATAATTGGTAAAAAGTTAGATCCACGCACAACTAAATAGTATATATATATAGCTCATATATATTATTAAAGTAGTAAAGAAACACGAATCTAAGAAGATCTTACATATTTGCTCGAAATATGACCGAAGAGGGGCCAATCACCTCCAAAAAGATGGAATAAACTTCGCAAAACTTATATTTGAGATATAAAACTTTGCTATAAACAAGATCTATATGTATAATGCTAAGCTAAGTTGGATTTATGGGTGTTTTAAAGCCAAAATCGAGTGTTTCTCTATCTACAACGAACTCTCTCTCTCTCTCTAGCACTGCTCTCTCTCTCCAAATAAGCTGAAATCTGTGTATTTAAAGAGGCAAAAAAAAGGGGGCCGCAGGTGTACTGGAGGCAGTCGCAGGTACATCTATGACAGCCCTAAAGTGGGCGCAATTTGCTCAGTTTTCGTATCGCGAAGTCAACTTTTGTGTTATCTGCTTAAACATCCATAACTCTCAATCTGGTAGGAGTTAGGAGATGTGCCATATCATTCTAAAAAGCTCTTTTCGATAGCTTTGTAATGGTATATTATTTGCCCAATTCTGAGTTTTGGAAGATAGAAATCATCCCCAGGTAGATGTCAGCTAGTCATTCGCCTTGTTGTGCATTGGAAATCTCGCTCCTTTCAATCCGGGAATAATTGGGAGATGTGTCATACCATTATGGAAAGCTCTTTCCGAGAGCTATGCAATGACATCAGGCTTGATCATTTCTGAATCTGAGAAGAGTAGTCCATGACCAGAATAGCATCTTACGGTATTCTCGGGTTATTCTGTGGATCTGTCTTATGTAGTTTGCACTCGGGATTGTTGCGGTAGTTCTTTGTAAGCCTATCCTCAGTTGTACGATTGTTGTTGATGTTCTGTTGGTTAAATTATATCTTTGCATTCACAGGGTTGTCTCCGGAGTTGAAGTGGTGATATTGTCCTCCCTCGAGGTTGTCCCCGAAGTGTAAAAAGATGGTTTTGCCCTCCTACATGGTTAGTAAAAGGAAAGAAAAATTTTGAGTGTCTACAAAGAGAAAAAGTGCAGTATGAAAGGCAGAAATGCAAATAAAAAAATGAGTACCTCCTAACAAATTCCCTCATGGCGGGGATGGTTTCATCCAAATGACGAAACAAGGTTCTTAAGAAGAGAGGAGCAAGAGGAACATCCAGACCTCAAGATAACAAAGTTGTCAAACCAAACACACAGGTAGAAGGACCATCTGTAGGAGACCCGGGAAAGATAAAGCATGACAATCACATAGCCAAGTAAGCATCCAAGGGAAAAGAGCAAGGCTCCTCATAGAGAGCGAGTACAAACTTGTCATAAACAAAACTATTCCCGTGGTCGGGCTTGTAATCCCTGAAGAAGTAACGTACTCAAGATTACCAGGAATTCTTTTGTCGGTTAGAGGTCTCAAAGTTTGGAAGGAGTGTGTCACCTTGATATCGTGAGGTATAATTGGACGTCCGTCTGAAAGCTTCTGTCAAGTAAGTAATGCACTCGACATCTCTAGGAGACAAGTTAGATGGGTTACAAGAAGCCGAGGCAACAGTAGGAAGGCTACAAGATATAATTTAGAATGAGCTCATAATCCAAGGAAAATGAGAAAAAATGAACGAAATAGAAAAGAGGCTTACTGGTAAATGGCATAAACTTCCTCTAAAGTTGGGGTAAACTCCCACCAAGCAGTGATAATTGTACATGTCGAGGAGCACCAACGTAAAATAAAGACAGTAAGAGCATTATGGTTATATTAGATGCGAAGATCCCTGAATAGCAGAATGCCACGCAGAATGTCAGCTCTCTCTAATATATCTACATAATTAGAATTTGCGAGGACCTCGTCGGTCCAATGTCGCCACCCCTAAAGACGACTGGATGAGTCAGATAGGAAATGAATGTAACTGTAGGTACTCCTTTTTTTCTATACATATGCGGGGAATGCGAGCAGAACAGGGGAAATTGTTTAAGCTTGCGCAAGCCGCAACATATAGAAATAAGCCTTCTTTCTCGGGAGGAGGAACGGATGCACGATCATAATTCTTCACTTGCTCCCAGAAAACATCAAAAGACCCATAAAAGGGAGTTTTTCCCCACTCTTTGATGAATGGGACTTCCTTAATAGTTTTCAGGTCTATGGAACATTCGCTGGAATTAGCCTGCAACAAAGAAAACTTAACATGAGAATTCTAGGGAATGAAAAAAGAAATAAAGTATTTGAAATTAATTTTTACCATAGCAAGAAAGAAGGTATAAAACTCAGATGAGAAGACTCGACCTAAAAAAGAGAGATCATGGACACCTGAAAGGAAGAAAAAACGTAGTAAATCAAAGATGAAAAAATTAACAAAAGTTTGTCCCCCTAGGATTCACTCGTTTCGACCTCCTAAAGTTAGGCCACCCTTGGGCTCGTCCCCCTAGGGTTTGGCCACCTAGGGTGGTCCGACTGAAATGTTCCATTTTCTTTGTGGTTCATTATTTGGTTGTCAGAGCAAAGCACTGCTTCGTGTTCTCAAAAGTAACAATCTTTCTTTAATATCCGAGGGGAAAAATCAAGATATAATCAAGGTAATATAGCTCAAAAGACAAAATAAAGATTGAAATTACCTTAAAGAAGAAGCAAATAAAGAGCAAGAATATCAGAAGCCATTCAAATAAAAATGGTAGAAGAAGAATGAAAAAATGTGAATGAGGAGGCCACTAGGTTTGGTCCCCCATGGGTTTGGCCCCTGGGGTTTAGCCACCTAGGGAGTGCTCCGCTCTTACCTTTAGCTTCTCCTTGCTCATTGAATCAACCACCTAGAATGAATGTTTTTTCGTCATGAAAAAGTTGTGGTCTTTCAAGAGAAAAAGCCAAGATCTCGTTAAGGTGAAATGACTTTTTCTTTGAGAATATCCAAAAAATCGAAAATATTGTTAAGGCGAAATTACTTTTTTTTTTAAATATCCAAGTCAAGATCCTGTTATGGTGAAATGGCCCAGAAAGGAAAGACTACAATTTCCTGAATTAGATGCTCACTTGTTGCGGTGTTGACATTTTTCTTTGAAAATATCCTAACCAAGATCTTATTAAGATTAAATGGCTCGGAAAGGAAAGACTACAATTGCTCGGAATAGATGCTCCCTTGTTGTGGTGTTGTTTTTTCTTTGAGAATATTCGAGTCAATATCATGTTAAGTTGAAATGACACGGAAAAAAAAAAAGACTAACAATCACTTTATATATATGTATATATATATATATATATATGAAGCAATCATGAAGAATTGACAAACGAAAAATCAACACAACTACAAAGATATTAAGAGCATGAGTATGAATAGCATGAAAAAAAAAACACTTTCCTGCATATAACTACAACTACGTCATGGATTAAAAAAAAGTACATGTACTAGCAAATATGCCCTAAAGGAGGGAAATCAACCAAAAAAGTTCATAGGTTTACTTTATGATTTGCTATTTTCATTCAATTACTAATAAGTTATGTTTGGTTCCATGTTCAAATTAATACAAGAAACAGATTGAGAATGGGGTAATTACAGAGGAGTATGGTTATAAAGCACTCTTGCTATTTGGTGGGACATCTTCAGAACCGTCTATACTTCAACCTTGGAATTCCTCTACAACAAATTGATTCCACGATAAGAGTAATCAGACTTGGAGCCTGCCACCATTGGATGTGATGAATCAGACTCGGAGTCTATGCTACAGTTGAATGCCTTCCACCGCTGCCATAGTTGAGAATGCCCAGCGAATATGTGAGAAGTTATTAGTAAAAATATAAAAATAACCACAGCACTCTTATGCCATGGTAAACTTCCTTAGACTTTTATAAGTTAACTTGACTATTAAGATGTAGTTTTTTATAGGAAAACTTCTTAAGACTTTTATAAATTAATCAATGTGGGACTTGGAAACCACCAAGTATTAAGGCTTCACTTGTTGGTTTTTTTATAAGAAAAACTTCCTTAAATTTTTATTAATCAATGTGGGAATTACAAACAACCATATTCTATCCAATTAATTAATCCGCCCTAAAACAAAGTATATATACCCAATTTCAACAAAGACTAGACTTTGGAGTTATTAAAGTTGCAAGAGTGTGAGGCTTTCCCAACTTAATGATAAATAGTTTAAGGAAGTTGATAACCTTAAACTATTTATCAACTATTATGGAAAGTTTAAGAAAGTCCATAAGGAAGCCTTAATAGTGTGAGTGTGAGACATAGTGTTATAGTTTAAGGAAGTCCATTATAGTTTACACTCTTGATAATAGTTGTAAAGCATTATGGAACTATTAAGCCTTAAAAAGTGTGCTATACAAGTTCCATAGTTTAAGGAAGTCCTTATAAAATGAGTACCCCTTAATAGTTGGTGCTTTACAAGTTCCATAGTGAGCCTTAATAGGGGAGACCACCAATTCAAATTTCATTCAAGTCCTAAATATTCTGTCTTTTCTTGTGTTAGTTTTATAGTTCTATTTTATAAATAGAGGAGACTTTAATCCAATTCTACAAAGCTAAATAAAATAATTTTTTAAAAAGGGATTGGACCAGTACAATTGATCAGATACATACCGGACCTATAAAATTGGTAATCGGAACCGGTACCAAAAACCGGTTCTGATTCGCCTTAAAAACTGAAAATACCAAATGTGTTGAACAACCCTATTTGTAAATGGATGATGGTTGCGGATGGTAGTGGTGTTTATGGTTCAAAAAAAATAGAAGATAGTGGCTAGTGGTGGTGGCAGGTTCTTATGTTAGTAGATGATGGCCGGTGTAAGGGTGTTTATGCCTTTATGGTGACTACGTTATTTATTTAAAAAATAAAAAAAAAGGAAAGGGAAGGAACAGTTTCGTACTGGGCCAGATTAAAAAATAGCTCATACCATGGGGGCACGCAAAATGTAAGGTGGCTAAGGTGCTGTTTGTTTACTTCTTAAGAGGTCTTAATAGACCACCTCTTATTCGCTAAGAGGATAAATGTTGTTTGTTTGTTTTTTTGTAACCTCTTAATGCCTCTAAATGGTTGAGATAGAAAATCAAATCTAAATTATTCAGACATGCCTCTTAATGACTTTGTTATTTTTTAGACACAAATACCCTCTTCAATATTATCAATTTTCAATATTACCAACATACCAAATCCAATCTCCGGTCTGTTTCTCAGGCCAAAAAAATCTCTTTTCCGGCGAGATTAATCATTTGACTACAAATCATTCAATAATCTAATTTTCTAATCTAAAGTAGGCACTTTTGAGATGTAGCAAAAGAAACTAGATGCAGCAAACTCTCTTCATAGCAGTAAAAGAACAAGATGCATCAAAAGAAAATAGCAATTTAAACCAATTTCAGAGCCGACCAAAACCCAAGGTCGAACAACACCCAACTCTCTTCATTAACATCTTTACCAACATCAATTTTCTCTCCTACACAAGGCAAGGTCGAAGCAGTTCCATTTTCGGCAATATCCATGGCCTTCTTGCTCACAATTTGATGAATCTGAGTAAGGGGCAGGGGCAGGGGCAGGGGCAGGGTCAGGGGCGAGGACGGGGGCGGGACGGGGGCGGGAGCGGGGGCGGGAGCGGGGGCGGGGGCGGGAGCGGGGGAGGAGGGAGGAGGGAGGAGGGAGGAGGTGGGTGGGTGGGTGGGGCAGGGGCGGAGAGGAGAGTAGGGGTGGGATGGGGCGGGGATGATCCGGATGGGGAGGAGGAGGAAGAAGAAGGAGAATGAGAAGAAGAGGGTTAAAATAGTAAAAACATGTTATTCAGATATTTTGAAAAAATAATTATCAAACAACATTTTTTCATTCAGATACAATTCTATTCAGATGGTCTATATTATTTAGACGTCTAAATTGTTCAGGTCTTAACACTCAATTTTATCAAACACCACCTAAGTTGGTTAGAAGGGGCAATAATGTCTTTTTCTTTTATTAATTAAGGGTAAGGTAGTATTTTCCATTCTTCTTCATTTATTCAGCATGTTACTCTGTTAGCAGTCACATGGCTGAGCTGTAGCAAATCTAGGATAATGTAATTTGGAGTATATGTAGTGAGCTCAGGGTATGAAATAGGTATGAAATACAATTGATTATCATTTTCTCTCTCAAAGTAACTCTGAATCTGTCACAATCTTCCCCCATTTCTACTCCTTCCCCTTACTATTTCTTCCTTTTCTGTGCTTACTTTGCTGTAAACTGCAATATTGGAAGCCTTGTAATAGCTGATCCCTATCAATTTGTTACAAATTGGTATCAAAGCCCTAACGATTCCAACCATGGCCAATAACACGCATAGAATCACTAATTTGGAAGGTTTTGTCAGTAAACAGGCTGACTCCATCCAGAGGTTGCAGACCCAATTCGATGATTCTGTCAGCAGCTTGAAGTTGGATTTTGAGGAGAGATTGAATCAGAAGATGGAGCAACTAATGAGGGGTTTTGATGCTTTGCTCTCAGCTAGGCTACCTCCTCCTCTAAATAACACAGGTAATTCACAAATCCATGCTGGCTCGGTTCTAGGGGCATTTGAAAATCTAAATCATGATGACAAGGATACCCCTAGCATATTCAAATCAATCAAGTTTGAATTTCCCAGATTTGATGGTGGTAATCCCAGGTCATGGATCCGAAAATGCAATAAACTGTTTTCTCACCATTCAGTGGCTGATAATCACAAACTTTACTTAGCCACCATGAATTCGGAAGGGGAGGCTGAAGAATGGTATGATGGGTTTGTGCAAAGGGGGTCAAAATTTGACTTGGGATGGGTTTGTGGAAGAGATTGTTGTTAGGTTCAGTCCAGAGAACCAGATGAACCCTATTAGGGAACTGAAAAATGTGCAGCAGTTGAGGACTGTGGATGAGTATAGGAAGAAGTTTGAAGAATTAAAGGGTTGGTCCTTGATTAAGAACCCCTCTTTGAATGAAGCTTTTTTTATGGACTGTTTCTTGGGGGGACTTAAAGAGGAAATAAGGTTGGGCATTCAGGAGTTGAAGTTACAATCCCTCAAAGAGGTGATTAGAATGGCCAGAGTTGAAGAAGCAAAGCTAGAAGCATGGGTTAAAAGGACCAGAATGGGATTTAAAATGGGGATGCCTGGTAGCCAACAGAAATCTAGTTTTGTGTTGGGAAATAAAGCAGTAGGAGCTGGTATACCTGGAGTGACTAATACTACTTTGCATAATATGGAGTTTGGGAAGAATTTGCCTATCAAAAGACTAACTAGGGAACAAATTGCAGAAAAGAGGAGGAAGAAATTGTGTTATTCTTGTGATGAGCCTTACATTGTGGGTCACCAATGCAAGAAACCACGCCTATTTTTGATGCTACCTTCTCAAGTGGACTGTGACAGTGAAGAAGGGGGAGAGTGTTGTGAAAAGGAGAAACCTCCAGATGACAATGAATGTAAGATCCATGAGGCTCACATTACATTACATTACATGCCTTGTCTGGACACAGGGTAAATAACACCATTTGGATTGTGCGATTGGCAAATGGAAAATGTTTAAGGATATTGATTGACACTGGTAGTACAAACAATTTTTTAGATCCCCAAGCTTCTAAGAGAATCAAGGCTCCTACCCAATACACTAAACCCTATGACAGTCTTGGTTGTAGATGGGTTTAAGGTGGACATTATGCAGGAATGCACCCAGATGTTATGGTCAGCCCAAGGGGAGTCCTTTGTTAATGATTTCAGGATCTTGCCCTTAGGTGGAATAGATGTTGTCCTGGGAGTGTAATGGCTCAAGCACTTCAATCCAGTTACTTTTGACTTTGAACATCTCCAACTGTTATTCATCAAGGATAATAAGGAAGTTGTGCTCAGAAGTGAATCAAATTCAACTAATCCCACCATTCAGCTAATGTCTTCTAGAGAGTTCCAACAAGCTTTGAATATAGCCACACATGATTATTTTGGGTACCTCTTTGGGATGAGCTCCAATAATCCAGATAATGAAGACCAACATACTAGCAAATAGGGGGCAACCATAAGTGATGGGGAAAATAAGGATAGCTCCCAACTGGACTCTTTGTTACAGTACTTCTCTGAGGTATTTAAGGAGTTACAAGGGCTGCCACCAGATAGAACTCACAATCACAATATCAATCTAAAGGAGGGTAGCCAACCAATTAACCTTCGACCATATAGATATCCTTATGTGCAGAAGGAAGAGATTGAGAAGATTGCAAATGAAATGTTGGTTTCTGGAATAATTCAGCCAAGTACAAGTCCTTATGCCTTTCCAGTACTTTTAGTAAAGAAGCAGGATGGAACATAGAGAATTGTGTAGATTACAGATCTTTGAATGAGTTGACAGTCAAAGATAAGTTCCCCATTCCTGCTATTGATGAGCTCTTAGATGAATTGCATGGCTCTAAATGGTACTCCAAGTTGGACCTCAGGTCAGGTTATCACCAAATTAAGGTACACCCCCCCCCCCCCGATATTCCTAAAACTGCCTTTAGAACACACTGGGCATTTTGAATTCCTAGTGATGCCTTTTAGGCTCACTAATGCCCCAGCCACTTTTCAATCCTTAATGAACCAAATTTTTAAGTCCTATTTGAGGAAGTTCATCCTAGTCTTCTTTGATGACATCCTAGTGTATAGTTCCAGCTATGAGGAACACCTTAAACACCTGCAAATGACTTTACAGCTGCTCAAGGATAACTCTTTATGTGCAAAAAGGAGCAAGTGCCTATTTGGTACAAAATAGGTCTAGTACCTTGGACACATTATCACCCAGAAAGGAGTCTCCACTGACCCTGAGAAGATCAGTTGTATGAAAGAATGGCCAATGCCTCGGAACATTAAGAGTTTGAGGGGCTTCTTAGGTCTAACTGGCTACTACAGAAGTTTCATTAAGAACTATGGCCTTATTAGCAAATCTTTGACTGATTTACTAAAAAAACAATTTTCATTGGAATCAGGATTCTACTGCTACTTTTTCAACTTTGAAGGATGCTATGGTGGAAGCACCTGTCCTAGCTATGCCCAATTTCAATTTACTATTTACATTAGAAACTGATGCTTCTTATTATGGGTTGGGAGCAGTTTTGATGCAATAAGGTAGGCCTATAAGTTACTTAAGCAAGGCTATATCACCTAAACATTTGGGATGGTCCACATATGAGAAGGAATTAATGGTTGTGGTTTATGCTGTCAATAAATGGAGGCACTACTTATTGGGAAATAAAGTGTTAATTAAAACTGATCATCATAGTCTCAAGTATTTGCTTGATCAAAGGATCACCACCACTAACCAACAAAAGTGTATTACCAAATTGATGGGTTTAGATTATGAAATTGAGTATAAAAAAAGGAAAGAAAATTTAGCAGCAGACTGCTTATCAAGACAGATACCTGGTCCTGGTCCTGAACTAAATTGCTCAACACTATCTACTTGTACTCCTCAGTGGATAATGGAAATTGTGCATTCTTGAGATTCTGGCCAATGGCTTAGGGATCTTATACTGCAGCTCCAGTTAGACCCTCAGTCCTTACCAGGTTACTGCTTTCAGAATGGAAGATTAAAGTTTCAAAGGAAGTTGGTAGTTGGTCCAAATGATGCATTAAGGGCCAAGCTTTTATCTGAATTTCATGAGTCTCCTGTTGGGGGTCATTCTGGTATCACTGGAACATATGAGAGGATTAGTAAGTATTTTTTTCTGGTCTACAATAAGGAGTGATGTTATCCATTATGTAAAAGGTTGTGATGTCTGCCAACAAAACAAGCATGAAAATGTAGCTTCCCCAGGATTACTGCAGCCCTTGCCTATTCCAGACAAACCATGGGATGATATATCCATGGATTTTATTGAAGGTCTGCCAAAATCTAAAGGGCAATCAGTCATATGGGTAGTGGTTGATAGATTAACCAAATATGGACACTTGATTCCTCTCCGTCATCCCTTTTCTGTTGCAGATTTGGCCCAAGTATACATTGATAAGATTTACAAATTATATGGATTCCCTTCAACTATTGTGTCTGATAGAGATAAAATTTTCATTAGTCTGTTTTGGCAATCTCTGTTTAAACTAGTAGGGACTAAACTTCATTTAAGCACCTCATACCACCCCCAAACTGATGGTCAGACTGAGAGGCTTAATCAAGTGCTAAAATGTTATCTAAGGTGCATGACTGCTAACAAGCCTAATAATTGGTCTACTTGGTTACCACTAGCTGAGTTTTGGTACAATTCTCATTACCACAGTGGGCTTAAGGTGACCCCTTTCGAAGCATTATATGGTTACAAGCCTCCTCATCTCAACTTCCATCAATATGGTCAAATTAAGGATCCTACTACCAAGTCATTCTGCAAGAAAAAACTCAACAATTGCAGCTACTTAAGCAAAATCTGACATTAGCTCAATCCAGAATGAAGACTTATGCAGACAAAGCAAGAAGTGAAAGGACCTTTCTGATAGGAGATTGGGTGTACTTAAGGATCAAGCCTTACAAGCAAACTACTATCACTCAAACTAAGTTTAGAAAGCTTCTTCCAAAATATTTTGGTCCCTATTAAATTACAGAAAAGGTGGGAAAGGTAGCCTATAGGCTCAGATTGCCAGCTCTAGCTAAGGTTCATCCTATCTTTCTTTCATGTGTCCCTTTTGAAGAAAAAGATCAGTTCTAAGTACACTACTTCTGCAGTTCTTTCTCAGTTGGATGATCATGGTCAATTTTTGGTGGAGCCTGTGGCCATTCTAGACAGAAAGATGATTAAAAAGAACAATGTAGCCTCAGTTGAAATATTGGTACAGTGGTCCAACACCTTGCCTGATGAAGCAACTTAGGAAGACTGGACTGAGTTCCACAAGAAATTTCCCCACTTCCAACCTTGAGGACAAGGTTGTTTTTATGGGGGTAGACTGTAAGGTGGGTAAGTTGGTTAGAAGGGGCAGTAATGTCTTTTGCTTTTATTAATTAAGGGTAAGGTAGTATTTTCCATTCTTCTTCATTTCTTCAGCATGTAGCAAATCTAGGATAATGTAATTTTGAGTATATGTAGTGAGCTCAGGGTGTGAAATGGGTATGAAATACAATTGATTATCATTCTCTCTCAAAGTAACTCTGAATCTGTCCCAAACTTCCCCACATTTCTACTCCTTCCCCTTACTATTTCTTCCTTTTCTGTGCTTACTTTGCTGTAAACTGCAATATTGCGAGCCTTGTAACAGCTGATCCCTATCAGTTTGTTACACATACTACTGTAGTTAAAATAAGAAAAATTGCACCTTGCCAGAAAATGCACTTTATATAATCTTACAATAACTTTCTACAAGAACTAGGCCAAGAAATTAATCAAGGAACCAGATATTAAGATGAGAAAGAGAGCACAGCATTGTAGGGTATACCTGAAGACGGTAAAAGAGGCTTGACACCTATTGCAGGATGTCCTCACAACTCTGAATAAAGTTAAAAGAAAATCGAAAGTCTAAAAAAGTTTCCGTAAAAATTTATGAACTTTTGAGTCTATTTTAGACGTTTTCAAACTGATAAAATTCATTAAAAATTACAAAACAAAAAATCTTATAATTACTAATACTTTTAAATTAATATATAATATCCATCATAGCATTGATTATAATTAAAAAAATCTATATCAAATTTTAGTCTCAAACTTATATTTTAAAATTGTGAGTATACATATCTAATATTACCACATGTGCTCTCTCATGAACCCACTCCACTCATAATTGAGAGAAAACTTGTAGAAATATCAAATATGCATGTACAAATAGCGTTCCCGAGAGTACATGATAGTTGCATTTAGTAACTAAAATACAAACCCGGTGCTCTTTGAACAGTATGCAGTATGCAGTATGCAGTATGCAGTATGCAGTACAAAATTGATTAGTCAATCACATATGGCATTTATAGCTATCATATAATCATAGTGGTTTTCACTCAAACTATGTTTATTTGCAAAAGAAAAACAGAAAACTACTCAAGAGGCTTGCATACAAACTGATCTTGCATACTATTGCATGATTGCAATCATCCTCAAACGTTTTTTCCGAGTCTTGAAAGTTCAGAAACTAAGGAAAATGGATATACGGTTTAATAAAGTTGGACAACTAATAATCATCACACTGCAGCATGTCAGCTTTAGATTTTCCAGTATCTGGTTAAGGTTGTGACTGCAGTGGTCGACGGAGTCCCGGTATCTGCAACAAGATTTACTAAATGAACACTATGAATGCCGCTGTATGTAGAAAAGAAAGCATAGACATGTACAGAAACAATATTTATTTATTTCGAATAGAATAGAATATTGAGGAGAAGATGAACAATTAGTAAATATATATTACTAAGGATAATACTTTGGGAGACTTCAAAAAATAGTACATATGAAATTACACATAGGGCAAAAGAAATTGAAACCCTAAAGCACTTCCACTTGGCTAGGGAAGTTGATCCCAGGCATAAGATTACGTCATTGACACATTCTTAGCCGCAACATATTAGCCCAATACCAATGCAGCTTAGACAACCAAAAGAGTAAATCAATCGGTGAGGGCTTATGGCAAATAGAGACCACACACACCCTGTTATGGCACGCATAGCCTTTCTTCAGCTCTGCTCCCAACCAAGGCCATAAAGTCAAGAGAATTATGATTGCATCAACCCATGGCTGTCATAACGTTCCTCAAAGGATGAGCTGCCTCTACCAATATGACAAGGGCATATCAGAAGCCACATGTCTACTCATTTTTGTTAAATCTACGTTTTGTCGGTAACGACAGTACTAACTTCTCTGAGTCCTATTGTAAAGTTTTAGGAATTTGAGTGTTCTCTTTAGATTGACTAGGAACGTCATAACTTTACCTGGTACAAGTACTTACAAAATTTCATTTTCTTAAATGCATAAAGTGAAAGGATGCGATAAAACTACATAAGGATAACGCTGAAGTCATTACTTATAAAATTGAACAAAAAGACATGCTTGGATCTTGGACAAGATGAAAACCTTCTGAAGAATAACATAAAGGTGTTGTAATAACCAAGGAAATATAGTGACCAACCTCAACGCCGTTTGGGCCTATCCTGTTGCGTGAAATAAAATTGAGAACAAGTGTGGCAAATTCATCAGGTACATCTTCCTGAAATAAATAGATAACCAATGCTTACAATTAAGAACCAAGAAAATAGAAGAATATTACTAAAAAGAGTAAAGCAACAAAGTTCATGAAATTAAATGTCATAGACCTGTATAGCATGGCCAGTATGTCTGACTACCACCATTTGAAATTTCCCTTGCATTTGACCAATAGTAAGAGTTCTGTAGCATTGCATAAATATATTCATTGCAATTTCTTAAATAATAAAATTTGAAAAAGAA
This sequence comes from Panax japonicus, assembly GCA_020205505.1. NCBI lineage: Eukaryota > Viridiplantae > Streptophyta > Magnoliopsida > Apiales > Araliaceae > Panax > Panax japonicus. The sequence goes on from CM035096.1 coordinate 67,676,346, forward strand.
AAAAAAACTGGGTTTCCATCATATCATTTTCTGCAAACCACCAAATAAAATCTTTTAAGTACAAATACTACCCTTCAAGTATACAAAATGGTCCTTAACTTTCAACACAAACAAAATAGTCCCCCAACAATTGAAGGGTAGATTTTGTACTTGAAGAGTAGTTTTGGTAATTAAATCAAATAAAGTGTCGTTTACTTCAAGAAACAACCAACCAAGAAAATGTATAACACATAACTTGTCTAGCATCTAAAACTTATATATGTACTAAAAAATGTTTATGATGATAAAATTGTAATATGAAGCTATATTATAAAAACTAAGCACTTCATTTGTTTGAAAAGTTTAGCTCTGTTAGAGAATTTATAGCAGTGACGAGTGTGAGGAGCATAAGCATCAGTGGGCAACCGGTAGGGATTCCTGTGTGTCCACCGAGACATGCCTGCTCAGTGAGCAAGAGCATACTATGTGATTGGTTGTTATGAGTAAGGTAGCTGGCCTAAGGTCAGGGCAATTGGAAAAGTAGTTGGGTCTCATTAAGGGTATGTAGTCTATTTCTGTCCTTGGTTTTCGCTTCAGGGTCAGCTAAGAAGCAAGGATTCGGGGGGGGCCCTCAGGAAATGGGGATTCTGTACATATTTAAGTGTAAATAAAATTATTTATGTACATATAAATATATATACAGAATACACACACATTAATATTTCAATACCAATAAATAATAATTCATTATAAAATGTTAAAACATTTAAAAAAAAGACACAATTTTATATACATACTAATTAACTTCTAATACTAAATTTATAGATAGTATTAGTATATAAAAAAATTATGTTAATTAGTATAATTAATTAAATAATCAATTCTTATGATTTTATTAATTTTTTTATTTATTTTTTAAAAAGTTTGGAAGAATCCCAAGCCAAATCCTGTCGAATTCCTGAAATCCCCATATCTCCAGTTCACCAAACTACAGAAGCATCCCTGCTTCTAAGAGGGTCAGCATAAAATGTTCTTATGGTCGTTTTCCATGATCATTGAATTGAATATACAAGTACCCCAGCGTGGGTGGTACCCCAGAAAGAGTTTTGACCCACTGGCCAAGACTGTTGCAACCTAATGTGTTGAGCCGTAGACTGTAAGGCTAGTGTTTGTGTGTCATGAGAGTTAAAAACCAGTGAAGAGCATTCCATTGGCAAATATTTCTTTACTGGAGTAATCTATTGTTTTTTGTTATGTTAAGGAAAACTATTAGGACCGCTGTTAAATATACATCCATATTCCATACTGAGTTCTAATATTAGTTCAAGGATAACTCTGAACTCAAATGATCCCCTAACTGCAGACATTTAAAAGGAGAGCTGGAAAAGGGAAGATGTTAATATTTTATATCTGATAAGTAAAATGAAAGATATTTTATCCGATTGTTAGATTCTACAGAGAGCCGACTCTTTCCTTGATAATTCATTGTGGAATTGTAAAGGAGACGTGAGACTATGCGGAATGTGAGTCTTTACTATTTAGGAAAGAATGCTCGGAATCTAAGATTTTCAAACTTTTTTTAAATACATCATGATGGCCATTCAATCACCCATTGCTTTATAGATTTCAAGAAGACAATGAGGACTTAAGCTATTGATATTTGATAATATCATGAAACTCATGCATGTTATTTCAAGCAGTTTCATAAAGAAAACCTGTCAAGTCTATCTGCTCCAGCTAGCAGCAAAATCTTTGGAACAGGAGATGACAAAAATTTTTCTGAAAGGCCTTCATACCTGGAATACAAGTATGAAGCCATTTTTAGTAGATTTACTTTATCAAAGATACCAATTTCAGAAGCCGCAGATAGAAGATTGACAAAAATATATATTTATGCAATAAAAATAATTGAATTTACAATTGATGCACAAAGCCACAAATCATATGTAAAGCATCTAAACTTGATTTATAATCCATAACGCATAATAAAATTTGCCTCATTTAAGTTGGTTAATTCGGTAAGAAGTCAAAGGTTATGCCTTGCTCAAATGCTACTAGCTAAAGTTTAAAAAGATATCATGTGTATTATTAATTTCTAGGGCAGTAAAATTTGATTTAAGCAAGACAAAAGATGCCAATCTGAATGATATACCCCACTTAAAAGGCAAAAAACCCAAAAGCAATTGGAATCACACTTAAAAACCAGTAAGGTTGGGCATAGTAATTCCCAGGATCGAAATACAATAAAAAAACTAAAGGGGTAAAAGATTATTACAGGTGTCCCCTTCATTAGACAAGAACCTTTTGTAGCCCTACTTTGCACATTATAATAAATCCATCCTCCACACGTCTTTGAAGCATCCTACTCAAAACATTAAGTACTAGAGTGAAAAGAACAGAAGTACAAAAAGGGTCTCTCTCCCTCAAGCGATAAATCATTTAAAAAATATATATATAGCCTTCGTGTCGACCATCACCAAAAGAAAGAAGATTGATAGAAAACCATTAGGCCTTAATCCACTTCATTCATATTTTAGATTAGAATCTCGAACTAATTTACTAGTAAACCTTCTCAAAAATCGCTTGAACAATACTAATGATGAGTAGGTTTTATACCTACGAATTGAGTGCATTTGGATTTGAATTTTTGATTATTCTCAAGTGTTTTGTGTTACTTTTGATGCATTTGTGTGTTTTGTAGGCTGCATTGTGTGGGATATGGAACTGTTGGATCTGGAGTCAAAGCAGAAGAGAAGGAAGCAAAAGGCAAGCTTGCAGGAAGGGTGGCGGGGCAGTACCATTGGACAGTTCAAATCTGGTGCAGCAGCGCCAGACTTCTATCTCAGAATCCGGTTTGGACCTATGGTGCGGCAGCGCCGGTCCTAATATAAAACCTGGCACGGCAGCGCCAGGTCAGCTATAGAGTTTTTTATGTTATGTAATTTTTAAAGACTTTGATTGGGACTAGAATTCATTGTCTTAGAGGATTAGGACTTATGATGGGGGACTATAAATACATCATAATAGAGAATTGGAAGGGATCTTTTTTGCACTTTTCGCTAACCCTGGACTTGGAAGACGGCTAGAAAGCTTGAAGCAAGGAGTCGGTCACAAAGGAGGAACAAGATAGAAGGCTAAGAAGGAGATTCAAGATTTCTTTAATAGAGTTTTATTTCTCCTCTTACTCTTTTATTTTTGTAATTCTTGGATGATGAATACTTTGTGGATGATGATTTTTAATTCAATAAGGAACTAAATTTCCTTTTAAGATTACAATGGAACTTGACATGTAGTTTTAGTTTATTGGCTTCTTAGTTAATTATTGTTGGTTATAATTGGATTGTCTATTATATCTTGTTCTTTAATTGATTAATTGTCTGCTCAACAATTACCGTGGTAATCTATATGAAATTGAAAGACGGATTATAGATTTAGACCTGAATATAATGAAATATGATTGTGTTTTTCACTTTCATCACATTCATAATTTGTGTATAGGAAAAAGATAACATGTGCTTGAAATTCTGTTTAATTCTAATTCACATAGAGATATAATGAGTTAATTATTTAGGGTATTCTTTCTAATTCTATCTTTTGTGGATTTGAGAAGATTGGTTGATAAGATCATCGAGAGATGTTTTTGAATACTGATGAGTTCTTGGTTAACAATCCAACATAATTGACGTAATTAACAAGAAGTGATATAATTAAAACGAAACATAAAGGGAAATTGTAATCTTAAGCCCTTTTAAATCTAAACTCAATTCCAGGTAGTTAGTGAATAATTAATTTAGTTAATGTACTTTCAAATTCAACAACTTAAGGCATTTGTTTAATAAAATCGATTTTATATAAAATTGGTAGTTGATAGTATTAGTCACAATTCTCTGTGGGACGATAACTTGCTTGCCATTATATTGTTATTTGATCACGTATACTTGCGTGTAATTGCTAAGTCGAAACTAGGCAAACAAGTTTTTTGGCGCCGTTGCCGGGGAATTGTGTTAATATATGTCAATATTAATTTCAATTAAATTGATCTTAGTTAAACACTTTTTATTTTTCTGTTTCAGGTTCTCTTGATTCGTGTATGCAAACTCGATCGAAACAGTAGGAACTATTTCCATACGAGGACGAAATCGACAACGGTTGCTAAAGTTTTGTAAAGAAACACGAGCAAGAGAGAATGGCCAATGAGGAGCAAAAATCTCTGAGGGACTATGCAATGTCGAAAATGGATGAGATCAAGTTGAGCATTTCAAGGCCTGCAATCACTCCCAATACTTTCGAAATTAAACCGGGCACAATCCAAATGATTCAAAACTCGGTGCAATTTGGTGGATTGGCTAACGATGATCCGAATAAACACTTGGTGAGTTTCTTGGAGATTTGGGTTACGTTCAAGTATAATGGAGTTACGGAAGATGCAATTAGGCTCCGGTTATTTCCTTTCACACTTGGATACAAGGCAAAGTGTTGGCTACACTCACTTCCACCTGGCTGAATCACGACATGGGATGACTTGGCTCAAAAATTTCTAGCAAAGTTTTTCCCACCTGCCAAAACTGTAAAGATGAGGAACGACATCACTACTTTTGCTCAGCATGATTCGGAGTCATTGTATGAAGCTTGAGAAATGTTTAAAGAGTTATTGTGAAGGTGTCCACACCATGGACTTCCCAAGTAGTTACAAGCACAGACGTTTTACAATGAGCTATTTAGTGGTACACGGACTAACATTGATGCAACGGTTGGGGGAGCATTGATGACAAAGAATTTTGATGATGCCTATAACTTGTTAGAAACCACGGTAGCCAATAATTACCAGTGGTCTACTGCTAGGATGCAACAACCAAGAGCAGCAGGGGTATTAGAGGTGGATTCAGTTACAGCTACATCGGCACACATTTCTGCACTTGGGGGCCAAATCATGCAAAATGTGGCAATAGTGTGCGAGTTATGGGCTGGAGCACACCCAAGTGATCAGTGCGCTATTAATCCAGAGTCAAGCAGTACATGGGGAATTATAACAGGCAGCAAAACAACAATCAGAACTGTTACAATCCGGGGTGGAGAAATCACCCTCACTTTTCATTGAGCAACAATCAAAATCAACATCAGGCACCAAGGCAAACCTATCCGCCCAGATTCCAAAATCAACATCAGCCCGTTTCACAGCCGGAAAAGCAGACCAATCTTGAGGAAGTCTTGACCAAGTTCATGACTAAAGTTGATGTAAATTTAAATAGTCAATCAACATCTATTCGCAATCTCGAGAACCAGATGGGGTAAATGGCTAATATGATGAATAGTCGACCTCAGGGTGCCTTGCCAAGCAATACCAAAGCTAATCCTAAAGGCAATGGTAAGGAGCATTGTAAAGTTGTCACGTTGCGGAGCGGAAAGGAATTAAAGGAAGCTGATGCGGAAAATACAAAGAAGGTGCCCAGTGACAAGGAAGAGGTAGTTGAGAATAAAGATGAGGAAGTGAAAACTGGTGACGAACCAATTGTGCGCTCAAAAGATGAAAATCAAACTTCAATTGTGCCACACGTATCGTTCCCTCAACGATTTCCAAAAACAGAAACTTGACGAGCAATTTTCCAAGTTCCTAGAGGTGTTCAAGAAATTGCAAATCAACATCTCATTCGCAAATGCATTAGAATAAATGCTTAGCTATGCTAAATTCATGAAGGATATCTTATCAAAGAAAAAGAAGCTAGGTGATTTTGAATCAGTGGCTCACACAGATGAATGCAGTGCAATATTGCAAAAGAAGTTACCACCAAAGCTCAAGGATCCAAGTAGCTTCAATATTCCTTACACCATCGGGAGCCAGTTTTTCAGCCGGTGTCTGTGATTTGGGGGCAAGAATAAATTTGATGCCATTATCGGTCTACCAGCAACTGGGTTTAAAGGAGTCAATGCCTACTAATGTGACGCTACAGCTAGCGGATTGATCTTTGACTTACTCGAGGGGAATTGGGGAGGATGTACTCGTCAAAGTGGATAAATTCATATTCCCAGCAGATTTCATTGCGTTGGATTATGAGGAAGATCGTGACATTCCGATTATCCTTAGAAGACCATTCTTGGCTACGGGCAGGACTCTTATCGATGTGCATAAGGGTGAACTAACTATGCGAGTCCAAGACCAAGAAACTTTCAATGTGTTCAAAGCAATGAAATTTCCCAAGGATGTGGATGAATGTTTTCGAGTGGACATGGTGGAAGAGGCAATGGATGATGAGCTCATGGACATACTTGGATCCGATCCTCTAGAAAATTCTTTGGTGGTTGACAAAGATTCGGATGACCTGGAAGTGCTGGAACACATGCAAAACTTGGATGTATCGCCAAGGGTGAGCATATTAATTATACCATTTGAGACCTTGGACTATTTGGGAGACTCTACAATTTGTGCCAAATCATCATTGGAGGAACCCCAAATCATGGAACTCAAACCTTTGCCTAATCATCTCAGGTACACATATTTGGGTAATTCATCTACTTTACGTAATACTATTTCTTCTGCACTTAACGAATTACAGAAAAATAAGCTTATGAGAATTCTTCGGGAGTACAAAACAGCTATTGGATGGACCATTGCGGATATCAATGGGATAAGTCCTTCATTTTCTATGCATAAGATCCTCTTGCAAGATGATGTGAAACCAACCATTGAGAAACAAAGGAGGTTAAATACAATCGATGCATGAATAATTTACCCGATTTCCGATAGGTGCACAGGTGAGTCCAGTACAGTGTGTTCCTAAGAAGGGCAAAATGACGGTGGTGTCCAACGAGAACGAGTTGATACCAACAAGGACAATGACCGGATGGCGGCGGTGCATGGATTACAGAAAACTCAATAAGGCTACTCACAAGAATTACTTTCCTCTTCCCTTAATTGACCAGATGCTAGATTGATTGGCGGGGCACAAGTACTATTGTCTTTTGGATGGTTATTCGGGGTATAACCAAATTGTCATTCCTGGTACTTTTGCATTTAGAAGAATGTCTTTTGGATTATGTAATGAATCTGCAACTTTTCAAAGGTTTATGATGACAATTTTTTCCGATATGGTGGAGCGTAACGTAGAAGTGTTCATGGAAAACTTTTCGGTATCTGCAAGGTTTTTTAACTTATGTTTGGAGAATCTGGTTTTAGTGCTGAAAAGGTGTGTAAACCAACTTGGTACTTAACTGGGAAAAGTGTCACTTCATGTTTCAAAAGGGGATCATCCTAGGGCACAAGGTTTAAGCTAAGGGAATAGAGGTGGACAAAGCCAAAATTGAGGCAATTGAGAATTTACCGCCCCAACAACGATTAAAGGGATTCGAAACTTCCTTGGACATGAAATCTTTTATACAAGGTTCATCAAAGACATCTCAAAGATCACGAAGCCGCTATGCAATCTTTTGGAGAAAGATGTCCCATTCAAGTTTGATGAGGCATGGCATTTGAAGTGTTGAAAATGAAGTTAACCACCGCTCATGTGATTGTTGCACCAAATTGGACATTGCCATTAGAAATCATGTGCGATGTTAGTGACTTCGCGATTGGTGCATTTTTAGGCAACACAGGGATATAGTTTTTCATGCCATATATATCATGCTAGCAAATTATTGTAGGATGCCCAATTGAACTATACCACTACCGAGAAGGAATTGCTTGCAGTTGTGTATGCTTTTGAGAAGTTTCGTTCTTACCTCATTGAAACCAAGGTGGTTGTCATTACGGACCATTATGTAATCAAGTAAATCGAAAAAGGATGCGAAGCCGATGTTGATTAGATGGATTCTTCTACTTCAGGCATTCGACTTGGAAATCCGGGATAGAAAGGGTATAGAAAATCAAGTAGCGGACCATTTATCGAAACTATAGAATCATGAGCAAGGAAAGGAAGATGAGGCAATGGTCAATGAGTTCTTTCTAGATGAGCGATTGTTCGTTATCAAAATAGAGGTTCCATGGTATGCAGATTTTGCAACTACATCGTTGGTAAAGTGTTTCCTCCGGATTTGATAAACCAAAGAAATTTCTGCACGATGTAAGACATTATATGTGGGATGAACCATTCTTGTTCAGGCAATGTCCAAATTAGATGATAAGAAGGTACGTTCCGCAAGAAGAAATGGAGAGTATCTTACATCATTGTCATGCTTCACCATATGGAAGACACTACGGAGGGAAAAGAACGGCTGCAAAGATACTTCAAGCGGGCTTCTACTGGCCTACTTTGTTTGATGCCCATTTGTTTGTGTTAAAGTGTGATTGATGTCGACGGGTAGGTAACATATCAAAACGACATGAAATGTCTCTTAACACAATTTAAGAGGTAGATATTTTCGATGTTTGGGGCATTGACTTTATGGGCCCTTTTCCTTCGTCCTTCAACAATGCGTAAATACTAGTTGCAGTGGACTATGTATCAAAGTGGATGGAAGCAACCCCGCCGCTTGGCTCAGTGGTCTAAGGGAAAAGCATCTTCAGTAAGTTTTTCATCAATTTAGCAAGTGGTGAACAACATTACTCTGATTCAAGCAAGTATAATTCAATGATTTGCAAATTCAAGCTAATTGGGTATTAAGTGAAGAAGAAATTGCATGTAATGTTATGGTTACAATTGAACTTGGGGGTTAATGTCTTCATTACTCAAAGTTAGGATTTGCTTGTGGTATATAACTACATTGCTTGTTTGAGTGGATGTGCATTTGTATTGGGTAGTTGCTTGTGATACATTTAAGTTGAGGTTAAATATTTGTTGTGCACACCAAGTGTGTGACAAATTGTAGTGAAACTTTAATTGCACTTGTGGTGGTTGAGTGTTGGATTTGACTTGTGAATTGTAGAGCAATTGTATGGGATTCATCATAATGGCTCCTATGCGTCAACGAGGTGAAGGATCACAATCTTCCCGGGCATATGATAAAACTAGGTTTGTGAGTGCGGATGTGTCAGAGTACTTCCATGAGGTGTTGACCGGGAAAACATTTGTGCTTGAGAGGGGGCTTAGACCAGATGCAAACCAAGATGGGGAGATAAGTGTTATGATCATGGAGAGGAATTCGTTTGACAGTTTGACTTAACTGAGCCACCTCGCCGTGCAGTTATTTCAATTGTCAATAAATTTTATGTAATGCATGGGAGGCGGAGAATTGTGTTGTGCAAGTTCGGGGTTGACCAGTGTCATATACCCGTACAACGATCAATCTTATTATTATTTACAAGATGTTGCGGAGAACAATCCTTATTGATATGACGCTCATCATTATGACTTGAATGTCGTGCTTTGGAAGCTATGTAAGTCGGGTACTACATGAACATTGAAGCAAGGCACAGACAAGAAAGTGAGTTTCCCGCACACCGCCCTAAGTCACTATGGGAAAGCTTGTTATAGCTTCATTAAGTGTTCTAAAATCGGCCCAGGCGGCCGCCTAGGCGCTAGGCGGGGGTCAGGTGTCGTGTCTAAGGCCAAATCGGTGAAAAAAACACTCTAGCCAATTAGGCGGCGCCTAGGCGTGCTAGGCGGTTAAGGCAGGCCTAGGCGGAGATTTTTTAAAAAAAATTACTACCAAAACCAGATCTTGATATATTTATTTTTCTAATGATTTACCATATTCTTAATGCAAGTTGTAGAATATCAAATCACAACAAGAAGTGAACAAGATCAAGTGAAAATAGATAATTTAATTATAGTTGTAATTTTTTGAACTTGTACCAACTTCAAATTATATAAATGATGATACATTTGTAATATTTAGTTTAATTCAATATAATTCTTAAATTTATGTTTAATTTCTTAAGTTTTAATATTGAATTGAATTCTTAAAATTTTAAATTTTATTATTTAATACCAATTTTGTTTATGAATAAAACTAATACGTTAAAGATATGTTAGTCATACTTAGTATATGGTATTTGTCATTTTCTTTAAGTCCTCAGTTTTGAAAATTACACAAATAAAAATAATTTCATAATTAATAATATCAAATGTCTCATTCAATAAACTTCACACTAATTTTTAAAAATAACATTTATTTAAATTTTTACAGAAGAAATACGTATATAATTATATATATAAAGATATCAAGATATTACTTACTAGTTACTACTTACTAGTAACACTAATTCTATAATTTAATTATTTCAAGCAATGGATATATATCTTACTACTTTAAGTGCAATTACTATAAATTCTATAATTTAATTATTATCTTTATTATAGATTATTTTGCTTTATATTATTGTTTTGTTAGAATAATATAAGATAAAATATTAAAATTGTCTTAAAATAAAAAAATTCCGTCTAGGCCTCCCTGGCCTCCCGCCTAGCACCTTTTAGAACATTGGCTTCATTTGCGCGAATTTGATGCCAACAGGCATCAAAATGATGTTACCAAGGAGAGAGTTATTCTTTTGTATGCTATAGTCATTGGCAAGAAGGTTGATGTAGCAAGTGTTATTAATGCGTCAAATGCAAAGTATCTACGAGGAAGTACATCGAGTGCAATTCCACATGTTTCATTGATTATTGGATTGTGCCGACAGACAGGGTTCAGTGGGGTGCTTATGAGTTGGTACATCCCCCGATGTGTGTTATTGACCATGCGACGATCAAACGATACAAGGTTTGGGGTGGAGGAGTTTCACATCCCAAATGTGCGGGATTTGTTGTGACAGCAGCAGGATGATGATGATGAGCCGATGGATACACCTGAGCAGGCTGTTCGTCCCTCATCAGCTGCTCCTACCGACTATCACACATCCATTCAAGCGTTCGACAGGACCATCACATGAACAGGAGGTTTGATGTGCTAGCTCAGCGGATGGACGCGATGATGGATTTCAGCACGCAGTTCTCAGCTACATTGTCCCAAATCTTTTCTGCCGGTTTGAGTTCCGTTTCCGATCCAGTTCAGTTCCCAGTCTATACAAATATCCCAGCTTATCCTCCAGCAGCCTCACCTGATGAGGAGGGTGACGATGATGATCGATCCTCGAGTCAAGGACGTCCTCAGTTCTGAATTTCTTTATTTTTACAAGGAAATTGTTTAGTACAAGTTTGGGGGCATTTGCATTTGTGTGCATGATAGTTTAGTTTTGCATATTAGTTAGTTTATTTGTCTATATTGACTTGCATGTTATTCATGTGTTAGGATTTATGTTTAGGTTCCATGTTAATATCATTTTGCATGAATCGAGCAAAAATTACCTATTATTAAACTAATGGCCAATGATAAGAAAGGTATTATGGTTTTAACTCAAGGTAATTGATGAACAATGTGAAGTATGGTTTTGGTTTAGTAGTTAATTTATAAACTTGCTTGAGACATATATTGGGTTATTGAGCACTTATTAGCTGTTTTACTAATTATAACTTGGGGAGAAATTTTCATGAGCACCCATTTTTGAAAATTTTTGTTGAGATGCTATATGAAGGAAATCTAGGTAATTCACTAAGTTTGGGGGAATTTTCTTGGGGGTTGTTGCAATAATTAAATTACCTAATTTTTTTTTTTTTAAAAAAAGATATTAATGTGAAATTGGAGACAAGATGGAACATAAAACGCACTCGTTCGGTAATTGGTGAGAAGGAAAATTGCATATACAATGTCTCACCAAGAAAAAAATAATAATGTGCTTACTGTCTAAAATACCCTTGGGACCCTTGGATTGAGTGAATTATCTCGACTATCTGGATTTGATGTGTTTTGTAATTTTATAGAGTTGATATGGAATCTTTCTGTTAAATGGGTGATTTTGTGAATTATTTTGGGTTTTGATTAGTTAGAACAGTTGGTATTCACACACGCACACCACATGGTCAATGGCAGGAGAAAAGATTGATGAATAAATTGAAATTTATATATAGCATTGTTTGGATATTGCTTTCGAGTACTGTTGAGAATCTTTGAGGCCATATGTTTGATATTATGATGGTTATTGTTTAATTCGTAGGTAGTTTTGTTAGTTTCGTATTGTTAGTCGTTGTTTTGCGTGGGGACAAACAAAGGTTCAAGCTTGAGGGTATTTGATGAGTAGGTTTTATACCTACGAATCGAGTGCATTTGGATTTGAATATTTGATTATTCTCAAGTGTGTTTTGTGTTACTTTTGATGCATTTGTGTGTTTTGTAGGTTGCATTGTGTGGGATATGGAACTGTTGGATCTGGAGTGAAAGCAGAAGAGAAGGAAGAAAAACGCAAGCTTGCAGGAAGGGTGGCGCGGCGGCGCCGTTGGACAGTTCAAATCTAGCGCGACAGCGCCAGACTTCTATCTCAGAATCCGGTCCTAGTATTAAACCTGGCGCAGCAGCGCCAGGTCGGCTGCAGAGTTTTTTATGTTATGTAATTTTTAAAGATTTTGATTGGGACTAGGATTATGTCTTGGAGGGTTAAAACTTAAGAAGAAACATTAACAAGGGAGATTGAGTGCCTTATTAGGGAAAAACAATTTCCTCCTTTTAAAGTGCACTCATAGGGAAAAAGGAAATTATATCATCCCTATCTAAGTTATAAATGATTCTATCCCCTTTGTTTATTCAAAAAATTTATTTACAACATTAATAAACTATATAGTGCTTTTTATTACCTTACTAAAATATAGGTAATGGTGTAAAACAGTATCCATTTTTATACGAAGATGGGTTTATTGCCATGCTTATGAGCCTCCTCCTACACTGGCTTCCAACAGAGTCCAAGACAAAGTGGTTCGTATGCCTATTTTACCAACTTGGCTACTTGTACTTCTCAGAGTTTATTAGTTATAATGTTACCAACTAACTAAATGTAAATTTGTCTTTACTCCATTTATTTCAACTCCTCTTTTCACTTGGCAAATAATTTGAGAAAGGAGTATTTCCAAGATCTCAATATTAATTCCTACTATACCCTTAAGGTAATACATTGATAATGTAATGGGGTCCACAAAGTTTCAATTACTCCCTCCATTCCTAATTATTTGATGTTTTGGAGCTTTGCACAGCTATTAAGTAAGTTAAAACTCCTATAATTACTTGACAAAAATTACTATGTATTACCAAAAACACCCTTGCATAGATAAATGAAAAGCTAAATTGTAGATAATAAAGATGAGAGAGACATATTGTTAGAGAATTAAGAAAATATAGGAATTATAAGAGAGAAAGAGAGTATACCATTAAGATATTAAAAGAGGGAGAAAAATTAGCCTTAGAAAAGTATGAGAGAATTAAGGAGAGTATTAACTGTTTAGGGGTAATTTAGGAAGTAATGTAATCAATATCTCCTAAAAATCTACAAACGTCAACTAAATAAGAACAAAATTTGCTCTCTAAAACGTCAAATAGATAGGAATGAAGGGAGTATATTATAAAAGTAAGAGTAACATAGTCAAATTGATAATTAATGATTGATATGTGTAATAAGGTCATTTAACTTGGGACAACACATAGTAGAAAATGGTTACTTAAGGTGGGATGGAGGGAATACTTAGTAAAGAAACCTTTAATTAATAAATAGTGGCACAACTATTGAATTTGATACTGATTTCTATGAAGTTACTAATGATTAAGTCACATCGGTCAGAATATATATAGTTTGCACATCAGTATGTATAGGTTATAACAAGAGAAAATGAGATTTTCCTTTACTTTTTATTTTTCAAATGTTTGAGAAAACTACGTCTCAAACATCAATTTTATACGCTCTTGGAATCAAAAACTTATAATATGAGAATTCAATAAATGCCAAATGGCAGTAGAATGTCAACCCACCTAGAACCTAACCCTCAATCTTAAAGCCTTCCAATCCCCCAACCTAAAGCCTTCCAATCCCAAATGTAACTTAAACGGATACATACCAACGTAGAAAGAGCTTGCTTACCAAGTGAGATGGAGAGAGTATTTCCTTAAAAAAATATTGAATTAATAGATAGTGCTTCATCTACTGCCTTCCTTTAAGTTATCAATGATCAAGTCAGAATATCACTACATAAATGGCTGAGGATTTAGTACAAGAGGAAAAGAGTTCTTTTTTTACCCAAAACTTCAAGAAAACTAAATCGTAAATATTCTAATCTTAAATGCATTTAGAATCATACAATAGAAAAAGTGAGAGATCACAAACAAATGATAAAAACTGGAGCATAATAAAATCATTTAGTATGGATTTATTCTCAGTCCTCAACCTTCCAACCACCACCACTACCCCTCTCCAAAAAAAGTTAATATATTCCCTCGATCAAAAAAGTATGAAGAAGTACCAGAAGTAGACAAAGAATTGAGCATTAAGAAATCAAATGGAGGTTGACATCATTTTAGTTAGCTACTTCTAGAGAAAAACAAACTCTAGCCTATAGCTACATCTCACTAACCATGATACTCTTAAACAACTATTGCTTTGCCCTGAATTATGGACAGAGTTACATGAAAACAAACCCACTAATGCATATAGTAGAAAACTAAGTCATACCAGCCTCTCCAATATTGTTCTGTTTCCATCAATCGTGCTCTGTGGATGTAACTGCAAATATCACAATCAAATTCAACTATGAACAGAGAGAGTTGTTGCTGAAGTTGATAGAGGTTGACAACTGAAACCAATAAAGGATTGATGAAAAGATTATTAAAGCTCATACATATATAATACGCAATCCATTCTAAGAGAACCAGAAAGATCAGAAGCAACAAATAGAAACTTTATTAATCACACTTACCACTTTTTTGAATCGTCGTACTTTAGTGTGCCTGGAATTGATACACATGCAGACTCGATGTTTCTTAAAGAACCTCCTTTAACACTCCATTCGACCTATTCAGATAATTCAATATAACAACCAAACTTGAAAGATTGAAACATTTTAAGGCTAGAAATTGCCATATTAACATAATACTACTTTAATCTCAAAGACATAAGAGTGGCTCATCCTACATTGGAAGACATGCTAAAGCATGAATATTTTATTTACAATTACAATTCCACAGGTAATAATAGCGCAACAACTTGCACCAAATGGGTGAGAAACACTATATAATTAAGATAGAAAGACGATTTATATCATCAGAAAGCCTTATAATAAAAAATTAAAGATCAAAATTTCAAAACATCATGCTGTTTTACTTTTTACTATTTTATCATGTGTTATACATGCAATAATTGAAGCAATAATGATGACCAAAGAAGAGCTAATAGAAAAATTATGTGTCCTGGGGAACGATACATAATATAGTAGAAAACCGAAGTGGTAGATAAAACATTCAAGTGATCAATATTCTGAATATTTTTAGTCAGCAAAGTAAATACTTGGTCAACTAGGTTTTTCTATAGGGAGCTGTTGCAGCAATTGGTCTCCCTATAACGGGTGCAGTAATTAGTTGTGGGTGCATCTCCAGTAGTACAAATTTTTATGTTCCCCAAATTTTATGATATGTAGACAGGTAAAAAAAAATATTCCACAACTAACGGTATGGGGACACGTCGTTCTCCTTTGGGTGTATTAAAAATAAAATTATACAACAAGACGTTTAAAATGGCAAGGAATTTAGTTAACACAATTTGAAGTTAGAGAGTTCCTTTTGAAATAAAGGAAAATTAGTGACTAATGCAACTTTTTTAACAAGTCAAAGTATTATATATATGGGACCGATCCATAGCTAACGTTGTAAGGATAACATTATCCTTATAACAAATCTCAGCCGTCCATTTGCGGATTGAGCGGTATAGAGGAACTCCAATCCGCAATTTAATATGGGGGCGCCCGCAGTTTAGTTCTGCGGATAGGAAAAGTAACCAAAATACCTTCCTACTGTGCGCACTTTATTTATGCGGATTGGGACCGTACAAAAATTCCCATTTTATTATATAATAATCCAAACGGCACCATTTTTGGGATATCACCCATCCGCACAATTAAAGTGTGGACGGTGAATCTGTCTATAGCAGACCTAGTTGTTCCTTCTTCGCCATCTGAGATCTAAATACTCATAACAATTTTGAGAGAAAAGCAAACCAAGCAAAAGGAGATCGGCAATACAACCATTACAAACTTACATCTTTGCGAAATCCAACTAATGTAAATCTTATAAATTTGTCATATATATATATATATATATATATATATATATATATATATATATATTGTTCTTTGTTGAATACAAACTTCAAAGTAGTTGTATACAAAGACTTGTTGGCTACAAACATTTGTTGTATACGACAAATAAACATTATTGTTGCGTTGGATTTATTATGATTGAATATAGGGTTTGATTTAGGGTTTTATTTGTAATTTAGATATGTAATAATAATCGCATTAATGCCTTTTTGATATATGTTTATTTTGTTTGTGTTAGTTAGAAAAATGGAATTCAATTCCGAACCGAACGATAATACACTTGTGGAATCAAGATAATCACATTTCTACTGTTGTATGAAATAATCCCCATTTTCACGTTCCTTAAGAACAGATGAGAGTGGACACTCTTTGGATGTTTGGATTTTAAATGATGCCCAAATACAATTACTTGAGTATTGGGGTTTTGGGGTATTCAGAAACACTAATGTTTGTAATCAATTAGATGCTTCATTAATATAAATATTGATGGAGCGTTGGCGGAATAAGATAAATACATTTCACTTCCCCACGAGTGAGATGACAATTACTTTAAAAGTTTTTTTTCATTTTAGGATTGTCAGTTATTGGTACACCTATTACATGTACATTAATAATAAATCCAAAACAACTTTTTGAACAAAGTGAATTTAGTAGATACATAGTGATGGGAGAGAAGGTTTCAATGTTCTAAAATGCGCTAGGCGGGAGGCGGGCGGCCGAGGGGGGCCTAGCGCCTAGGGGGCCTAGGCGGGGCCTGGGCGAGATTTTTTATTTTAAGCTAATTTTAATATTTTATCTTATATTTATCCAAACAAAACAATAATATAAAGCAAAAAAATTTATAATAAAGATAATAAATGCATTTACTTAAAGTTCAAACACATATCCATATTGTTAATGTCAAAGTTTAAACACAAACATGCAATTGTTCAAAATTCAAACATATTTTTAACATATTAGTTTTATTCATAAACAAGATTGCTAATTAAATAATAAAATTTAAAATTTGAAGAATTTAATTCAATATTAAAACTTAAGATACTAAACATAAATTTAAGAATTTTATTGAATTAAACTAAATATTACAAATGTATCATCATTTATATAATTTGAAGTTGGTACTAGTTCAAAAAAGTACAACTATAATAAAATTATCCATTTTGACTTGATATTGTTCACTTCTTGTTGTGATTTGATATGCTACAACATGTATTATGAATATGGTAAATCATTTGAAAAATAAATATATTAAGATCTGGGTTGGGTAGTTATTAAAATAAAAAAAACCTCTCCGCCTAGACCCCCCCACCTAATTTCTTGGAGGGATTTTTTTGTCGCCTAGGTGTGGCACCAGGGGGGGCCTAGCGCCTAGGCAGGGCCTAGCGCCTAGGCAGACCAAGGCGGGGATTTTTAGAACACTGGAAGGTTTACAATCGAGGGGGCACTATTGTTATGGTTGGGTACTAGATTTTGTCAACTTTCAAAAGATACAGATATGGAAACGGTGGTGACCTACACCAAAGCTTACGTCCTTTTTGTTCTTGGGAAGATATTATTTGCATCATCAAACCGCGATGTTGTGCATGCTAGATATCTTATATTTCTAAAATTATGTGACTATGCATGGGGAGCCACGGTTTTGGCACATACATAATTATTTATTTATGAAGGGAAAATGCATTTAAGAAAAATTAATTAAAACTCAAATAAATTAAAAAGCATTTTAGAATACTACGGATTGCTTTGAGTCACAAGCATTTCAAATATAGTTGGGATTTTGAAATCCCCCAAAATCATAATTAATGCAAGCCACAATTAATACAAGCCTTTTGCTTACTTTATTTATAACAATATGGTTAAAAAGGTAATTCTTCCTCTGCCCGTAGATCTTTCTTTAGACGGTTCTAGATACACTACGAATACTATTCCATCTAACATTAACTATGAGTACTATTCCAGTTAGTGCATTTAATATATGGAGTATATATATATTTTTTGAAACCAAACTAACCAAGCATACATTACTTTTCAACGAAATAATCAAAATTTAATTGGGTCAGTGATTTTGTTTTCATGTAGGAAAGAGGAAGGAAATCCAGCCCACTAGTAGTCTATTACTACATTTTATAGATTTTTTTCCCCAAGAAAAGAACAAAGAAGAGGACGAAAAAAAAGTTCGAAAAATTGGTTGCTTACCAACCGGGGTCTAAGAACTTGAAAGTGTTATTTTGTTTTCTTCAAGCTATTTTTGGGGGTGATTTAGTAATTTTCCGCAAATTAGTTTTCGAGACTTGAAGTTTCACTTCCAGACTCTTGAGGTTTGAAATTTTTCTTTTTAAATCCGGGTCGTATAATCTTTCCTTTGTGCGGTGATAAATGCACTAGTTAGAATAGTACCCATAGCTAATGCTATATAAGGATCATTCCCTACATGCATACATACATACATATATATATATACATATATATATATATATATATAAAATATACTCCCTTCGTTCAAAAATATAGGATAAATATTGATTTTTTGAAGTCCATTTGAATATTTTTGAATTCAAAATTAATATGAAATCATTTAGTTTTACATAATACAATCATCAAAATTCTAAATTATCTAAAAGGCAATTCTACATATAAGATTTATTGTTTTCAAAATTAACAAACAAGCCTATCCATATCTTTCTTTTATCTTCTTTGGAAAATGTTAGTGTTGATATATCTATATCACATTATAGTCTTATTTGTGCTTAGTTCAAGAGATATACTTCTTGGCTTCTTCTATTTCTTCTTATTCTTCGTTTCTATATTAAATTCTTCAGTTCTTCATCTGCTTCACCATTATTTTCATCTTCTTTGATTCACTCTGGTATGATTCAGTCGTATCCAACTTTAGAATGTCAGATCTGACTCAGATCCCACACCACAGCCAGCATATAGTGTTAGGATCCTCAAGATGATAAGGGAGTCCTTGTCACATGGACAAGGAGCCAATTTATTTTTGTCAACATCTGCTTCAGAACATATCCAGCTCTAATTGCTTCAAGTACTGCATTAAAAGAGATTAAATACTACTCATCAACACAATGACTTCCCCAAATAACCCGCTTGAATGAGGATCAGTGTCAGAATAAACTTACATTTCACACTTTCTCAAATTACACCCATGTTGTCCATTATGAACATTTATCAGTTATTTTTCTTTTACCATCTTGCACTTTCTCAAATTACAGTCACCTTGTCCATGATTCCTTCTGTTTTACGGGCCACTCATCCATCTTAACATTCTTTATTTGACTCCACATATTCAACTGATCATGCAAGTTCTTGATGACTTTTAAGAGTTTTATATGCTAAGCATTGTTTCCTTCTACCTATCTCTTTTGGTGAATGTAACGCCCCCAAAATCCGAGTGCTTTCCACAGAGGATCTTGTGTGTACCAATCATCATATTCCATAACATTCACCAACAATATACTTGGTAAAAACTCGTTTATTTAAAACTTTACAACATAATCTTATTCCAGAATCCTATACTTTACAATTTTCTATTACATACCAAAATCATATAAATCATAACTTATTCTAATACATTGATTATGCAACTTTCCAACACTACATTCATATGAGTAATCCATATATTTCAATCCAACACTAAACCCTTATTCTCAACTTCAGCACCATTTATCTATTCTAGACTTTCAATATTAGTAACCAGTCAGTTCCCATGAAAGAGGGGACTTTCCGATAAGGTTTTTCCTTATTGATGCGCAATTAGATAACTTAACCACTTTCCTCGACAGAACTTTTTAGACATTATCAATAATGTTAATCTAGCATAGTTAAATGACTCCTACATCTTTAGCTTAAATGTACAGTACACAAACAATACATTCTTATAATAATTCACAACTCTTTTAATCATATCTCGAAAGTTATTACAACTTTAAGTTCTATTACATGAAAAGAAAATAACAATAATAATCTCTCTTGACCTAACTATTCTTCTTTCACTTTCTCTTTACTACCAGATTCTGCTCATAATTCTTCCTTAACTGCAAATAAGATTTTATTCGCAAGAATGAGCACAAATGCTCAGCAAGTCTAACAAATAACACATTTCACACTTCTCAAGTTTATACAGATAATAGAGTTCACACTACTCAAGTTATACATATAATAGAGTTCACACTACTCAAGCTATAGGGTTCACACTGCCCAAGTTATAGGGTTCACAATACTCGAGTTATACAAGTAATTCACATATCACAACTAACTTCACACAACAACTGAAATTCAAAACAGTTTTATAGCACATTGCTGCACATAAAAACAGTTAGAAACTTGAACAAAGTCCGAAAAAATTACACAAATACACCAATCAAATAGGAGTTAGAACTTGCCTGAAAACGGATAATATGTTTACGCTAAATTTCGTCCTTCGTACAGCCTCTTGAGGTTGCAAGTTTTACGTTTAACTTGATTATGCAAGACTTTAAACTCCCTTCAATTAGCAATTAATCTTAGTATCTTACTATAGTTCTCTCTTATAATTCATGTGAATTGGTGAAGGAAAATAACATGGCATAAGGCTTCTATTTATAGGTAAGTAAGACATAGGGTATAAGGGTCATCTAACCATAACCAACCACAGTGGCCAACACCACAAGCAAGAAATGAGGCCACATCTCACTTCTTAAAACAAGCCAACCCCACAAGCAAATTAATAAGTCACATCTCATCTTCCTAGGCTTGACAACACATTAAAGCAAGAAAAAGCCAAATTGATGACGACTCTTCAAAGCAAGTAACAATTTCAAGTTTGTAAGTATTACATACTTCCATAATGGCCAAAAAGCCCTCACTTTCTATACACCCTAACCAAATTCAACCTAATTTGGTTAATCCAACTTGGTTTACTTTCTAATTAGCCTTCTAGTTAGGTTTCATAACTAATCCGGTTAGCCAAAAATTGTTGTTTTCCCAAAGTTGACTTTACGTTTTATGAATAGTGATTTCGAATTTTTATGAAAAGTGATTTCCTAGTTGAGTTTTACAAAAAAAAAAATATACTTGTACTTGTAATGAAACCATACACATTCAATCACATAACACGTAATTTCAATCACAAATACATCCTTTATTAATCATATAAGATTACATTAAAAGTTTTTATATAAGGATTGGGAATATTACAGTGAACGCATAAACTCATAAGCAAATTATCAAATGCATAAGAAAAAGAGAAGTTCACAACGAGATTTATATGTGAAAAAACAAAAAGAAAGCATATCCAACCACAATTAAAACGTTAATCCATAACTCTTATATATTGACTCACATATATACTTTTTACAGGGGCGCCTAATTAAACTCTGAATTTATTCAACATCATAAGTGGTAAAAATAAATTAAAAAATCCGCGCAATGATTGACAAAAGAATATTAGAAAACTTACGCTGCAAGCCTCAATTACAAAGAAAATAATACTAACTTGTATATAGAAAGAATTAAAGTCATAAGACAACACTTACCGCTTTCTCAATGGTAGAAAAGTATTGCATTCTGTTTGACAAAATTTTCTGCATATGAATCAATGAAGCCATGGCTGTACCCTGAAATTTAATTAGTTGTCAGCAATGACTAATTTACTATTGATAATAACACAGAATGCAACCTTGAAAGGTAATTAGTTGGGAACAAACTTCAACTACGTCCACGACAACCAGCCCAGCCAAACTAGGTAATGCTTTCTTAGCTGCAACATGTACCGCAATTGAACCTCCCATGCTGCATTCCATTACAACAATGAAAATTCAAATATTTAAATTAAGAGGGTGAAAGAAGCATCAAATAAAGTGCTATGGACCTGAGAAAAGATCTTTATTATTAATAAGCTTTGATCGTCTAAAAAAATGAAAGTTAGGAGGCTAATATTACTTCTTTCTGCATGCAAGGATTATATTTTTTTCAAATTTCATGTCTTTTACAACTTGAATGATAAGGAAACTAAGGACTGGATTTCATTGCTCCTTGATTCCTTTTCCTTTTTCTCGTCTTTAAGAGGAAAATTTGGTCCTCATACACATAATCTCCTGTAATTCCTTTGTCTTTTCAGTTGTAACTGTTCTCTTAATCTATTCTGTTCGGCCCTCCACTTGGAATTCCAACGGCCACTTTTAAAAATAAGGATTCTGACTGGACTGGTCTTCCATCTTTTAAAAGCTCAGCATCAACAGCTTGCTTTGGATATGAATGCCTAACAACTCTTTGTGCCCATGTATTTGTGTTATGTTCATGTAGACAACTAATCCATTTTGAATTCTTTCTCTATTCTCGAATGCTAAATGACTTAGAGCCTATGGAACTTTGGGAGTTGCATTATGCAGATTGCATTTATTAACATTTAACTCTGGAAAGCTTGTTACCGATTAGGGGTTTGAAAAAGGGTTAGGATGTGTCCTATGGAGCTGCAAGAGTTTCTCTTTTTTTGAGGCATTGGATGAAGAGGAATATCAAGATACTTAACGACCTTAGTCTTCTCTTTACCTTCTACCCCTCAGAGTGACCTTCCTTGATTCGCTTAGAACCCCTGCTATGGGCTTGTTTAAAGGGGCTGTTTTCTTTTATATTCACAAGGAATTGGCAGGCAATTCTTCATTAAGGACTTTGTACGTTTGACTTCTACTTTTTTCCTACCCCCCATCGTGTACTTTCCTTTCTCCAGAATAAAATTCTTTCATCTATTTCAGTGTTAGAACTTCTCTTTAGTGAGAATTATCTTGCTTAAACCCTTCGATAACTTAGCATGGTAATTAGACAGATTAAATGATTATTTCGTAACCAAACAGGAACCCTTTAGAATTTTAGTAACCAAACCTCCATTATTTCCAATCAAAATATTTAACCAAAACAAATCCTTTAAATCTGTTAAAATTACATTTTAGTAAAATAGGAAAAGGTTGGATGTGTTCAAGTGGACAAGTGACATGTATACATACTATATGAAATGATTTTACCACATCAGCTACAAGAACCCTTAGGTCCATCAGCTAGTTACAATAAGGACTCTCATTTAGTTATACTTTTTCTCTCATTTCTTATTCTTTTCTCTCTCCTCCTTGTTCAGCCTGACACTACAAAATCCATCAAATCTCTGCCAAAATGTGTCCAGCTCCGCAACTGACCACCAGCAACCACCTCTCTCTTCCTTCTCTCCCTCTGCCACTTGACTCTACCATCAACACTATAATTCTCAGTTGCCCATGTGACCACCGGTCCACCACCACCACTACCACTATTATCCTTTTTCATCTATATTCACTTTCTATATCCAATAATCAGATCTTCTCATTGTATATGCACATCAAAACTGTAGAAAGGAAGGAACAGAGTTTTTGATTATCAATTCCTTGATTAATTTTGTCTCAATTACATTGGTTTATATACACAAGTATATTTATGGTAATCTCTAATTTACACACTAATTATGGAAGACTAATTATAATTATAGAAACCATATCTTCTAACACTCCCCCTCAAGTTGGTGTATAGACGTCTCGCATACCCAACTTGAAACATAGTGGATGAAACATCTTACTACTAAGATCCTTAGTCAAAATATCAGCAAACTGATGTTCTGTTTTGACGAAAGGCAAGCAAAGAATACCATTGGGTCGTTTGCAATACTAATGGTTGCCTTATTATTACAAAATAACTGCATAGGCCTTTTAATTGTAACACCCATATCTTCTAGCAAGGTTCAAAGCGACATTAGTTCACATATACCCAAGGCGATAGCTCGATATTCTGCCTCAGAACTCGATCTTGCCACCACAAATTGTTTCTTATTGCACCAAGTAACGAGATTGCTTCCAACAAATGATGAACAATAATTAGAAGTAGAACAACGATCCTCTATGGAGTCAGCCCAATCTGAGTCGGAAAATGTTTCAACTCTCATATGACCATGTGGTGCAAACAATAAACCTTTTCCCAGTAGCAGACTTGAGATATCTCAGAATTCTGTAAACAGTTTCCATGTGACAATGTTGAGGATCATGCATATCCCACAACATATGATATATAAGGTCTAGTATGAGAAAGGAAGGTCAGAATTAGAAGAACCAGTAGAATTAGGATTCTCACCATTAGCATTATCTGGATTAGGTTTTAAGCAGGGTTGGTGTAGTGGTGCAGAAATAGTGACCTTATTCTTGCCTCTTCGAACATATATTCTTAACTCAGGCTCATCCAGTCTTGCGTATGACTCCCCTTGTCTAGATTCATCAGAGACACCAACAACAGAAACAGGATAAGATGGTACAACAGGAACATGATAAGATAGTATAGTACTACTTGTAATACCAGCCTCAGAAGGAAGCTTCTCCTCATCAATAACATCCTCTTCCTGAGGAGAAAGTGAAGGAGAATAAAAAAGTTCCAATTCCCAAAAAGTTACATCCCGAGTGACAAATTCTATGTGTGAAGGAGGATGATAACATTAATAACCCTAATGGGTTACAGAATACCCAATAAAAACACACCTAAGAGCCTTGAGATCTAGTTTTCCCTGAGTGGGAGATTTATCATGAACATAACACACACACAACCAAAAATTCAAGGCGAAGGAGATGGACTTGTTGTGTGTTGGAGGAAAGAGATGGGACTTCTGTTTCCAAGAATTCTAGAAGGAAGTCTATTTATAAGAAATGCAACAGTTAGAACAGCTCTCCCCAAAGGAATTTAGGTGTGTTCATAGTGAACAAACTCTTGATAAGCATCTGCATATTCTAGACATTTGGCTGAAAACACCCGGTAATGATGAAGCTCCTGCCAAAGAGCATTAATCCCCGCAAAATACTGTGTCACAGTCTTCTCCCCTTGACCCATCTCACAGATTCGTTTACGAATGTTATATGCCTTAGACATATCACCAGAAACAAAGAAAGTTTGAGAGATAGGCTCCCAAAGCTCATAAGCAGTGTCTAAGAACATGTAACAACTCCGCATACTAGGTTCCATTGAATTAAAAATCCATGTTTTTACCATGGAGTTATCAGATTTTCATTCTTCTTGGGCTACACCTGCTTGTGTAGGCATGGTTGTCGTACCATTGACGAAATGCTGCATACGGTTAACTTCAATTGACATACGACATGCTTGAGACCAAGCTAGATAATTATTTTCATCCAACTTAAATAGACTAAGAACCAAGGCAAGTTAAGATAATGATTTCTAACCAACTGCCTTTTATTTATTTCAATAGCACCACCTATTAATGGAACTTGATTATGCCATGATAAGGTAATAAGAGAAACAAGAATATCCCAGAAAATATCAACAGGGATGATTTAAAGGCTCAAAAAGTAATGGCATTGAGTTATCTAGAACAGAAGGGAGACCTAAAATTGAAGAAACCTGAATCAACTAAGGCACAACTACTGTAAATGAGAAAAGGAGAGAGAGGAGAACATTCCAGACCAAGCTTCGTCGCAAAGAAAGTACCACGCGCCGGCAGAGGGAGGCACGTGGCGTCGGCAACAGGCGCGTGAGGGCGCGTGGGGTAGTGGCTACAGGAGACGATTTTCCGGTGGTGGTCACCTGGCAGAATAGAGTCCTTTTATGGCCTCAATTTCTCCATACAAACTTGTCTTACTATGTTTCTGAAGGAAAATAAGGATTGCAGCGTGAAGAGAAAACTAAGAACGTTTTCTGCTAAGCATGCTTTGATTCCATGTAGAAAGGAAGGAACAAAGTTTCTGATTATCAATTCCTTGATTAATTTTGTCTCAATTACATTGGTTTATATACACATGTATATTTATGGTAATCTCTAATGTACACACTAATTATGGGATATGACTAATTATAATTATGGAAATCATATCTTCTAACAAAAACAAAGAGAAAACTTTTTTAAGTTTAAAACAATTTTTGAATCAAATAATAAATATGCAAGTATAAATATAGATTTATGATTATGCAAGTGCTGCCAGTTTACAGAGATATATGGTTAACTTTTTTCAAAAGATTATTATAACTCTGATGTAAGACCCCAAATAATTAATAAATGAAATTTAATTTCCACTAATTATTATTTTGAATAGTAAGGGTTGATTTGATTAATGTGGATAGTTATGGGTAAAATACGCAAATATTTCAAAATAAGCAAGTGGTTATAAAATATTCATTGTTGTCGGGGAATATTCGTTTGGTCGTGGAATATTCGTATTGTTGGGGAATATTCGTACGACGGCGCAGTCATGTGTGGACCCCATAACGGAAAGCGATTGGATGAAGAAAACGACAAATATAAGTTGTTTAAAAATAACGACGTAGTTGTTACCGTTAATACTGTTAAAATACTAGGTGGTTAAAACATAGTAGCACACGGTATTACACCAATTATTGATTCTTACGTAAGAAGGCACTACTCAATAATGGTTACAGTAATTACTGTTCAGTATTTTATTTTATTGATTTAATAATTGCTGCGTTGATATTTTATATTGCTGTTGTTTCAATAATTGTCATTACACAGTATTTTTCATTATCGAAGCAATAATTCATATTATCTGAATAATATTGTTAGATAACATTATTGGCAATGTCTAGAAAGTTGTCTAAGGAGAGGTTTGGTCACCTAATTGCACGCCAGTAAGGAGAAATTCTTATTGGAAAGCCCCCTCTTTCCTGGGAACTGCCTGGTTGTCACTATTGTGATTCTGTAATATTATTTGTGAATAATTAATTATTGATTCATATGATGAGGAAAATATTGATTTTATGTGGATATAGATGGAGAAAATTTTTAATGTGACAATTGTTGAAAATTGAAATTTTATCTTTTTCTGATAAAATAATTCATTTAAATATATTATTATATTTTAATAATATAATAATGATATTTTTACGATGAATGTGGGATATGAGTATGTGGAAGAGGAGTATTTTTGTTACCAAAAATATTTAAAGCATGTTTTGTGTCGGTGGACCCCATTTCTTGACTGAAATTTGATTATAGCCTATAAAATCGCCCGTTTGTGGATTTCGGTCAATTTCTGTTTAGAATTTGAAAAAACTTTCTTCTGCAAAGTTGTAGAGAATTGAATTTCCTATAAAAACTCGCAAGATTCAAATTTTCTGACAAAAGGGCTATTTATTGTGAATTATTGAAATTCCGAAGTTCCGAAATAATTGATTTTTGAAAGTTTTAATTATTTTTATTTACAAAAACGTGATTTTCATTTTGTTTCCCTCATTTAACATGTGATAGGGGCTGAGTTCAGATGGTAAAAGCATGCGTATGAAGTTTTGGCCCGTAGTGCAAAGATGAACAGGTGTTTAGATGAACATGACCAACTGATGAATATCTTTGGCCTGTAGTGCAAAGATGAATATTTGATTCCAGATATATATTGATTGATGTTATAGGGATAAAAGATAGATGATGAACTTTAAATTCATATATAGAAGATAATAGTTTGCATTCTCTACTTAACTCTTCTAATGAATTATTATTTCCGCTGCGAATATTGATTTAAAATTTGTTGTCTATTGTATTCTATTAGATTTTTTCCCTGTTGAAGACTAATAATAATTTGTTGTATATTATCTTAGTCATAATATTCTTTACTGGGCTAGTTGAGCTCACCCTTTTCCTTTTTGTTCCATTTTTCTTCTCAGGAGGCGAGAATATAGCGAGTACGAGTCGGAGTATGGAATAAAGGTTCTAGAGAGAGTTGTTTAGTAGTTCTCACCATTTTTGTAAAATAATGTATCAATAAATGTGATGAGGATTTATTTGAGTATAGATATTGTCTAGAAGATAATGTTTGTATTCAAACTCACAGTTTTACTGTTGTAATAATAAAGTTGTAGTTATTTCTGTACCATGTATTGACAACTCAGAATGGGTGATGTATACCTATTTTGGGGGCGTCACATCTGAGACCTGAAAAAGAAGAAATAAAATGGTGTTGGAGGCTGGGCTGCAGTAGTCGGCAATTAATAGTGATGATTTGGGGATTTATTGGGCAGTTTTCAGCATTGGGGTGAGTGGTGACGATGGCAATTATTTTCAACAATAGAGGTATTAGGATTGGGGACCAATGTAAAGAATGTGTTTTTTGTGATAATTTAAAATATTTATCAAATTAAATAAATATTTTAGTTGGTTTATTTATTGAATATAATAAATAATGGCTTAAATATGAATTAGTACCCTAAACTATAGGCCATATTCCACTTCGGTGATCCACCTTTCAATTTTATCAATTAGGTGATTAAACTATCAATTTTTTTCAATTACACCAAATTGAACACGCCACATCAGAAATTGCTGACGTGGCTAATTGTGGGGGTCTTAACAAGCTTATGTGGCAAAAAAAACAATTTTTTATTCATTACATTAACAAATCTGTTTATATCATGTGCAAAATCGTCAAAACCTAATCAAGACCAGCTCTCCCCCAATTCGAAAGAAAAAACCTAGCAAACCGAAGCGAAGAATAAACTCGATTAATTCCACCACCGATTCCACCTAATCCCCCACCGGCTTCATGCCCTTTGGAGAAATATCTAGCTCAGACGATTTTTCGATTACAATTTTTGGCAGTAAATTTGACTCCAGTTTGACAAACGCCTTTCCAACTCTTCGGAACAGGACCCAGATTCAGATCGGAGAAGCTTCGTCTTTCCGGTCAAATTCCGGTATCAAACACTCCAATAGAGACCACGCTGGTTTCGAAGACCAAGAAACTGCGGGGAACGAGTGGTGTGGAGTTGCCGGCGGCAGTCCTCGAAAGCGGCGAGGATTGAAGGATGTTGGAGGACTGAAGCAGCTTGAGAAGGGGTTAAAGAAGCAAAGAAACCATGGAAAACGGTGTCGTAAACGTGGATGATTTGGACCGGGTCGGCGAATTCGGAAGTGTACCGGTGGTAATGGGTGGGGAAAATCGACGGCTTGGAGTAGCTGTCGACTCTAAAGATGTAGGTTTGGACCGTTTGATCAGCTAAAAGTGGTGCGGTTTGGGTTCCGAGGAAGAAGAGAGAGAAAAGGAGAAATTGGTGGAGAAGTAAAGCCATGAAATTGGTGGAGAGAGAAAAGGAGAAATTGGTGGAGAAGAAAAGGAGAAAAAGAAATCTCATTTGACTTTTTTTTTCTTAGTCAATTTGAAATTTATTTAATTTTGATTAATGTTATAAATAATTTTAAAATATTATTTTTAAATTAAAATAAGTTCATATCGTAAATTAAAATTTAAGGATTTCTAGATTTAAGTGGTAAAATTAAATTATTATATGAATAGGGTGTGACTATTTTACCCTTCAATATAACAAATATATTTTATCACAATTTAAGAAACTATTTTTTCTATACACATCAGTTGAGATGTGTCCCACTAAGATAGCCACGTCAGCAATTTCTGACGTGGCAGTCTCAATTGAAAAAATTGAAAAAAATCGATAGTTTAATCACCTAATTGACAAAATTAAAACTTTGATCACCAAAATGGAATGTCATAGTTCAGGGTAGTAATTCATATTTAAGCCATAAATAATTGATGGAATTTATTTAGGAAGAATTTATTTAAGTGTGGTGATATTAGTTAAATTGGTGTTAAATAAATTATTAATTGGTGCATATTTTATTATGCTAATGTGGTGGTAATATTTTAATTTAATTAAATTAAAGGAGTTAGTGAATTGTTAAATAATTACAATATTGTGTAATGGTGATTTTCTAATTTAATTTAATAATTAAATTAGAGATTTAATAATTTGTTAAATAATTATAATGGCTAAATGGAAATTATAACTATATTAAGGTTTAATTGGATTTATTAATGAATTAATATTAAATTAATTTAATTGGTTAATAGATGTGACATATATGAACCATATGGTAAGAAGGAAATAAAAATAAATTAAAAGGGTGCTTTAGGGTGCTAGCCAAACATGGCCTTGTGACTCTTGGTTTATTTAATTGATAAAACCATTTTGTGTTTTTTAACGGCAAAAAATACTTTTACCCCCCTGTGGTCGTCGACTTGTAAGCAATTGGCCACTGAACTTTAAAAATATGCAATTGGACCACTGTGCTTTCTAAAAATGAAAATTCAGGCAATTCTGTCCAATTTCTTGGACGGGAGTCAAATAATTACACACGTGACATTGAAAAACAAATCAAAAAAATTATTTTCTTATGTGGCGATACAAAATAAAATCAAAAATAAAATCATTGATTATGTGCCAAAAAATGATTAAAATAATAATAAAATTAAAATAAATAATAATTAATTCATTTTAAAATAATTAATTTTTAAATAAAATAATTAATTTAAAATTAAAAATAAAATGATTAATTTTAAAATAAAATAATAAAATTAAAATAAATATTTGGAATTAATGATTACTAATTAATCATTAACTTGTAAAATGATTATTTTTAAAATTAATTATTAATCATTCCGGTTAAAAAAATCATTAACTTGTAAAAAAAGCATTTTTGCCACATAAAAAAAATTCTTTTTTAAAAATTTCCGTTTTTAAAAACAAAAACAGATTTTTTTTAACTTGTAAAATGAAAATATATTTTTAAAAAAATTCTGTTTTTAAAAACAAAAATAGAATTTTTTTTGATGTGGCAAAATGATTTTTTACAGGTTAATGATTTTTTTTACCGGAATGATTAATAATTAATTTTAAAAATAAAAATAAAAAAATCATTTTACAAGTTAATGATTAATTATTAATCATTAATTCCAAATATTTATTTTTATTTTAAAATTAATTATTTTATTTTTAAAGTAATTATTTAAAAATAAATTAATTATTATTTACTTTAATTTTATTATTATTTTAATCATTTTTTGCAACATAATCAATGATTTTTTTTATTATTATTTTTTATATTGCCACATAAGAAAATAATAATTTTTTGATTTTTTTTTCAATGTCATGTGTAATTATTTCACTTCCGTCCAATCTTGAACGGAATGGCCTGAATTTTCATTTTTAGAAATCACAGTGGTCTAATTGCATATTTTTAAAGTTCAGTGGCCAATTGCTTACAAGTTGACGACCACAGGAGGGTAAAGGTGTTTTTTGCCGTTTTTTAACTGATGTGCGTAATGTTATATTTCATCAGTTTAGTTTTACGCAAGTCTGAGAGTTAGAAAACAGAGAAGAGAGAAATTGAGAGAGGAAGAGAAGAAATTCACTTAGAGAAATTATGTAGGATCAAGAAGAAGAAGATTTAATCAAAGCTTGTAAATCCTCTAGCTAATCAAAGGTAAACTCTAAATTCTCTAAATTCTTAATTTTAGTTTTTGTGTTTTAAGTTCTCTGTAATGGGTTTTTGTGGTTGATTGTTGAGATAATGGTTTATATATGTTAATGGATGTGTATAATTTGATATATAACATCTATAAACGATTTTGGAGGGTTTAAATTCATGTAAGCATGTTATAAAATGAAAATTTTGAGCTTTGATGTAATATGTATATTTTGGCTTACTTTGAGACTAAAGTTGGTTAGGAATTCATGTAATTAACTGTAAATTGGTGTCGGATGTGGTTAGTATGTTGAAATACGAAAAAGTTAAATGGACCAATTTGGTTGATTAACGAATTCGTAGTGATTGGATGCGCTAATTATGTTGAGATATGAAAATAGTATTAACTTGGGATTTTTGGTTCTTAAAATTGGTTGTTGAAGTTATTGGAGATCAATTGGTTCTGTAATTGGGTTGTATTGTGTTTAACAAGTTTATAGTGTTTGAAATTAGTTAATTTGGTTATGGAATGATATTTTTGGTCAAGAACAGAGTCTGGAAACTGAACTGATGTGGCTGGACTGCGTCGCGGCGCTGCCGCGCTGGTATGCAGGCCATTTTGGGTGTTGTCGTGCCATTCCTTAGGCCTATTGTGGCGTGGCCGCGCCAGTGAGCAGTCAGACCCAGAATTTGATTCTCATTTGTTCTGCCTGGAGGATGTTTATATAACCTCTTTAGATGTTTCTAGAAAAGTGTAAAACATGTTATAAAGCATAATATCATATTGTAATAAGTTGAGATAGAACTAATAAGCTATGAAAGTCTTGAATGTGTTGTTCGTAAGAATTAGAATGCTAAGTCTTATGTTTTATGCTAGTGAGGATTTCAGATTATGGTATGTGGTTAGTTAAGAGGTTCAGATTATGAACTAGGATACTAAGTTGAACTAAAGTCGGAATTTAAACCAATAGACATAGTTGTAATGTAGCTAATTGGTATTGTGATCCTTATGGTATATGTAGGATATTGGAGAACGTGAGTTGTAATTGTTTAGCTAACGCACGAGGCAAGTTTCCTAACTGTAATTCTTTATTGAGCAAGTTTTATGATCTTGGCTTATTATTGAGCAAGGTTTCTTATAGTGTTCAATGCCTATGTTTTGATTAACCTTTCTAATTCATTATGAAAGCATGACTTCGATATATAATGTTTTATCCACTTGTGATTTATTGTTATCCTATCATTGTTAAAGTACTCCTTTACAATATTACGTTGTTATCGAACTCTTGAACATTACCGAATCCTTTATGATTCAACTAAACCTTAGTTGATGAGCGTTCTGATCCAAATTTCCCTTGCAACTAATCCAAACCAAACTTCCTTTGGTGCGGACTCTAATGTCAAAACTGAGATGAACAACCCTAGAATAGAGGATTATATAATGCAATAGCGCTAAAATGTTTTTGCACAATACATTGTACGAAGGGTTGATCCCCCGGAGTACGAGATGGATGGACTATATAGTTTATAAGACTGTTAAAAGTTACAGTAGAAATACTTGTTAACTTAAGACATAGTTCGTGGTCTTGTGACCCTCAGTTATATTATTGATCTCAATTTATATTGTTGATTCGAAAGCCAAGTTTTACATTGAGCTTACAGTTCTTGACTATCATCGACTGTTGTCAGAAAAAGTTATGCTATTCAATTAAATCTTATTCTTTGATGATTCATATGTTATTATTTATAATACCCTACTGAGCAAATATTTTGTTCACTCTTGCATAAAAATGTTGCAACTAAGATTGAGAAGCCTGAGAAACCCTCTACAAGCAAGGGCAAAGGCAAGACGAACAAATAATGAAGTTTAAGTTTATATTATGTTGGAAAGCATATGTAATCAGACTTATTCATTATTATGTTTTATTCTGCAAATGATGTAATAAAGGTTAGATGACCTAGGATTTTATTTATGCAACCCTTTAATGGTTGATGGTTTATTGAGTTTATTATTATTATCATTTGTTATGGGTAGTTAGATGTGATTGTGTTGGTCAGTGAACACCAAATTTATGGAATTGAAGTACCCAAATTTGGGTGTCACAACCAACACTGCAGTGGGGGTTTGAATCTACCGTGGAATTTGGTAGTGGTGATATTTGTTAAAAAGAATGGAAGAGAGAGAGAGAAAAAAAAAAATTAAGCTAATGGCTTTAGTTTTAAGCTTATGTTTGGCTATCAGATGCTATAATTTAAAATTAATTACATTAACTATGTATCCACCCCCAGCATCCTCTCTTGTCACGTGCCTAAAGATGACTCTTTTCCGTCAATATGATCCAACTTATTAACAGAGTGAATACTTTGGTTCAGGATTTGATTCAAAAAAAATTAGGTTTGCTCACTAAATTTGAGTAACGAAAGATACATTTAACCTGTAATTAGACAACAAATAACTTGAACTGTAGTAGGCAATTGCAAGGGGAACCAACCTGTGGCCAACAAGCACAACTGCAGGAGGCGAATCTCCATACATAGTCTTCAAAACAGCTATAACATCACCACATAAAGTCTGCAATTAAAAATCCCGCTTCAACTCAGAGAAAGAAATAGTAAGAAGTCTCTTGAAACCAAAGAGATGCAAAGATATTACTCCCTCTATTCCATAATAAGAGTCTCATTTGTATAATAAATACAAATAAAAAAAATTAAAAAAAAAATGTTCCACGGTCACCATAACTTCATTATCATACAACCAATCCATTACTTAAGTAACGCCTTTTTATCTTAGGGGTAAACATGAAAATGCAACTCTTTTTGTGAAAATGAGGGAATACTTGATAAATAAATCAGATAATTTACAAGCATATATACCTCAATTGACAGGTCTAAATCATTCTCTGTGGATGACTTTCCATGTCCTCGCAGGTCCATGGCTACTACCCTTGCTTTATCCTTAATTTTACTTGCTGCTATCGCAAATGAAAGCCTTGAAGAATTACAGAGGTCACTTATATAAGTAATTATGGGTACATAGTCTCTATATACACAAAAGAGTAAGAAATGGTGGGAAAAGTGATCCTAATTAATATCAATCCAAAGAAATACTTTTCCCTCTTTGTGCCATTAAATAAGAAATCAACAAACCAAATATGAGAACATAACCAAAAATATCCACAAGTAAGACATACCATTTAACATGGAAAAACCACAGGTCAAACTCTAAATCTCTACTATACCAATAATAACGGACCAATAACCTTCTCAAGTTTTACGCCCTAAAACTTGAGATATCACAACTAAATTGAGAGAGTAGAAAACTAACATTTAATTAGGCTGAGAAACCTTCAACCTAATTAACCTTACCAAAGAACACCATTCAAATGAATGGAGAAAACCCTATTTAATTAAAGACACAAACTTTAATTAAATAAACCAATGTTGAAATCTCTCTTTCAATTTGCTTTGTTCGGCTTGTACCAAAACTTTTTTGTCCTCTCTGATGCTCCTACCAAAATTTTCAGCTAAAGTTATCTTAAGCCTTATTTTATTAGTCGCCAACAAAGCCTTTTCCTACGAGAAATAACCTTGGTCTCCAAGTAATGTCGGTATCTC
Source organism: Panax japonicus (assembly GCA_020205505.1). Lineage (NCBI taxonomy): Eukaryota > Viridiplantae > Streptophyta > Magnoliopsida > Apiales > Araliaceae > Panax > Panax japonicus. The sequence goes on from CM035096.1 coordinate 67,711,314, forward strand.
ATGAATGACGACATACAACCAACAAGATACACGTGGTTCTTAATAATTTTGTTAATGTAAAGTGTAAACAATCTAGGGTTATCAATAAGTCAATTAGTGTATTATTATAGACTATGTGGATTATTTCATTATCTCTGAAATATGTTAGAATATTTCACATCCATAACTACTAAGAGTGAAAGATGTTTGCGTTTTTTCAGTTATTATTATAGACTGTGGTTGGCCAGAATGCTAAAAGAACACACAGCACTAGCGACATAATCCAACTCTAGGTTCAGAAAGACTTCCTTACAAAATATAACTTCCATCATTCAAGGATGTCGCATTTTTTGGGGTCTCTAGGACATTCCAAAAGCATATTTATACATTATTTTTTTTCATCATCTCTGAAATAGTTAGACTATTATATATGAATATAGCAACTTATCAAAAAAATAATAAATGTACGGATATATATATATATATACATAATTAGTGTTCTAAAAATTGTTAGGTGGACCAAGGCACATGATTTAGACATCAATGTTTACAAACAATTGACATTTATACATTACATCAATGTTTATAAACAATTGACAGTTGTACATTACTTTGAAAGTTTTGGGACATTTTAAGCAATAACTTGAAAGAAACTAAGGCACAGACAAAATTCACGACATCGCACAAAATCAAGGAAAACAGAAGAATATTTTAGGTAGTAAACACAACAATGTTATAGTTAGCATGTGAAGATATATCCACAAGTAAGAAACATTAAAATGTCATTAATACAATAAAATTACTGCTCATCTGTCCAACTTTACTGCCTTCCTTTGTTTCTACTTTCTACACACATTTTAAGAGAGTTGGAGAACCATGTAAAATATAATTGAAGTTGCAAAACTACCTTCCCCACTGGACCCGACCCTATTAAATAGTACTCCCAGAATAAGAAGAAATGAGTAATTGATATAAAACAAGATGAGTGAAGCTTAGTTTTAAGATGGCCGAAAAAAAGGAAAGGAAGGAAAGTAAAGTGGGACGGAAGGATTAGAGTTTCATTACCTAATAAATCATAACTCCTTAATCAGGCAATCATATCGATGTTAAAGAGCATGATTGAAACTCCTCAGATATCTTAGAATTTTCAATAGATTGATCTAGTCATGTAGTTACAATCAAAAGAAGAAAATGTCATAGGAGAAAAAGAGGATATTCTTTACTTACCAAAGAAAAAAAAAAGGAATTCTATAATAAAGTTACGATTTTTTATTTTTTGGAACTACGCCCGTAATAATATTTTACCATGAAAGAGTCTATATTCATTTATATATCTGGCATTACCAAAGTAAACAAGGTTTATCAGAAGTAGAAAATTTTAACCATCCAGACAATATGTGGCCATTAGAGAATATCACAAAACATTTTTTCCTTTGTGCTCAAACTGACTACGGTTGAACTCAGAATGCCATACACAAATACTGAAGCAAAAGTGAACTGTAAATCCACCCTTAAATACCTTAATAAAATAACACTATTTTAAAGAAGCAGTATTAAGCTAATTTCTCTTTATGACTAAAAAAATAAAACTAAAAAGGGCACCAAAAGTGGGGTCACAATTCATTGACAAATGAAAACTATAAAAAGAAGCGGGAAGAGGGAAAAAAAAGAGCAAGCTAAAAAATAAGGCAACAACACTCGGTAGAGAAGCAGCCTTTTTTTCTTTTACTTTTTTCCAATAAGTAATACAGAAGTAACCTCCAATCATCAATAAGATACTTAATCTCAAGATCCTGAATCAGCCAAAAAAAATCAATAAATAATTTATACCAAGACCCCAAAAATAAAGAAACATCAAATTCGTCAATATTCCAGAAAATACAAAGGACCAAAAACCAAAAATCAAACCATCTCTTCCTTACACAGATCATTAGAAAGTTAAATCTTTATACATATGCTTACTCAGAGTTATTGACCTTTTGTAATTTTTATTTTAAATTTTCAAATGCTATTTAAGTGATTCTATATTTTTCTGGGCATTTAAAAATATAATAAAATGTGATGTAATCACTGACCTATTATATGCACCAGCACCACAATCTTGCAAGGTCTCACATTAAACTAGATATTATTATTCAAATATCGCGCACTAGAAGATTGCTAGAATATAAGATACAAATTTAAAATTACACATCATGTGTATCAGTCATACCCTGAATAACCACCTCCATGTAGACAAAAGACAACTGGTCCTTCTGTTCCTGCCATGTATATGTGAAAAACCTAAATGACAAAGAACAGTAGTGGATACTTTTATTTTTAGGGTTTTCATAAGGCACAGTACTGAATAATACAATCACTGGTGTGTTTGTGATTTTTATTTTGGGAGGAAGTAAAGGGAAGGGAAAGCTGGTCACTTTCTTTCTAAAATTGGAAAATTAAGCGTCCACCTTTCCTTTCTCTTCTCCCCAAAATAAAGCTCACAAACACATTGTATAGTAAAAGATGATAAAGGGGAAAATGAAAATATTTCATGTCAAATGAAAGATGTCACCAACATTGTTGGAATCTGGGATGCAAACATCATCCTCTTGGTCAAAACAGACAGACCAATCTAAAGGTGAGTACAATTGTAACGCTGCCCTACAAGAGCAAAAAGTAAATGTGAGACAGTAATCTCCATTTAAACATAACAGGATAACTATACAAAGGAAATAGAAGGAAAAAGTTGAGCATTAGAATATATGGAATTAACATCTTAAGCAATCAGTAACATAGATGCATCGAGTAACATAAAACTTAATGATGTTAATCATGTTATTATTGGTAGTATGGATATAAATTAAACTCTGCTATCTACGATAATCCACAAAGTTTTAGACATCAACAGACCTACAAGATACATGAAAACTACTAAATTTCTTACCTGTGCACATTTGAGCAAGTACTTCTACATGTGTTTAATGAATACAGCACCAAAAACTGTTGTTGAACACATGAGACATTTTACAGTGAACAAATTGTCCAATCCTCTCGTATGGTTTTTCATTTTTTAATGAAAAAAGAAGAAGGAATTTCATTAAACGGAAAGAGTGAATACGAGCATATGGGGACTGAGTTCACCCATCAAAAAAGCAGACCCTAACTAAAGGCAATCCTGCTGGAGGTCTGATAGACACATAATTCATACGCTTTAATATTCCCCTATTTATTATTTTATATGCTTATTTTATTTAACTAATACATTTTATTTTATTTTGCAGGAAATAATATTTATTTTTCTTGGGGAGCAAATAAAAAATTTATATCCCGCTTTTAAAGATGAAAAAGGAATCATGGAGGATTACCATATAGAGATTGAAATCAAGAAAGAAAGAGGATAAAAAGGAAACAAAAGTGTATAAGTTGAAGGAACCAAAATTAGGGCACAAATTTATTTTCCCTATAAACCTCTTGTGTTAGAAAGAAGAGACACCACTTGTTATTTTATTTTCCTTAGTTTTTCGCTGGTGCAAAAGGGAGTGAGATATTTAGCAATTGAGAGCTTTTGTCTTTCTTCTTATTCCAATCATGTGGTACTAGTGTCACGGAGTATTTGTAACTTTCTTTTATTGATTTAACAAAAATTCTCTTTTTAATTGTTGTTCTTATTTCATGCAATTAGTAGTATTAATTTTTGATTCCATGGCTAGCTAAATTTTTAATACCTAAAATGGAAGATGAAACTAGGTATTTCATAATAATATTTTCTTTTCGTTCTGGAATTAGTGCCTAATTATTTTCGCATTCATATTTTCTTTTGCACAAATTGTATATGGTTCTTATATTGATTGCGAGATTTTGATAAGTTATAATTAATCTGTAAATTTTTCATAACTTATGTTTGCCATGTTAATTATATGAATCATTATTTTTAAAGGTAAGGGAAAATAATTTGGGAATTAATTTGAAAAATAAGAAATTGTTTACTATGTTAATATTTGGTGGATTCGGATTCCTAGGTAATTTTTTAGATTACTAATTTTCATCATTAATATTTTTAGTTTGCATAATTTAATTAGTTAGTTAATCATCTCCACTATATTTATTTCTAATTTACCTAAAATATTAATTAAGAATATATTAAAGAATTGATCTAGTCACTGTGGTTCGACCTGCAGTTGCCAAATCTACAATAGACGTTGTGCACTTGCAGTACATAATTTTAACACGTCAATTTTTTGGCGTCGTTGCCCGGAATAGGATTAATTTTTTATTCCTTAATTTTTATTTATTCGAATTAGTTTTTAACTCTAATATTTTTATATTTTTTTCAGGAATATCTAAGCATATCGAAGGAGCAAAAAGATAAAGATTTTGTTGGCACTTTCTCTGTGAATCCGGATAGATTCATATATACGTTGCTTGCTTATTGGATGATGATGATTGATCCCATAATCATTTGTGTGGAGACACAAAAGTATGTAAGTGCTTATTGACCAATAAATTCATTGAACGTGGTTCGCTAAGAAATACCTAATGGAGTTTTACTTGTCTGTCAATAGGAATTCCTGTAATGATAGTGGTACAAGTGATCCTTAAACTTGAGATCATCATAGTATCTTGTGTATGATAAGTTATACTTTGACATGTCCCTTAAAACCCTTAGGGTATATCAAAGGCTATACTTGGGTGTAATAAGTTATATATGGAGATAATGAATGATTAATAAAGAATATACCGCTTCTAGCGAAAGAAGAGAATGTCTTATGTGATTCGAAAAATGACAACTCATGAATCCTTAGCCAAGGTGGAATGAAATTAGAAAGAAATTTCTAATTTGCATAATTTGGAGTTGTGCATTTGTGAATCGAAACACATAATTAAATAAAATAAGACTTAACAATAATTTCATGTCTTATATTTAATTGAGACGTAGATTGAATTATACGATAACTATTTACTCAAAGATTCTTTAATGATTAATATTGAAATTTATATTATCTGGAAAGCCGTTAATCGCTAAGAAGACTTATTCTTGTTGTAGAATAAATGTTACTCCCTCCGTCCCAAATTAATTGCTCAGTTTTGACTTTTTAAAGTCAAATTGACCATTTTTAAAACTAATCTTTTTACTATTTTTGCTAAAATATAGATGAAGAGATTATAATCAAAAGAAAGTATATACAATTTATTACTAATCCTAATTTTTATAATTTTAGAAATATATTTATATATGCTTAATTATTAATTCTAAAAATAGTCAATTTGACTAAAAAAAGTCAAAACTGAGCAGTTAATTTGGGACGGAGGGAGTATTTATTTAAATAAATTAATAGTTTAATTTATTTATTTAAATAAGATTAGAATTGTTCTAATTGATTTATTCACAACCGGTTTAATATGGAGAACCTAAAAGGTCACACCATACCATAAAAGGAAAATATTTATTTAAGAAGCAAATGGAATAATCGTAATAATAAGTTAAGTGTATTTAATTTAATCTATAGTGATAGAATAAATTAAATAGCTTAATATTTATTATTTAATTTAATTTAATATTTTGAAAATATTAAATATAAATCAATAAGAGGAGTCTTATTATTATTATTACTATTATTAAGTTAATTAATTCCTAAAGGGGTTTGGAAATTAATTAATAAAGGTACTCTCAATTATTCCTAATTGGATTAGAAGCCTAATTAATTAAAGGAGTATAATTAATTAAATCAAAACCTTATTCTAAATGGTTTAGGAGGATTGCCTATATCTAAAAATAAGGTCTTATTATAGATTAAGGTTACACTTTTTTCCAAGAGTTGAGAGAGTACACATAATTCTATAGAGATAGAATATAGGTTTTGTCATACACTCATCTTCTTGAATACATGTTCTTCTTTGGTGGATCACCTCTAGAGGCCAAACACTTGGGTGGATAACGTTGTGAATTCGAGAACGCGAAAGAATTTGGAGGTGAGCTCGTACCTGAGGAAGCTTGTATCTGCAAGGGTATGAATCTGATCTCCTTATTTATGTTAATTGATAGTTAGGTTGTGTTTGATAAACCTGGGAATTAAGATCTGAATGATTATGATGTCTTAATAAATTAGATCATCTGAATGATTATAAGGTCTGAATCTAAAAAATTGTTTGATAATTAAAAAGTAAGTTGTCTCTTAATGACACTATTTTACCATTTTAAAGGGTAAAATTTTATTTAATAATTTTAAATATTCAATTTAATCAAAATGAGTGCATAATATTGTTGAATATATTTATATAAAAAAAAATTATCAAAAAAAATTTCATTAAGAGGTACCTCTTAATTATTAAGATTTCGTTTTATGTCTTACCGATTAAGAGATATTCAGAGGTAAAAAAACAAAACAGACAACATCATGCCTATTAGCGAATAAGAGACAGCCCATTAAGAGGCAATCAGATGTAAACAAACAGCACCTTAATCATAAAGCATAATCATGGTGATGGTTTGTATGAAAATTTTAAATTCCGTTTTATCGCGCTTCCGCTATGTTTATGTGATTTGATTACGTAATCACGCTATATACAAACCTAACAGTGGTATTAGAGCTTAACTGTATGCTAATTATTGATTTTATGATTTCATATATGAATTGATATGCGATTGGATCGAATTTTCTGGGCAAATAAAAAAATTTCCTGGTTCTGCTACGCGGCGCGGCCATGCCGCTTCCCAGTTCATGGTCGCGCCCATCCCCAGGAAAAATTGATCCTGGCTTGCAGCGCGGCCGCGTCGTGTCCGCGCCACATGCCAAAATCTGAAATTTTTTGCTTTTTAAATTAAAATAAATGGTTTATTTAATTGATAAAAGTTTAAAATAAAGATGTTTATTTTATCTGAAATATGATTTTCGATTGCTAAAAATTAAAGAGTTTTAATTTTGATTTGGTTTTTGATTAAAATAAAGTTTATTTTGTTTTAAAAACTAAATATTAGCAAACTTTTGCCCATTAAATTGATATCGATGCATATATAGAATGAATTTATTATTCATGAGATGAATGTTATTTATTAATACATACGATGATATATGTGATAATAAATGGGATTGATTATGGACTATTGACCAATATGATTGGATTTTTAGTTAGATGCATGAATGTATGAATTTTATTAAATGGGGTCTACATACCTCGTCTTCTCTATTTTTTCTTAATATAAATTTTATCTCCCTCTTCTGTACTTCCTCTTGACTGCTGATCAAGATTTCTATTTATTGTAAATAATTTTGTAATAGGAATAGTTAGAATTATTTTGAAAAATTGGAGACTAAGGAGCAAGGAGCGCTTGAATATCCGTTTGTAATAGAGCCCGGGATTTAAATGTAATAGTTATATTTAAATTTAATTATTGCACCCTAGGGTTGACCTCTTGGTTCACTTGGTGGCTCTAGTGAACCAAACTAGAATAAAGTCCATAATCAATCCGGGTAGAATATAGTATTCTATATGAGCATGCTTATACAATATATATATATATATGTGTATGTGTGTGTGTGTGTGTGCGTGTGTGTGTGCGTGCGCGCTGAACAAGATGGGACAATTAATAACAAACCCCTCAAAGAAATTATATTAAGTTGTAATTAATTTGATTGATTGTCTTGGACAACTAGGTTTCGTTATGGATGGGGAGTTAAGTCAAGATTTGATCTTGAAATATTCTTATTTTATTACTTTCACTGATGATCATTCAAGATTTGGATGTGTATTTAATGAAATACAAATCTGAATCATTTGAAAAGTTCAAAGAGTTCAAAGAGTTCAGAAGTGAAGTAGAGAAGTAAACTGGCAAGAGTATTAAGATTCTTCGATCGGATCAAGTAGGTGTATACTTAAGAAGTGAGTTTCTCAATTGTTTCAAAGAAAATGGTATAATCTCACATTGGACTCCACCAGGGACGCCACAGTTAAACGGTGTATCTGAAAGAAGAAATCGAACATTGTTGGACATGTTTCGTTCCATGATGAGTTTTACGAATCTTTCAGTTTCCTTTTGGGGTTATGCCCTTGAAGCGACTGAATATATACTAAATAAGGTCCCCTCGAAATTCGTCCCTAAGACTCCATATGAGATGTGGACAGGGAGGAAACCTAATCCTAAGCATGTTAAGATTTGGGGATGTCCAGCTTATGTGAAAAAGTTTCGAAATGATAAGCTTGGGACAAGATCTGATAAGTGCACATTTGTGGGATATCCTAAAGAAAGTTTAGGATACTATTTCTATAATCCTACTAAGCAAAAGGTGTTTATTGCAAAACACGTTTCCTTTTTGGAAAATGAGTTTATCCTTGAAGTAGTTAGTGGGAGGAAAATAGATCTTGAATAAGTTCAAGAACCACAAATCAATACAGATCATGCTAATGAGATCAAACTAATGAGATCTAAATTCTTAGATAGCTTAAAAACTAAAATATTCCCAATCATTGGATTACTAAAATGAGGATTAGTGAATCCGGAAAGATTGATACATACATTGCTTGCTCCTTGGATGAGGATGATTGATCTATTGATCATTTGTATAGAAATACTAAAGCAAGTATGTAGGTGCTTATTGGAGAATAAGTTCACTGAATGTGGCTCGCTAAGAAATACCTAATGGAGTTTTACTTGTCTGTCGATAAGAATTCTTGTAGTCATAGTAGTACAAGTGATTCTTAGACTTGAGATCATCATATTATTTTGTGTATGATAAGTTATACTTTGACATATCCCTTAAGACCCTTAGGGTATATCAAAAGGAATGCTTCGGTGTAATAAGTTATATATGGAGATAATGAATGAACAATAAAGAATATACCGCTTCTAGTAAATGAAAAGAATATCATATGTGATTCGATAAATGACAACCCAAGAATCCTTGGCTAAGGTAGAATAAAAATAGAAAGGAATTTTAATTTGCATTATTTCGAGTTGTGCATTTGTGAATCAAAATACATATAATTAAATAAAATAAGACTTGACAGTAATTTCATATATCATTTAATTGGGACATTATATGGTGGAATGATTGAATTGTACGGTAACTATTTACTCAAAGTTCTTTTATGATTAATGTTGAAATCTATATTATATAGAAAGTCGTTGATCGCTAAGGAGACTTATTCTTATTGTAGAATAAATGTTATTTATTTAAATAAATCAATAGTTTAATTTATTTATTTAAATAAGATTATAATTGTTCTAATTGATTTATTCACAACCGGTTTAATATGAATAACCTAAAGGGTCACACCATAAAAGAAAAACATTTATTTAAGAAATAAATGTCATAATCGTAATAATAAGTTAAAGTGTATTTAATTTAATCTATGATAATAGAATAAATTAAATAGCTTAATATTTATTATTTAATATTTTAGAAATATTAAATATAAATTAATAAGAGGAGACTTATTATTATTATTACTATTATTATTAAGTTAATTAATTCCTAAAAGGGTTTGGGAATTAATTAATAACGGTACTCTCAATTATTCCTAATTGGATTAGAAGCCTAATTAATTAAAGGAATTTTAAATCAAACCCATATTCTAAATGGTTTAGGAGGGTTGCCTAAATCTATAAATAAGGTCTTATTATGGATTAAGATTACGCACTTTATTCCAAGAGTTAGGAGAGTACACATAATTCTATAGAGATAGAATCTAGGATTTTGTCATACACCCATCTTCTTAAATACATGGTCTTCCTTGGTGGATCACCTTTAGAGGCCAAACACTTGGGTAACCGGCTAACGTTGAACAAATGAAAGAATCAAACCCAGTGAATTCGAGGAGAACGCGAAAGGATTTGGAGGTAAATTCGTACCTGAGGAAGCTTGTGTTTGCAAGGTTATGAATCTGATCTCCTTATTTCTGTTAATTGTTAGTTAATCATAAAGCATGATCATGGTGATGGTTTGTATGAAAATTTTGAATTCCGTTTTATCGCGCTTTCGCTATGTTTATGTGATTTGATTACGTAATCGCGCTATATACAAACCTAACAAGTAAGCCATTAGGGGTACCTTTACACCTAGTGCCCTAAAACTAACTGGTTTGAGAGTCATTGGTCCAACGCTCGCTACATGGATAACTCTGACAAACCTAAGAAAATGAGACATTGAATAAGTCTAGAAAAAAATGGAAAAAAAGAAAAGAAAATTGAGTTTGCTTAAAAATCCCTACTAAGACATACATCATATACCCATGCATGCATCACATGGAATTAATTTTATGAGTGATAGTGTCTAGAATGAAGATAGAGTATATTTGATAAGGTAAAAGTGTGATTTTGAATTTAATCTTGCTTGTATAATGTCCGTGTATACTTAAAAGTTTTTTTTCGATTTCATAATTGGTTGAATTCAAAAATATTTTATTTTGAATTTTGTGGATATATTCACTGCAAACTCTCACGAGACACAACTCGTCTACTTGAGGTAACCTTGGGAGTGCAATCGTGTTTCCTGCGAAAATTGGGTAGTTTTAGATTTTGTTTTATTTTATTTTCTTTATATTTTACTCTAGGATAAGCAAAAGCTAGGGACGTGGGTATTTAATACACACACAATTCATAATTTTAATATTTTCATATTTATTATTTTATTTAACTAATACTCCCTCCGTCCCAGGATAAAAGTCATGGTGGACTTTTCACGCATATTAATAAGAGGAATAAAATGACAAAATTGCCCATAATAATGTCATTAAATATGGAGAGAATTAGAATAAGAAAAGTATGAGATATTTAATGCTACGGGCATAATAGAAAAAAATGTGTAAAAGTTTGATTATTAAAGGAAAGTGGACATTTAACATGGGACTACCCAAAATAGTAATAAAGACTTTTATCCTGGAACGGAGGGAGTACATTTTATTATGTTTTGTAGGAAATACCATTTATTTTTCTTGGGAGCAAATAAAGGATTTATATCCCGTTTTTAAAGATGAAAAAGGAATCTTGGAGGATTACCATATAGAGATTGATATCAAGTAGGAAAGAGGAGGATAAAAAGGAAACAAAAGTGTTCAAGTTCAACGAACCTAAATTATGGTACAAATTTATTTTCCATATAAATAGGCATCTTGTTTTAGAGAGAAGGAACACCACTTGTTATTTTCTTTTCCTTAGTTTTTCGTTGTTGCAGAAGGGAATGAGATATATAGTAATTGAGAGCTTTTGTCTTTCCTCTTATTCCAATCATGTGTAGTACTAATGACATAGAGTATTTGTAACTTTCTTTTATTGATTTAATAGAAATTCTATTTTTAATTATTGTTCTTATTTCATGCAATTAGTAGTATTAATTTTTGATTTCATGACTAACTAAATTTCTAATACCTAGGATGAAGATGAAACTAGGTATTTAATAATAATATTTTCTTTCTGTTCCGGAATTAGTGCCTAATTATTTTCGCACTCATATTTTTCTTCGCACAAATTGCATATGGCTCTTATATTGATTGAGAAGCTTTGATATGTTATAGTTAATCTGTGAATTTTTCATAACTTATGTTTGTCCATATTAATTATATGAATCATTATTTTTAAAGGAAATGGGAAATAATTTGGAAATTAATTTGGAAAATAAGAAATTATTTATTATGTTAATATTTGGTGGATTCAGATTCCTAGGTAGTTTTTCTCATTACTAGTTTTCATCATTAATATTTTTAGTTTGCATAATTTAGTTAGTTAATCATCTCCACTATATTTATTTTTAATTTTCCTAAAATATTAATTAAGGATATATTAAAGAATTAATCTAGCCTCTAGTTCGACTTGCACTTGCCAAATCTACAATAGACGTTGTGCACTTGCAGTACATAATTTTAACACATCAATACCCATAGAGAAGTAAAAAAGAAAAGAAAAAGGAAAGATCTTATCAAAAAAATGCAAAAGATACAAAATCTTTCTTTAAAAAAGCAAACATTATGCCATGCTCAGTTCATATCCCCCCAAAACAGAAAAGACCACTCACTTCCAAAGTATCTGAGCATCTTTTCTTCCTCCAAAACTTCTAAACTTCTAAACTAAATAAGCAGCAAGTCTTCCACTGAGGCAAGAAACACACACCCAGTATTCTCCCAACACTCCAACAATAGAATTTCATAACCCCAAGCCATAGGACCAAGCAAAAAAGAAAGCGAGTAATCATTCTGATTACATAAATCACAGTTTCTGGAGATAAGGATTTGTAGGACCCGCACAGCGGATAAAGATCAAGTGTTCAGTCTTTCTAAAACTACAGACCAAATAAATGCCTTGATTTTGGGAGGAACCTTTGCCTTCCAAATTATAGAAGCAAAAAGAAAAGGATGTGAATTACAAGAAAGAGTTAATAAACAGAAATAGCTCCTACAAAAATATCAAAACAGTCCAGAGTCGAAACTTGATTATTGGGAGAGGAGAAAATCAATATTGGGTTCCGCGAATTACTCATTGACACCAACTCATTATCATTATGATCAGTGAGATTTTTGAAATAATGAAAATATCAAGACAGGAAACACCTTCACGACCAATAAAAATCAGAAAAGAGAAAAATGTAAAGAGGGTATCCAAAAAAACAATTAAAAGTGTCAAAATCTAAACCTACCCACCTATGTGTCTTCTTGGAAACAAATATGATGTCTCCTACCCCCTTTGCACATCTCAAATGAGGCAAAAAAGAGTCAGAACTTTCCAAGGACTCACATGAGTAACATAAGGCCAAAGTTTAGCATCCCACCCATTCACTTGCGTATCAAATTTGCTCTGATGACCCTATGCAAAAAGCAATTATCTTTTAGGGAAAACCTCCAGAGCTACTTACCACCAAAGCAACATTCTTTAGGACGAAGTTACTATTACTAAGCCCTAAACCTCCCTCTTGCTTCGACCTTCTTCCAGTGTATCAATATATCCCTATTCTCATCCCTTTCCCCTAAAAAAAGATAATCTCTTAGAAACTTATCTAGGTTCTCAAATAGTGTTATCTACACAAGAAGTATATGTAAATTCAGCCAATCTGAATATTAAAATTTGAAAAAAAAAAATCTTCTCTATTTTGGCATGATGGAAAGAAATGAAAACCAAAAAAAGAGAAAATACCCTCGTAATGAACATCACTCCAACTTCTTAAACATTTTAGACTTCCAATTTTTGCATCCTGCTGAAATTAAGTCAAATGAGATGTTAACCACCTCTTACGATTTTGTACATTTAACATACTTTTCCCTCTCCATTCCCTACAAACAAATGCTTCTTCTCTTTCCCAATGTTTTCAAAATCTGACATTTGAGATTTCAAAACACAACTCTCACCTTGCAATTTCAAAAGAAAATCAAACAGCAATTTCTTGGACAATTTATCTTCTGTGCCCTAATTATTTCGAATCCAAAATAGTTAAAATTCAATTTAAAATGAAATATAAAAAAGTGTCTATGAGTTGAGAAAGTATAAACTTGAAGATCGTGATCATATAATAATTGAATAAGATGGAATAAACAGGGAACTCACTGTGTAGGGGGGCGATTAGGGATGGAGGAAAATGCAGAAGCGGCACCAGAATTCGGGATTTGATTTTCTTGTGGACTTTTTTCTTCTGGTAGCGATTCCATTTGGTCTCGTTCCATGAAATTTTCTGGAAATATAAATCCTCACCCTCTATATGCTTATTAGTTATTCGTCGCGCCGGGTCGGGTCGGGTCGGTCTATTTTAAATGATTCAAATTGATCATTCTACTTAATAATAATAATAATAATATATATATATATATATATATATAAGATTAAATATAAATTACTATCCTAAACTATTACTCTTTTTCATTTCATTCACCTTTCAATTTTGTTAATTAGATGATTAAATTACTAAATTTTTCTACATTCCTCAAATTGTATTTGTATGTCATAAATTGATGACATGGATTTTTGAGTGGCCCATCTTCATCTTATGTGTAATTAAAAAAAGTTATTTCAAATATTTTTTAAAAATTCATGGTATATTGAAAGGTAAAATTGTCAAACCATCTTTTATCTTACATTAAATTAAATCAAAATAAAATAACAAGTAAATAAAAAAGAAAACACTAAACTAACGTAAAAATAGATATTAAAATCAAAAGTTATTGCAAAATGAAAACCAAGAACTTCACCTGCCATTAATCATGAACTTCGGTCAACCACCACCATTCGCCTGTAAAATCTCCATAACCATCACCAACAACCATGTTCTCCACCATCACCCCACCCGCGATTACCCACTACCGTACATCTTACATAAACAAACCCACCTCCATCTTCAAAACCTTAGATTCACCACCGTTGAAAATATCCTCCTTCTTTCGCCTATCTTCAAAACTTACTATCTTAGAGCCAAAATATTACATCACTATGCGTAGGAATCGTCGCTGGCCACAAAGCCATCCATATCTGACACAAGCATAGGGGTTAGAATTTTATGACAATCTTTCGGTTCAAGTTTCAAGGGTTCAACGAATGGTGTCAAGTAGTTGTGTTGAATTCAACTCAATGATGCTTACATTGGAGCTCAAGTTAAGTCATCAAGACCGTATTCGTTTGTTTAGATTCATGGAGCCCGACATTGTGAATGTGCAAGTATGATCACGAGGCTACAATCCATTACACGACAACACAAAGATGTAATACACGGAACGAAGAAGAAGGATTCAAGCTTCAAGGTAAATCGTTCATGGTGGAATATAGTTCTAAGTTCATGTATTTGGTCCAATCAAAGATTTATGATTGGTGGAGGAAGTGAAGGATGGTTAAAGGATCAAATTCAGGGCTTAAAAAACGATCAGAGTAGTAGCCAAGCCAGACTAGCTCGATCGCGTCCTATTCCAAGCTAATTCAAGTGCGACCACGCTGTAAGATCCCGAATTTTATGAAATAAAAGTATTCAATTTTTCTTATAATTACTATTCAGTAAATTGTTAAATTGATAAAAGTTAAGTTAAGGGTGATATATGAAATTTTTTTCAAAATACACAAGTGGTTATAAAATATTCATTGTTGTCGGGGAATATTCGTTTGGTCGTGGAATATTCTTTTTGTCGGGGAATATTCGTACGACCGGCGCAGCCATTTGTGGGCCCCATAACAGAATAACTGTCGGATGAAGAAAATGACAAAATTAAGTTTTTATAAATAATGGCGTAATCGTTACCGTTAACACTGTTGGAATACCCCGTTGGTAAAATAAAGTAATACGCGTTGTTGCACAGTAGCACACGGTATTGCACAGTATTTTTGAATTATTGATTCTTACGTAAGAAGACACTACTCAATAATTGTTACAGTAATTACTGTTCAATATTTTATTTTATTTTATTGATTCAATAATTGCTGCGTTGATATTTTATATTATTGTTGTTTCAATAATTGTCACTGCACAATATTTTTCATTATCAGATCAATAATTCGTATTATTTGAATAATATTATTAGATAGCATTATTGGCAATGTCTTGAAAGTTCTGTCAATGAGAGGTTTGATCACCTAATTGCGCACCAGTAAGGAGAAATTCTTATTGGAAAGCCCCCTCTTTTCTGGGAACGGCCTGGTTGTCATAAATGTGATTCTGTATTATTATTTGTGAATAATTAATTATTGATTCATATGATAAGGAAATATTTATTTTATATGGATATAAATGATAGATTTATTTATGTGGTTATAAATGAAGGAATTAATGATGAGGTGTTTTATTAGTATTTTATCGAAATGGAGAACAAAATATGGGATTTTCAGAAAAATTAGTTTATTACTTGATTTTGTAAAATCCATAACTCTTTGTGTATAATGAGTTAAGAGATGAGCCATATATCAAAAGAAAGCCCTGGAAGTAAGCTAACCGTAGAATTTGGAATCACCCAAAAAATTCTTTGTGGATATTTAGTGGTGAATTTTTGAATGAAACTGGTCCGAAGAATTTATAATCCGATAGTCATTGAGATATATTGCATGAGTTATAATTTTTGATCCGAACGTTGGATCGTTGTAATTTTTGGATATGTTATACATATATGAGTTGAGTATATGTCCACAAATTTTGAACCGTTAAAAATTAACGTATGATTTGTTATGAATTTTAAGATGTGACTGATTCAGAAATTGTTTTTATAAATGTTTTGAGTGGAAAATTCTAGAAGGCGGGCCCCACTTTTTGGTTGGTGTAAGAGAGCATGTGCTAGAATTCTTGGTTCAAGCATGGAGGCTGGTCATGGTTGGTGCGTAGAAAGAAGATAAATAATAATAATATTTTATTATTTTAGTCTCTTTTGGCGTTCTAGCATTTTCCTATAAATAGGGTGCTTATGTTAGAATTGAAAATCACACCAGAAACAAGTTTTCTTTCTCTCTAGATTATCAAGCATATTTGTGTGAGTATTTAGATACTTGGTGAGTTGATATTCATCAGTGCAAGTTTCCTTCAGCGTCATATCCGATATCCAGTCAGAAGTACTACTCTTTTGAGGTAAGGGATAGTAAGGGATTTTAAGGGTTATTATATTTTTCAGTTCGTACTTCTTCTGACCTTCAGAAAATTCTGAAAAAATTTGAAATGATATTTTGATGAGTTTTATTGATTATGTCCAAAAATGGTGATTTTTGGATGTATAGATTAAGAGTTATGAATTTTACGGGAAAAGACTATTTTAAAAGTAACCGCTTATAACTCCTTGTGGTTAACTTCAAAATTGATGAAATTTTTATTAGGAGTACATCTATATAATATCAGTGTACTCTGTGAATTTTAGAATTTTGGGATAAAAGTACAATTTATGATAAATGTCTAAATATTCGGTGGTTTTGGCCATATGAAAAATAGTAAATAAATTTTAAAAATTCTAAGAAAAATATATGTTCAATATGGGACTATATTCTGCTAAATCCCAGAAAAGAAATATTTTTGGAACTGATTTGGTATTTTTCATGAAAATGGACTAGTTATGAATAAATTAGTTAAATATGTTATGTGAAGGAAGAAAATTGGAAAATAGGATTTTATGGCTTGAGAATCCTATATGAGGTATATGCAGATTTTTGATGAGGGTTTTGATTATTGGTGATGAAATTTTATGAGTTTGGCATTTTAGAATGATTAAATGCATTATTTAGTAAAGTGTAAACAATTAAAGTAAATTTTTTATAAGCTTAAGAAATATTATTCTTTCAATATCATTATACCGAAATATTGGTATGGATTTTATTTTGGAATTTCTACCTTTTTGTGTCAGGTTTACTATTCATGAGTTACTATTCACGAGTTACTATTCATGGGTTACTATTTACGAGTTACTATTCATGGGTACTATTCACGACAAAATTGGTTTCTTTTTCTAACCAAACTATAGTTGATTTATGAATATTACTCTTGAGATTAAAAATATATGTTGATCATATTATTTTTATTATCATATATAACATTTCTATAACCCTAATGATGATATTTCTCTTTAACTTGAGTGTAAAGATGGGTAGATTTTTGGTATGATCATGACTATGGGTTCTCTTTGGCCAATAGTGCAAAGTTGAATTGTTGACTGGTATGATCATGGCCATTGAATTTATAATTGAATATCTTTAGCTTAAGTGCAAATGTGAATTGATCAACATGGTTATAATTATTGTTTATATAAATTCTGAAATGATTATATATTTCTTTGACATAATAATATACTTGGCCTGTAGTGCAAATATGAACTGTTGATGAATATATTTGGTCTGTAGTGCAAATATGAATTGTTAATGAATATATTTGGCCTGTAGTGCAAATATGAACTGTTGAGGAATATCTTTGGCCTGTAGTGCAAAGATGAATTGTTGATGAATATCTTTGGCCCATAGTGCAAAGATGACATGTTGTTGAATATCTTTGGCCAGTAATGCAAAGATGAAATTATTAGTATGATTATGAACATGAAATGTGATTCGGTGTAACCATGATCTTTGATGTTTCAGGTAAAGATAGGTGATGAAAATTATCTTCGTCCTGGATGAGAAGAGGAATTTAGAACTACAATTATGATTATGAGTTATTCATATGATTGTGGACCAGAATTGTTGATTGATGTTACAGGGATAAAACATTGTTGGTGGATTTTTAAAATGGAGAAGATAATAGACTTTATAGTCTATTTGACTCTTCTAATGGATTGCTCGTTCTGCTACAACTATGGTTGAAATTTTTATCATCTACCATATGTTCTAAATCTCTGATTTATTATTGATGAAGGCTATTGATAATTTAATTATCATTAGTCATGATATTCTTTACTGAGCTAGTTGTGCTCACCTTTTTGCTTTACAATTCCTTTCAGGTAATAAGAGTGTAGCTGGGTCGAGCGGGGGTAACAGGGGAATAGAATGGTGGTCTCTAGCTGTGGATTTCTCCCTAAACAATATAGACAAGTGTGTTGTATACATCTTTTAGTAGTTATATTTGGTGAATCATATAGGGAGAGGCGAACCCAACGTTGGAAGGGTGTTTTACCACTTTCATACAAGATGTCTAATGACATACAACCTCGTGTCATCATAAGACAGGGTTGTGCTCATCCACTTGCTGAGTATATTTACGAGCACTACCTATATAATCTTGGTGTTTGTTTGAAGTATAATTCTCAATTTGAGACAGTGGAGATAATGATAAATCAAGAGAAGACTCACCATTAGGAAGAATATGATAGTAATCTTCTCGTTTTTCTTTGGGATATATTGGGTCAACCAAGGATAATTTTGTGGCCATATGATATTTATCATAACCTAAAAGCATGACCTTCCATGTACGAAGGTTTCCTTGAGCACTTCCCAAAGATTTTAGTTTCTAAAACAGTTTTTGATTATACCTTTATGTAAGGTGTCACTGTGAGGTGTTGTCCACGGTTGGGACATGTGTCACATTTGGTATATATTTGTATCCAAACTCACAGTATATGTGTTGTTGTATTTTGCACGACAATTATTGTAATAAAGTTGTAGTTGTTTTCTGTACCATGTATTTCGCGACTCAGAATGGGTTGGATTGAATGGACCTATTTTGGGGGCGTTACACAAGCCCTCTAATAACCAAAATTGGCTCTCTACCAATGCGGCGCTGCCACGCCCGTTTTCCATTCAAATCCAGCGCGGTCACACCGCATAGATTTTTTATTTGACGTGTTTTTGCATGATTTGGAAACGAAATTATCCCATAATTTTAGGATTTTATCAAATCTTTTAGATTTCTAATGTAATTTGGATGCTTATTGTGACACCCCCAAAATAGGTATACATCACCCATTCTGAGTTGTCAATACATGGTACAGAAACAACTACAACTTTATTATTACAACATACAAACTATGAGTTTAAGTACATATATTGCCATCTAGACAATATTCACATACAAATAAATCCTCATCATAATTATTGATACATTATTTTACAAAAATGGTGAGGACTACTAAACAACTCTCTCTAGAACCATCATTACATTCCCCGACTCGTACTCGCTACATTCTCATCTCCTGAGAAGAAAAATAGAACAAAAAGGAAAAGGGTGAGCTCAACTAGCTCAGTAAAGAATATTATGACTAAGATAATATACAACAAATTATCGTTAGTCTGCAACAGGGAAAAAAAATCTAATAGAATACAATAGACAACAAGTTTTAAATTAATAATCGCAGCGAAAAATACTAATTCATAGAAGAGTTACGTAGAGGATAAAATCTACTAATATCTATGAATTTAACAGTCCATCATCATTATTTTGTCCCTATAACATCAATCAATATATATCTGGAATCAAATATTCATCTTTGCCCTACAGGCCAAAGATATTCATCAGTTGGTCATGTTCATCTAAACACCTGTTCATCTTTGCACTACGGGCCAAAGATATTCATCAGAAATCTTTCATCTTTGCACTACAGGACAAAGATATTCAATTATATCATCATTTAGGACTGAGGATGATGAAAAATATTTTTAAAAAAATGAATCCAGTGAAACAAAATGACAAGGATTAAGGATTAAGGAGTTGTACTTTATTTTATCCATGTCCAAAAATAATCATAGTGGTGTAAAATTCAAGAATGATCAAAACATGGATACAATCAAAGCTAGTATCCACAATAGATATTTTAGACGAAAAGGAAAATTTTTATTTTTTGATGAATAGTACCGTATTCGTGAATAGTATCGTATACGTGAATAGTGCCGTATACGTGAATAGTAATTTCGACGCAAAAAGTTTCAAATTTGATTAAAAGTTCAGATCAATACTTCGGCATAATGATATTAGAAGAAATAATATCATTTAAAAAAAAATAATATCCCTTACCTCGAAAGACAGTACTTTTAGTTGAAACACCGAATATAGGCTATGACTTGAACTTGCACCGTATAACAATACTCGAAGTATACTCAAAATACTCACAAGAATACGGTCGATAATATAGAGAGAGAAAACTTCAGTTTCTGGTGTGATTTTTAATTCTAACCTAAGCACCCTATTTATAGGAAAATGCTTAGAACTCCAAAGTAGAAAATTTATTAAAATATATTATTAATAATAAATTTCATAGGCCTCCTTGGAAATTTAGATTTCTAACATATCCCAAATGCTCATCTTCTAGAAAAAGTGAGAAAAACGTTTTTATTAAAAAAAATATTTAAAACTTTCGAAAATTAATTATTTCGGAGCTTCAAAACTTCAATAAATCATAATAAATAGCCCTTTTATCAGAAAAATCAAATCTCGCGTATTTTTATAGGAAATTCAATTCTCTACCACTTTGTAGAAGGAAGTTTTTCTAAATTCCAAACAGAAATTGACCCAAATCCACAAACGGGCGATTTTATAGGCTATAATCAAATTTCAATCAATAAATGGGGTCCACCGACACATGAAATATGCTTTAAATATTTTTGGTAACAAAAATACTCCTCTTCCACATATACTCATATATCCCACATTCATCGTAAAAATATCATCATTATTATATTATTAAGATATAATAATATATTTAAATGAATTATTTTATCAGAAAAAAATAAAATTTGAATTTTCAACAATTGTCACATTAAAAATTTTCTCCATCTATATCCACATAAAATCAATATTTTCCTCATCATATGAATCACTAATTAATTATTAACAAATAATATTACAGAATCACAATATTGACAACCAGGCAGTTCCCAGGAAAGAGGGGGCTTTCCAATAAAAATTTCTCCTTACTGGCGCGCAATTAGGTGACCAAACCTCTCCTTAGACAGAACTTTCTAGACATTGCCAATAATGTTATCTAATAATATTATTCAAATAATATGAATTATTGCTTCGATAATGAAAAATACTGTGTAATGACAATTATTGAAACAACATCAATATAAAATATCAATGCAGCAATTATTGAATCAATAAAATAAAATACTGAACAATAATTACTGTAAAAATTATTGAGTAGTGCATTCTTACGTAAGAATCAATAATTGGTGCAATACCGTGTGCTACTGTGTTTTAACCACCGAGTATTTTAACAGTATTAACGGTAACAACTACGTCGTTATTTTTAAACAACTTATATTTGTCGTTTTCTTCATCCAATCGCTTTCCGTTATGGGGCCCACACATGGCTGCGCCGTCGTACGAATATTCCCCGACAGTACGAATATTCCCCGACAGTACGAATATTCCCCGACAGTACGAATATTCCACGACTAAACGAATATTCCCCGACAACAATGAATATTTTATAACCACTTGCTTATTTTGAAATATTTGCGTATTTTACCCATAACAATCCACATTAATCATATCAACCCTTACTATTTCAAAATAATAATTAGAGGAAATTAAATTTCATTTATTAATTATTTGGGGTCTTACAACCTCCCCTCCTTATGAAATTTCGTCCTCGAAATTGACATACGTACCTGGTGTTTCGAAAAGGTGAGGATACCTCACTTTCATTTCTGTTTCCAACTCCCAGGTCATTTCCTCTATAGCATGGTTTTTCCATAAAACTTTAACTTGTGGTATTACCTTCGTGTGTAGGACATGCTCCTTCCTATCCAAGATCTTGACAGGTACCTCCTCATACTTTAAATCTTCGGCTATCTCGTCCGATTCTAACTAAATGACGTGGTTCGGGTCTTTCACATATTTACGAAGTACAGATATGTGAAACACATTATTAACACGAGACATACTCGGAGGTAACGCGAGTCTATATGCTACATTTTCTACTCGGTCAAGAATTTGAAATGGACCAATAAATCATGGATTGAGCTTTCCTCTCTTCCCAAATCTTGTAACTCCCTTCCATGGAGCTAATCGCAACAATACATGATCCCCAATACTAAATTCCACGTCCTTTCGATGAAGATTCGCATAACTCTTTTGTCGATCTTGTGCCGTTCGTATACATTGTCGAATTTATAACCACTTGCTTATTTTGAAATATTTGCGTATTTTACCCATAAAAATCCACATTAATCATATCAACCCTTACTATTTCAAAATAATAATTAGATGAAATTAAATTTCATTTATTAATTATTTGGGGTCTTACACTTGTTAGTTAGAAATAATTATAAATTACTTGGTAATTAGTCTTTCAATTCCTTGAAGGAATTAGGGTTTATTCTATTAGTATAAATAGAATATATGGCTTATGTATTAGATATAACTAGAGACAACTTTGATTAATAAAATTATTATGTGAGATTTTCTCATCTTTTGGTTCTTTAAGAATTTCTAGACTAGTTCTTAGTTTTTTTGAGATTCGTTATTGACTTGTCATACAACAATACATAGTTATGTGTGGCATCCTCTATCGCATTAATTGTCGATTTTACCAAGATTACCACTTACATATAAGCGAGGGTCAAGGTGTCGTTGGTGTCCATTAAACGCAGAATTCCTAACGCGAGAAATTATACCAACATTATTGTCTACATATAGGCAAGGGGTTAAGGTGTCGTGAGCGACTCATTATATAACTTTGCTAGAAATGATACGAGCGACGACCACCTCACGCAAACATGTCGTGGACTCTATCATTTGGTATCAGAGCTAAGCATTTCTAGCGAGTTACTTATATTTAATTTTTTGTTGAATATTTATATTATAAAAAAAACTGTGAGTATAAAAAAAATAAAAATATAAAATCACGAGTTTAGAAAAAAGATTACAAAAAAAAATTCAAATTCTATTTCCATTGTGCTAACCAAACTTGTAGCACACCATCAAATCATCAAATTTCAACCAATAGTTCATTCCATTCCATCATCATCAATTCCGAAGCGGAGTTACAATTAAAAAATCTAAAGCTTACAAGAAATCAACCCGTGACACAACAAGGTTGACGATTGTGGGTAACCGTAGTCACACCATCTATATTTGTTCTTGATAAATTATTTTTGAATTGAATAGCAAAATTATGAAAGGTAATGAACCTATAAGAGAGAATATACAATGGTAAAAGGTAAGAGTTGTTAGCTTAATTTAGGGTAACAACCAATTGAGTGCATGCACGAGTGAAACATTGTTTGAGCGAAACACGTAAGGAAGTGGTGAGGAAATTTTTTATCTACTAACCTTTGTTTTGCAACAAATATGTATGATTAAAATTATATGAGTACTTATGAACGTCAAAAGAGATCTTTTCAAGGTAGAGCTGACCCTGATGCATATTTGAGATGGGAAAAAAGTTGGGGCGAGAGTTTGACTATCATGACTATTCTGGGCAGAGGAAAATCAAACTTGCGATTCAAGAGTTTTTCGATTATGCAGCTACATGGTGGGATCAACTTGTGATTAGCCAAAAGAGATATGGAGAGCGTCCGATCGAGACATGTGAAGAGTTAAAAATCGTAATGAGGAAACGACTTGTTCTAAGGCAGCTGAATCAATGAAAGGAATATGCTTCTCCAAAGCGTGTAGAGCAAATTCCAAGGAGGTCATCTTTATTTGATGAAAAAAAATCATAGGCGTGAAGATTTGCATTGGAGACACCCACAAGACATTCTTAAAGCATCTAAATAACAAGTGTTTTCTAAGAACATCAAAGAAGACATCATGGAGGTGTGTCATAAAGGGATGGAGGATTGTTGGTTGCAATTACAAAACACCCAAAAGGCGTATAATGATCAAGATCAACCAAGGGAGGTAGAATTCAAAAAAGAATATGCAGTCTAAGGAGAGCTGCTAGATTCCATTATACATGATGAAGTCCATGAAGATCTAATGTTTGTACAAAAAGATTGTGATCAAAAGCTAAAGAACAAAAGTGAATGACAAAATAAAATTATTCAAAAGATTGTGAGTGAAGGAAAAGAATTAGAGAAAAATGAGAGTGAAAGAATAGAGAAAATGAAAAGAGTGAGCTTGAAAATAAACAAGAGAAAGAAATGATTGAGAGCAAAATTGAGGAAAAAGAAAAGAGAAAAATAAGTGACTATGAAAAAAAGAGTGAGTTGGAAAGTGAATTATATTTTAAACAACCGATGACTATACATTCATACAACCAGGTGCTTTTGAATACTAACCAAATTAACTCTGTTTTGTCTAGTTCTATTTTGTCTCTTATGAATGTGAGAGATTACATACCCGGTGCTATTATTCCATACCAATCAGCCTATATCATTCTCGAGGAGACAAATAAGTCACTAAGGCAGTTTGGAGAGTTGATGGAGCAAAGTATCACGAAGGAGAGCATGAGTTCATGTGCGCATAAGAAGGAAAGGATATTGAGCTTGTGCGTTGATTTTCAATTGATAAACAAGTATCTTTATTTTCTTTGCTTAGATAATATGCTTGATAAATTGCATAGTTCTTGATCATGAGATGACAATGCCTAATAAATTTAGCATGAGAGAATGTGATAAATGGAAAGTTGTGTTAACATAAGACTTTTATAGGTGGATAGTTATTTCGGTTAGATTAACTAATATATCTAATATTTTTATTATAAGTTTATTAAAACATGTTTTGCATGCTTCCATTGATAAATTTGTCGTTGACTATTTTGATGGAAGAATCATCTTTATCATAAACTATAGACGATATTTGATATTTGTTTAGTTGGTTTATGATCATGATATTTATTCTTATTTTTAATGTGCTTATTGCCATAAAGTTCATTCTAGGTTTTCTTGTCAAAAATCTTGTGTTCATATTGTTCAATATATACATGACTTATCGTTAGTTAACAATGGTAATGATCATGTCTTTCCGTTCGAGCAATCTGTATTGCATGATTTGCTATCATATGATATTGATTTGAAAGGTGTTTATCGTTAAGATGGATTGAGATATGATTTATTTGCATGTTTAGTTAGACCACTTGGATTAGCTAAGGCATTGCATACTTCTATGGGATTTCTAAATCATATTTTGTATTCTTTTATGGGAAAATTATTTATTATATGTTTTGATGATATTTCGATTTTTGTCAACACTTTGGGAAATTCTTTAGCACATATTGAGTTTGTTTGTGAACGTGATAAATATGCTATTGAGTTTTCATCTTGTGAATGTGGCTTTTTTTTTCCATTGATGCAATTACTTGATCTTAAATGTGTTAATGTCAATGGAAAGAGAAAGGCTAATTTTGTTGTGAAGGTACGGGATGGGATCATACTCATCGAGCATAAAAGATTGGATCATTGTGCAAACTATTCTGTTCAATGCATTGATATTCTAAAGGGAAGTATTTTGATTGTTGTTCTAGTATGCTATGCATTAAAACTTGTTTATTTTGAATTCATAGTAATTACACAAATGATACATTTTGATTGGTTTTTTTTGTTTTTAATCCAGGAATTCAAGAGCATTTGCATGTGAGGCATTCCAAGTTTCAAATATTGAAATTTGACCCAGGTGTAATGACATGGGTTTATTTATAAATGACCGAGATCATTAGATTGCCTTTTGATCTAGGAATTTGTTATTGAAAAAATCTACCACATGAAGAGTTGAACATAATGATATTTGATCCAGGAGGAAATAAAACTTTTCATAGTTTTTCTTGCATTTATTTTACTACATATACATTTGTTTAAGTAGGTAGTAGTATTGATTGCATTTCAGTTTTAGTTATTAACTTGGTTTGTGTAACGCCTTCATATCTATACTCCCACTGTATCCAATATGGTGCTTACTACTAGTCAATATATATAACGCATTCAAATCTGTACGCCCATGGTATCTGATTATATGCTTATATCTAATTGAGTGACTATACGTTTATAACCAGATGCAATTCCCATAGATCCAAGATTCACAGTATCTCATAACAGATAACAATTCTTAGGAGAACTATTGTTCTGTTTGGATACCCTCACTTAGATGTATAAAGTGTATCTCTGAATAATATCTATCTATCCGAAATTCAGATTACTAGTAATAACATGAACAGTCCATATTACCAATACCCTCACTCAGATGTATAGTCTATTTTATGTGAATTTACACTATCGTATTGATAGTACCTATCTATCCGAAATCCAGAGTATTAAAAACAATATAAACAGTCCATCTTGTAAATACCCTTACTCAAATAAATAGTTCCCAAGGATCTCTAACTAAATTATAAATTCTATTTACATTTATATATGTAAAGATAACACGGTTGCGGAAATAAAAGATTATATATATAAATATATATATCATTATGGTTCGATTACATGATTCTTCAAACAAAATTTATTATTACAAAGTATTACATTCACTAGACAGTAAAATAAACTAATCTAAACAGGGACACTTCCCTTTATTAACTCCAGAAATGGGGAATAATTTGCAAGGGTGAGCTATGACATGCTCAACAGGTTATATATTTATAACAATATATGATTTGAAAAAGTATAACAATTCAAAATTTAGCTGATAGTTGCTACCATTTCTGGAATTTCTTTTTCAACCATTTTTGGACTTTTTATTTATGTCAGTTACACAGACTTAAAAACTTTGTTTAGATAGGAGATAAGGGATCAGCCTATTCAATATCCTAGGAGTATGCATCTCATCCTACAAGTGCTCACATGCACCCAACGTCAATATATTATTGACCAAACATCGATCCCTTTACGGGATACACAACTTCAGTATAGGATGTCTTACCAAAACAATTTGGTTTGACACAACAATTTATGCTCAATAAACAATATCATATGAATAAACAATTCATTTCTCAGTTATGCTGAAGTTATATCAATAACATTACAATAAGTGGTAATTCAAGTTTAGGTTTGGTATATCATATCAATAGTAATTCAAGATAGAAATCTTGTTCAATGAAGAAACAGGGTTTGAGAAATTTACGTAAGTAATTATGGTTAGGGAACTTGCCTGAGCGAAGATCAGTCAAGTATTGCTACCCGATTCGTTAATAAACACCTAAGATGTTCATTCATATAAATCTAACACATTAGTATTTATAATAATACTCAGATATAAAATTTACATATGTTCGGGTTAGGTTTGATACGGTTTCGGTGTCCAAAGACTTTACCGAGTATTAATAAATCGACTAAATTTTATTTATAAGCTTTATTATATTTTTAGATAATTTAAATATCCATTATAATAATTTCTAGAAGCTTATAATAATTTTTAAGTATTTATTTATCCCTTAAATGATTTTTAAATCATTTATTTCTATTTCTAAATAATTAATATTTACTTTGAATTTTATAAAAACTTTGTTTACTATTTTTAAATAATTTATAACCATTTATTATGATTTTTACATCAATAATATTATTTTTCAATAATTATTTATTATTTATTAATAATTATTCTAATTACTTTATTAATAACTTAATTATAAATAATATCCTAATAAAATAAAATATTTATTGAATTTATGTAAAAATATTAATAGTTAATTATAATAACTTAAAATAATTTTTAAAACTGTTTTTATATTTATTTATTAATTATTTCTAATTTTTATTAATTAATTTTTTAGAAAATAATTACTTTCTGTCGCTAAAGCCCTATAGTGACAGGAAGTGTCGCTATAGGTGTTCTTGAGTTTTTGAGTTTCAGTCGATCGTGGCCTAGGGACCATTTTGACCTTTATTTAATTTGCTACTGTTGATGATTATGGGTTTGGACAAGTATGGATGTTATAGTACTTATACAGTAGTACAACATCAGACCAAATTCATGCTTTAATCTACATATAACAAGAAGTTATAGAGGCTCAAAGTCACTGTCAGAGCTGTTCTTGAGTTTCTGGGTAACCTAGAACAGTGGTCATGGTCGGTCAACAGTTTTGTAGCTTCTATATCTGCTAATTTGTGTAATAGATTTGTGTTTTATTTGTTGTAGTAAGTAGTATATATGTCAAAGTACATATATGGAACACTGAGTTGGACAAAGTATGATTCTAAGGTCTCGATCTATGTTGGTCAAAGTACCGCCAAAGGTTGTTCTTCATGTTCATCAGTTTTTTGGGTAACCCAGAAAACTTGGTCATGCTCGGTCAACGACTTTTGACCATTAATTCTGGTAATCCTATGACTTGTTTAAGCAATTGAATGTCATAGATATGTAATATGTATGTCAAGGTATTAATTCATTACAAAAAGTTATTATAACATCTAACAGAAAATGATTAAAAGGCTGGTCAAAGTAGCTGGTTCAACATGTTCTTGAGTTTTCTGGGTAACCCAGAAAACAAAACTTCGTGATCGGTCAACCACTTTTGACCACCTATATCTTGTAATATATGATTCTAATGAACCTGTTTTCTTTTCCAGATTAAAGACCTCATGTCATACTACAAATAACAAATAATTAACAGACCTAACTATTAACATACATGGATCTACAGGCTCTGACATTCGATTGTCATACCTGTTTTTCCAAAATTTCCATATTGCTTAAAACATTAATTTGAGGCATCTAGATGTTATAAAAACGTGTTCTATCAACTTAGCATACTTTCTAACATGTTATTACATAAATCTAAACATCTAAACAACAACTTGAACATAACATCAAAGATCTAGCTATAAATTAGGGTTTGTACCTTTCTTGCTTGATTTTGATTTTTGGCTACTGAATTTGATGTTGCTATCACCCAGGCTTGATTTGGTATGTTTGTAAGTGTGTCTAGGTTTAGAGAAGTCGTGGGTTTGGCATGTAGTTATGTTTCTATTTATAGACTTAAGTAACTTAGGATTTTTGGTCATTTTTACCTACTTGTCTCCCTAAATATTTGATGCTAAGTTACTTGTGCTGCTTAGGGAAGGTTACCAGACCATGTGCACCCTTGGGACTTGGATTGGTGACTCCTAACCTACTTGTGAGCTAGTTAGGTTATATTAATAGCTTAATTATGCCTTAATCCTCACTAATCTTGATTAGGGTTTTGTTTTTCATGATTAGGGTTGCTTAATGATGTTTATTAGTACCTAATTGAAGTTAAGTAATCATAATTAGGTGTTAGGATAACCAAATTAGGGTTTTATCAAACAAATTAGGGTTAGGGTTTGTAATTTAAGGTTCCTAACTTTAAATTTTCCACAAATCCTAACAAGCACAACAAAGCGTTTTGTCAGTGTAAGCACGACAAAGCAACTTGTCAAAAAAAAAATACCGAAAAGTCCGTTTGCGGAACAAAAATTTTAAGCACGAGGTGTCAAGCATGTCAATTTTCAAAAGAAAATTTATTTGACCTAATTTATTAAACAGAGTATATATTAACACATAATACTTTCAGAACAGAGAGATTTTATTAATATAACTGAATTTACATATCTGAGTCTTATTAGGGTTTTGGGATTTTACATTCACCCCCACTAATACGAATTTCGTCCTCGAAATTACAGTACAGGTTAAGTAAACAGTTGGGGATAGTTCTCTCATATTTTATCTTCGAGCTCCCATGTAGCTTATAACGCCCCGAAATCCGGTCTACCTTCATACCCGGATTCCGTACGTCACGAGTACACCATTCATCCAACGTACATCATTATATATTGTAATATAAAAACATACATTCTCAAATCCCAGGTTCTAAAAACCTTATAACCTCTTTCATTACAAATAATGATAATTACATTATTTTTTACCTCTTACACAAGTGACTTTCATCCGCCACAAAGGATACACAATAGTTCATTAAACTAATCTATAGTTCAATTTCGTCTTTCTATATTACAAGTCTTCTCTTGATCTTCTCTCTCATTCACATTCTGAATGGCACTTCATCTGGATACCGTCATCTTGATCTTTACGGGATCCTTAAGTTCTGCTAACATCGTTCGCTGAAAATGTTTTTCATTTAAAGAAAGTGTGAGCATTCAATTGCCCAGCAAGTCATAACAGTTGAACAAACAACTTCAAGAATTCAAACATTCCTTTAGAACTTCGATAACCGAACAAAGGTTATGAAGCAGCTTGAATAATAGGAATAATCTCGATTCCTATCATTTTAAAACAATATTCACTTTCACTTTGAAATACTTTCATTCTTCTACCTTTTTCATACACATTCTGTCTAGCTAGAATCATTAGTACAAACTTAACACTAACTGTTCATGTATAAACAGAACATACTCAAATTGAATCAATTCAACCACAGAACAGTTCATCTCATAGAAACACCGAAGTGCTCACATTGTGGCACAAAGCCTCATACGTTCTACCACCTTGTACAAATATCGCACATTCGCACAAAGACAGAACTTCTCAAGTTCAACATTTGAGAAGTTTTAGAAACTAGCATTTGATAAGTAGGATTTTTACCTACTTATGGAGTACCAATTCATGCGAACTATGCCCATCTCAAGTATATTTTAGTCTAGTTTAGCTGCATTTCATGTTAATTTGCATTGCACGTTCTTAAAACTCCTTTGGGTGAATAAGTACAGGAATCGGGCTGTTTTGGTCCTGATTTGGAGCATAAAGCAAATGGATGCTTGAAACGAGGTAAAAGGATGGGATATGCATGGCATGAAGGTGCATTGGTGCAAGGAAATAGAGCATAATGAAGCAAGCAACAGCAGTAGGAAAACAGAAACCAGGACCTGCAGATTTCAAGCCGCGCGGCAAAACAGCCTTAAGAACGCGTGCCCGCGCGATCACCCAGCCAGATCATGGATGTTACTGCAAGTCTCGCGGCCGCGAGACAGACAAGCCTATGGAGCGCGCGCCCGCGTGCGAGAGCTGCCGAACATATGAACCTACTGCAAGTCTCGCGGCCGCGAGACTATCATGCTGGAAGAGCTCGCGGTCGCGCGCGATGTCTGATGCTGCTGATGTGTTTTATTTTATTTCCGAATTTTAAAGGTTGTAATTGGTTTAAAACGATTCCTGACTGGTGTCAGGGGTATCATTCGACATTTTATTAGTTTTCACGTAATTTTACATCGTAATTAGGGTTTTTTACTCTCGAGAGAGGATTCCAACATAGAAGGAGGCTATAACTCTATTTTCTACTCCTTCTTGGGATTTCTCTAAGAGAGCGGATTATTGACATTAGTTTTTGCTGGAATCTTATGAGGATTGGATATTGATGTGTATTCAGCAATTGAGTTTGATAGTTTCATCTTTCATCTTTCAATTGTTGCTTATTGATCATGTTTAACTTTGATCCCATAATGGCTTTTGGTTCAGTCATGAACTAAACTCCATTATGGGATTCTAACAGATTTTATTATGTAGTTTGATTACACACTTAAATGCTGGGTTGTTTTGCATATTATATGGGATGTCTGTCATGATTGTTTTGCATACATGAATGCTTGATCACCATTCGTTTCAGTATTTGTATGGAATTGACAATGAACATGCAAATATGGACTGTAATCATGATAGTATACGTATATAGGGCTGTGTTATATGGCTTATGTATTTCGTGAATCAGATAGACATATACTGTTTCACCGTATAAGTTAAGATAAGAGCTTGAACTTAAAATCAATATAGTTGCAATTTTACATAGACATATAGTGATGTTGGTTATATTGATGATTACATAGAGTCTATCATCTGTGGATGCTGTGTAAGTAGGTCTTAGTGCATTGAAAAATGGCTAATACTCTTTTAGTGCTCTTGGTTACTTTCCTATGATATGTGAACAAGTCAGGCATGATAGTGGTGATTGAATGAAATAGTAAATGAAGTTAGAATCCGATTAATTCCAATATCATTTATTATATCGTTTATATTATTTTAGTTGTTATTTGCAATTCAAGAATCAACCAAGTTTAATCTTTAGTGTGAGCATATAAATATAGTGATTTAATTAATGAATAGTAGTTTAAGTTAAACAACTTTCTCTGTGGGATCAATACTTTACTTGCTCTGTATTACTTGTTGACGCATGTATGCTTGCATGAGTTAGAGATCTTTTGTTAGTCGTAAAAAAGAGGGAACAACATTCATTTAGAATATGAATGAAGTTAGGAAACTTGCCTTACGCACAGCTACGGCTTACACTGAACTGCTCATCCCAATTCCTATATAACACATAAGGAAAAATATAAGCACTAATTAGTCATATATTTGACTTACACATTGGTTTACTTAATTTTACTTCTTAGGGTTCGCGTTCTTGCAACCTAAGTTTACGCGACCAACTTTCAGTACCGGTTTACGGCTTCATGATATACGAATATGACTTACTCAAAACGTTCATCATTTTTGATGATTTATATTCTTATCTTCTTCTTATACTTCTATAGGACTCAGCACACACCGCTTCTCTGCTAGTAGTCCATATGGTACTCTGAGTGGTTTCCCACAAATAATCAACAAATAAGTTACCATCTCATCTACACTGCCATCACAGTGAGTTAGATTGGTTGCTAGTTTCGTATATACCTTCGCTCTCTGAAGGAATTGTTTAGCCCAACTCCCATATGTCAACCATCAAAGGTTACGATTGTACCACAACCTAACTTATCGTAACGTATCCGAACCATTAACTATAACGTTCGTTAAGTCAATTCCTTATTCCTTACGGCTTTTTGGCAACCAAATGCCATACATCAGGATTCATTTTTTATCGTCCAAGTCATACAGTCTTTTGTATACTCAGAACGATCATTCAAGTTAATCAGTAACTCGACTTCATTACGTTAACGTCATTGTCTTAATTCAGTTCTTTACTATTCATGGTTTAATCATTGATCTTCACTATCTTACGATCAAACCATACACGGGGTGTAGGTTCTATCCATTTAGTATTTGCGTATACTCAACCTTCACGCCTGTTAAAGTGTTTAACACTTATATATCATTCTAACATTCTTCATTTGAATCACTATAGGCTTCCATTAATCTTATTACCGTTCATTATGGCTTTCTTGATACCATTTATATCTTACTTAATACTTTTGTTATACATTACATGAACCCCATGTTCATTACTTATTTCTAATGTCGAAGCCATATTGTTCGTTGTATGCTAAGACTGCTTGGAACTGCGTTACGTTTACGTTCATTACCTTTTTGGTCTGTTAATCTCTTTCGACCATTTTGTTTAACCTATACTAAAGGTTTAAAACACTTGATTAAGTGTTACATTAGTTGAACATTATGTTCTTTATCTTCCCTTACGTTTCCCCCAAGAGTTGAGCAATTAAAAGCTCTTATCTGGCTTTTCCCTCACACCGGCTCTGCGGCGCCACTTCCTTCAGTAGCATCCCCAAATCCGGGCCCCGAATCGCCGCGGACTCGGTACACTGATTCTTTCACTAATTGCGGAAGATATAAACGTAAATTGTTTATACATTACATTACACACTATTCCCCAAGGTCGAGTAACCTTAACTTAATACACATTTCTTAAAATATCTATTACACAACAATATTTATTACAATAAGCTATTATAACTAGCTGCACTTTATAACCCAAGCTGAACTTGGCTTTAATCGTTTCCTGTATCCGAATGCAATCGCTTTATCTGCAATATTTTATCATGATATAGCAAGGGTGAACATGAAAGTTGCCCAACAAGTTTATATACAATAACATAACAATATATCATGATTGAAGAGTATGAATAATTGGTTGGCTATAATTCAACAATATGATTGTGAACTAGCAGGAACAAAATTTTGACTGAACAAGTATTTTACATGAACAAATATTTCTGAACCAACTGGTAATGAAGGTGATCAGCCTTTCATACCTGACTTATACATGCAAGATGTACAGATTACAATTTTTCATGGCAATCAGCAAAGATTAACCATAAGCTTGAAGAAACTACTCTTATTAGAGTTAAGTACAAGAAAAACTTGCCTGAACCGTTGATTATCGCACGCAATTAATAACGCTTAATCCGAAGACCTAATATTAATTATATAGATCTCCAATAATTAGAATAATATCATCACAGTATAATACTGTTATATTTATATACACAGAATAACCTAAACACATTACCACATAACCCTATCAGTCTTTACAACACATCAGACTTAGTATCAAGTCAAACTATTTTAGTCTGACTTGAAACCGACACAATTCTAACATCCCGACGGTCTAGTCGAACTTTTATCGAGTTTAAGTTCAATTAAACTCTGACTTAACACTTAACAATATCACAAATAAGTTTCTTATCAGTAAAAACATTTTTCCTAGGCTCGTAATAATTTTCGGATAATTATTACCATTTATCAACATTTTTCAATCATTAGTACCGTATTTAAATGAATTAAATACTACATAATACCTTGATCATTAATATTTATTTAATGAAAATCATTACATAATATTATAATATAATTATAATATATCAAAGTATTTTTAATACCTTAAAATCATTTTAATATGATTTTTTAAACCTTTAAATCCATTATCCAATAATTAATATTAATATTAAAATATTAATATTTTCATGCCAAAATATCAAAAGTTATATTTTATAACCTAAAACATTTTTATAACACTTAAATCATTTTTATATAATTCATAAAGCATTAATTCCATTTTTCCTTAATTTATTTAATATATTTATTAAATAAACTAATTATCATTAATATGGATTAATTAATGAATTTCATCACAAAATATCAAAAGTTATCAAAAATAACTTAAAATATTTTCTTATACCATAATATTATTTTTCATGATTTTTCATGAATTAAAAACTATTTTTAAGTAATTTATTTAATATTGTAATTAAATAAATAAATACCATTTATATTCCAAAAATATTAAATATTTTCAAAATATACTCAAAATAGTTAAAAACTATTTTTCAGACTTTAAAATAATTTTTCATAATTTATTTAGTATTTTTAATAATTAAAAACCATTTTTTTCTAATTTTAAATTAATTTCCGGAATTTATTAAATAAACTGTCGCTAAAGGCCTATAGCGACACTTGTCTGTCGCTATAGGTGTTCTTCACTCAAGAACACTGACATCTCAGTGAACGAGAGGGCTGGTTTGACCGGCTTTTAATCTGTGTTCTGATCGATTTTTGGGACTGTGATTGATTTCATGTTGTAGTATTTATGTAATACTACAACCACCAACTTGTTTCATGGCTATACAAAATCACAACAGCAAGATCTTGGCCTCCAAAAAGTCTGACAAGGCGGTTTTTCATTTTCTGGGTTTTTTTTCAGAAAATGATGAACAGCCGAGGTACTAGTTTTTAATCCTTATATCTTAGTTTATGTACTTGGTTTGTATAATATAAAGGTTGAATCTTGTAGAAACCAAGTCAGTGTACATTTCTATTACATCAGATCAACATATCAACATCAAAACAGCACGATTTAGATCGGTCAAAGTAGACAAGAAAAACTGTTCTTGAACATTTCTGGGTTACCCAGAAATGTTCTTGAGCAGTTTTTCATTCCACGTTTGACCACAATTATTATACGGTTTGATTACGGATCTAAATGATATAAAGCCTTTAACATGTAGTATTCATGTCAGGCTACATTATTAACACAAAAACGTGGTCAAAACAGTAACACACAGCAAGATCTAGACGTTCAACAATGTTGTCAGACCGTTCTGGAAATTCTGGGTTACCCAGATTTTCAGTCCATGTTATCGGTCAACGACCTTTGACTGCTTGTATCTTAAGATCTAGACACGATCTGAGGTTTATTCAAGTCTCAGATTAAAGAACATATACCAGAGAACATATCTATAACATCAAGCACAAGATATCATTAACACACACAGATCTATGGACCCTGACATTTGAAAGTAATATGCACACAAGCCAATCATGTTTGATGATAAAGCATATACTTTGTAAACAATCTTATTCATTTATTAATAAAAAGTATTAATTTATTAAAGGCTTTTAATTATCTACATGATGCTGTTTTATAATATGTGATAAACCCATAGTTTTAAGCAATGCTTTTAGAATAATGATGATGATCATTCTAATGAGATCTAAATTCTTAGAAAGCTTAAAACTAAAATAGTTCCCAATCGTTGGATTACTAAATTGGGAATTAGTGAATCCGGATAGATTGGTACATACGTTGCTTGCTCATTGGATGAGGATGATTGATCTCATGATCATTTGTGTGGAGACACTAAAGCAAGTATGTAGGTGCTTATTAGAGAATAAGTTCACTGAACGTGGCTCGCTAAGGAATACCTAATGGAGTTTTACTTGCATGTCAATAGGAATTCCTGTAGTGATAGTAGTACAAGTGATCCTTGGACTTGAGATCATCATAGTATCTTGTGTATGATGAGTTATACTTTGACTTATTCCTTAAGACCCTTAGGGTATATCAAAGGGTATGCTTGGGTATAATAAGTTGTACATGGAGATAATGTATGATCAATAAAGAATCTACTACTTCTAGTAAAAGAAGAGAAATGTCCTATGTGATTCGATAAATGATAACCCAATAGTCCTTGGCCAAGGCAGAATGAAATTAGAAAGGAGTTTCTAATTTGCATTATTTGGGGTTGTGCATTTAAGAGTCGAAATACATATAATTAAATAAAATAAGACTTGACAGAAATTCCATGTCTTATATTTAATTGGGACATTGTATGGTGGAAGGATTGAATTGTACGGTAACTATTTACTCAAAGGTTCTTTTATGATTAATGTTGAAATCTATATTATCTGGAAAGTCGTTGATCGCTAGGGAGGCTTATCCCTATTGTAGAATAAATATTATTTATTTAAATAAATTAATAATTTAATTTATTTATTTAAATAAGATTAGAATTGTTCTAATTGATTTATTCACAACCGGTTTAATATGGAGAACCTAAAGGGTCATACCATAAAAGGAAGAATAATTATTTAAGAAGTTAATGGCATAATCGTAATAATATGTTAAGTATATTTAATTTAATCTATGGTGATAGAATAAATTAAATGGCTTAATATTTATTATTTAATATTTTAGAAATATTAAATATAAATTAATAAGAGGAGTCTTATTAATATTATTACAATTATTATTATTTTAATTTCTAAAAGAGTTTAGGAATTAATTTAATATAAGTACTCTCATTTATTCCTAATAGGATTAGGAGGGAAAATTAGTTAAAGGAGTTTAATTAATTATCCCTAATAAGATTAGGGAGCCCATTTAATTAAAAGAGTTTAATTAAATAAATAATACCTTATTTTAATAGGGTTACTTGATATCTTTATAAGAGGAGTCTTATATCAGATATCTAATATACGTTATTCCAATTGTTGGAGAGTACGCCCCTTTTTCTATAGAGATAGAAAACTAGGGTTTGAGCCAAATACCCATCTTCTTGAATTTTGTTCTTCCTTGGTGGATCACCTCTAGAGGCCAAACACTTGGGTGGCTAACGTTGATCAAAGGAAGGAACCAAACCCGGTGGATTCAAGTTGAACGCGAAAGGATTTGGAGGTGAACTTGTACCTGAGGAAGCTCGATCTTCAAGGGTATGATTTTATTCTTTATCTTTTCGTTTAATTAATAATTGTGCATAAAGGATGATCCGGGTTTATGGTTTGTAAAATTTTTAAACTCTGATTTTACACGTTTCCGCATTATTTTTGCAATTTTATTGCGTTCATGAATATTACAAACCTAACAGTGGCATCAGAGCCAAACCTTTATGCGAATTATTAATTGTTCAAAATTTGATATGTATATTGATATGTGTTTTAGAACAATTTAATTGGGCATAATTTTATTGTATAAAATTATTAAAAAAAAAAATTAAATCGCGAGCTGCTTGTTTTTTTTTTTCTCCGGCTATCTCTATCACGTGGGACGTGACCCAGGAGCTTCCTTTGTAATCTTTAATATTCTAGTTGCACGGAAATGGGAGTCTTGATTATATATATATATATTCGGTTATATATATATATAAATTATATATAATAGTTATATTATATATACATTACCGAAGTTAAGGGAGCAGGATATATAGTTAATATTAATTATATATATAATAGTTATATATATAATATATTAACGTTATATATATATAGTAGTAATCTGTTAACTATATATATATATCCGGTTTATATTATATATATATATATATATATAATAGTTATATATATATATATTAATCTTAATTATTTATAATTAAAATAAAGTTTATTTTAATCTTAAAATAAAAGGTTTATTTTAATATTAAAATAAAAGAGTTTATTTTGATTTTAAAATTAAATTTCATGCTAACTAATTAGAGTTGGAATTGGATTCCATGATAACTAATTAGAGTTGAAATTGGATTCTATGTTTCCTTAAATAAAGGAGTTTATTTAGATATGAAATAAGATTTCATATTATTCAAAATAAAAGAGTTTATTTGTGAATAGGAAAAAGAATCAGTCTTTTCTTAAATAAAGGAGTTTATTTAGATATGAAATAAGATTTCATATTATTCAAAATAAAGGAGTTTATTTGTGAATAGGAAAGAAAATCCGCATTTCCTTAAATAAAGGAGTTTTTTTTACATGGAATTGGATTCCATAATTAATTGAAATAAAGGAGTTTATTTTGATTAAAGATTTTGATTAAAATAAAATAGTTTATTTTATTCAAAATTGGATAAATTAAAATAAAATAGTTTTATTTTGATTTAAATTTGAATTAAAATAAAGGAGTTTATTTTGATTCAAAATTAGATTTTATACTAACTAAATTTTGCCCATTAAATGATATCAATATATATATTAAATGTTTATTATTCATGAGATGAATGTTATTTATTGATACATATGGTGATGTGTATGATAATAAATGGGATTGATTATGGACTATTGACCAATGCGATTGGATTTTATTTTAGTTGGATGCATGAATGTATGAGTTTTATTAAATGGGGTCTGCGTACCTCGTCTTCTCTAATTTTTCTTAATGTAAATTCTATCTTCCTCCTATGTACTTCCCCTTGACTGCTGATCAAGGTTTCTATTTATTTTAAATAGTTTTGTAATAGGAATAGTTAGAATTAATTTTGAAAAATTGGAGATCAAGGATCAAGGAGCGCGTGAAGACCCGTTTGTAATGGAGCCCAGGTTTAAATGTAATAGTTATGTTTAAATATTAATTCTTGCACCCCTAGGGTTTGACCTTTTGGTTCACTTGGTGGCTCTAGTGAACCAAACTAGAATAAAAGTCCATAATCAATCCAGATAGAATATAGTATTCTATATGTGCGTGCTTATAATATATATTATATATTATGCAAACATGCTTCGCATGTTTATTAATATGACGCGTATTTTATATATATATGTGCATGCGCGCTAAATAAGATGAGACAATTAATAACAAACCCCTCAAATATTTTATATTAAGTTGTAACGTTCAAAGATATTTGGAATATCGAATGTCGCCTTCTAGCATGATAGAAATAATAGAGTATTGAATATTTAATATGAGTTTGTTGTGCACACACAAGGCGAGTATTAAATATTTAAGATGTTGTTTTTATTACATAAGATGTTTATAAGGAATTGAACATTACTGCTTTGTTGTGCACACACAAGGGCTGTAGTTTTCTCTTTACTTATATGGAAATGTTGGGTCTGACTTAACTTAAATCGTTTTAGTTCGGATGTGCACACACTTGACCATTATGATTTAAGAGGCAAAATACAAGGAGTTACATAGTTGATGTAATTGACAAGAGTTGTCTACCTATTTATTTATATATAGTTTGTTGTGCACACACAAGGCTATATACATTTGAAATGGGATCCTTATTCTCACTAGCAAATCTTTAATTAGATTTTGCCGAACTATATAGTGAGGGTAATATAGTTTGAAGAAAATAGTGGGAGATACCAATTTAAAACAAGACCTAATTTATTTTTGTAATTAATAAAAGAATGTATGTTAAAATGTTGTTAATTACAAATTCATTTACAGAATTTTACAATGTCTAAATTACTATCACTGCGTAGCATATTAGATGCTAAATTAACCGGACCGAATTAAACGGATTGGTTAAGGTAATTGAGAATAGTTCTCATGGCTGAAAAGCTACCTTATGTCCTTAATACGCCTATCCCTGCAATGGTTGCAGACAATGCCTCTGAGGAAGATATTGCTACTTTTAGAAAGTGGCTAGATGATGCATAGTTGGCTCAATGCATCATGCTCGCATCCATGAGTAACGAGCTTCAGCGTCAGCATGAAACTATGGATGCTCCTATTATATTCCTGCACATCAAGTAGTTGATGGTGAGGAAAGTAGGACTGATAGATATAAGATATCTAAGGAGCTCTTCCGATCTAGAATGGCCAATGGCACTATAGTATAGATAAAAGTCCTTAACATAATCAATTTGATTGATCAATTAGGACAACGGGTTTTATCATGGATGGAGAGTTGAGCCAAGATTTGATCTTGCACTCACTCCCGTACTCATTTCACAATTGTTGTGAATTTTTTCATCTAAACAAGCTAGATATCAGCCTCGCTGATTTGCTTAACATGTTGAAAAATGTTAAGAGTCACTTTCCAACCAAGAAATACCATGTCTTACTGGTAGGGGCCAAAGGATCTTCTGAAAAGAAGAACGATTCTAAGAAGGTAAATATAAAGGCATAAACAAAGGATAATAAGAACAAAACTGATACGGATAGCAAAGGAGTTTGCTTCCACTGCAATAAGCCTGGACACTGGAAGGAAACTGCAAGAAGCATCTTGCAGAGGCTAACCAAAGAAGCTTAGTGAAGTTTCGGTCACAAATACAAATTTGTTCATAATTTGAAATAAATTTTTTTTAAGTCAAGGTTCTACTTGGGTATTGGATACCGACTTTGGTTATGATAAATATAGATTTATGAAGGGACCAAGTAGAAGTAGAAAGCTAAACAAATATAAGTAAACCTATGTGTGGGAAATGAAGCAAAGGTTGCTGCATTAGCCATAGGAACTTATAGTTTAGCAATGCCTACGGGCAAGTCTATTAAGTCAATAAGTTGTTATTGTATTCCAGTTCTCGTTGGAAACATTATTTCCATTTTATTATTGGACAATGAAATTTTTGGTATTATATTTAAGAACAATTGTTGTTCTATTTATAATAAAAATGTTTTGTATAGAACTGGAATATTACTTAATAGATTTTGTATACTTGACTTACATGAAAATAATTTTACAAATTGAACAAACTAGTATAAGAAAAGGAGATGATCATTCAAAGAGTTGAATGTGTGTATTTACTGAAATACAAGTATAAGTTATTTGAAAGGTTCAAAGAATTCAGAAGTGAAACAAATTGGCAAAGTATTAAGATTCTTTGATTAGATTAAGGAATAAATACTTGTGCAATAAGTTTCTAGATCATCTTAAATGGTTTTCTCATAATGGACACATCCTGATACGCAATAATTGATTAATGTATCTGAATGGAAAAATCATACCTTGTTGGACATGGTGCGGTCCATAATGATTTTACCGACATTCCAGTATCCTTCTGGGATAATGCCATAGAAATGGCTGCATATCTACGAAAAGGTAACCTCAAAATCCGGCCCCAAGACTCCATAAAAGTTATGGACAGGGTGGATTCCTAATCTTAAGTATGTTAAGATAAGGGGTTGTCCAACTTATGTGAAACGGTTTCAAAGGATAAGTTTGGGACAAAATTTGACAAGTACAGATTTGTGGGACATCCTAAAGTAAGTTTAGGGCATATTTTCTATAATCCTACTTAGCAAAAGGTGTTTGTTGCGAAACATGCTGCCTTCTAAGATAAAGGTGTTTATCATTGAAGGG
Source organism: Panax japonicus (assembly GCA_020205505.1). Lineage (NCBI taxonomy): Eukaryota > Viridiplantae > Streptophyta > Magnoliopsida > Apiales > Araliaceae > Panax > Panax japonicus. Next base: position 67,753,498 of record CM035096.1, read on the forward strand.
GCTAGTGGGAGGATAATAGATCTTGAAAAGTTCAAGAACCACAAAACACTACAAGTCGAATAAGAGGAACCTATAGATAGACCTATTGTACCACAACCGAATCGTAAATCTGGAATAGTACCGAAGATACCTAGGAGGTATGGATTCATCATGGATGATGATGATGAGGTACGTATCATAGAAGATGATGATCCAGTTACATACGATAAGGTAAGAGTTGTAGACACTCAGAGAAATGGATTGAAGCAATCTTCTCAAAAATGGAACATTCATTTTGATATGATAATCAAAAGAGTTTGATTTTATCAAAAACAAGAATGAACCTAGTGTGTACAAAAGGGTCAGTGGGAGCGTCGTGACATTTCTGGTATTATATGTTGATATAATACGGATAAGGAATGACATGCCAATGCTAAAATCAATAAAGATAAAGTTGTCTAAACATTCCTCCATGAATGATTTGGGAAGAGTATCTTAATTGGGGATGCAAATCTATATGGATAGATTTAAAAGGATGCTCGACTTAACCCAAGGAACGTATATTCATTTGATGCTAAAGTCGTTTAGCATGGCAAACTCTATGGGATGTCTCATGTTGATGAGCCATGGAGTGTATCTCTCTTAATAGTCCCCATAGACTCCTAAAAGAGATGAGTGACAATTATGTATGCAATGAAATATACGCGACCTGATGTTGATCAGTTATATTCTGGAGAAGTTCACTGTGAGATAGTGACAAACATCTTAAAGTACTTAACCAGCACTAAGGATGTGATATAATTCATGGCGGGTCTGAATTAAAACTAGAGGGCTTAACAGACTCAAGTTTTTTTAGACAGACCAAGACGACAGAAAATCCACTTTAAAGTAAAGGGTTACCTTGAACGGTGGTGCAGTGAATTGGAAAGGTTCCAAACAACAAAGAGTTGCTGGTTTAGTGATAAAGACAAAGTATATAGTTGTAAATGAAGCTGCAAGTTGATTGATTGGATTAAAAGTTCATTACAGAACTAGGAATTGTTCCTAAGTCTCATCTTGGATCCAAACATGTGTTGTGGCACTTTCATTTGATTATAGGAATCATTGAAAGATGGGAAATCACTATAGAGATAGTGGACTCTCAAGAACAACATTACATATCCATTAACTAAAGCTTATCCAACAGCAGGATAATCGTCACTTAGAGAAGAAGAGTATGAGATACCATGACGATTGGCTTTAGTGCAAGTGGGAGATTGAAAGTAATATGCACACAAGCCAATCATGTTTGATGATAAAGCATATACTTTGTAAACAATCTTATTCATTTATTAATAAAAAGTATTAATTTATTAAAGGCTTTTAATTATCTACATGATGCTGTTTTATAATATGTGATAAACCCATAGTTTTAAGCAATGCTTTTAGAATAATGATGATGATCATTCTAATGAGATCTAAATTCTTAGAAAGCTTAAAACTAAAATAGTTCCCAATCGTTGGATTACTAAATTGGGGATTAGTGAATCCGGATAGATTGGTACATACGTTGCTTGCTCATTGGATGAGGATGATTGATCTCATGATCATTTGTGTGGAGACACTAAAGCAAGTATGTAGGTGCTTATTAGAGAATAAGTTCACTGAACGTGGCTCGCTAAGGAATACCTAATGGAGTTTTACTTGCATGTCAATAGGAATTCCTGTAGTGATAGTAGTACAAGTGATCCTTGGACTTGAGATCATCATAGTATCTTGTGTATGATGAGTTATACTTTGACTTATTCCTTAAGACCCTTAGGGTATATCAAAGGGTATGCTTGGGTATAATAAGTTGTACATGGAGATAATGTATGATCAATAAAGAATCTACCACTTCTAGTAAAAGAAGAGAAATGTCCTATGTGATTCGATAAATGATAACCCAGTAGTCCTTGGCCAAGGCAGAATGAAATTAGAAAGGAGTTTCTAATTTGCATTATTTGGGGTTGTGCATTTAAGAGTCGAAATACATATAATTAAATAAAATAAGACTTGACATAAATTTCATGTCTTATATTTAATTGGGACATTGTATGGTGGAAGGATTGAATTGTACGGTAACTATTTACTCAAAGGTTCTTTTATGATTAATGTTGAAATCTATATTATCTGGAAAGTCGTTGATCGCTAGGGAGGCTTATCCCTATTGTAGAATAAATATTATTTATTTAAATAAATTAATAATTTAATTTATTTATTTAAATAAGATTAGAATTGTTCTAATTGATTTATTCACAACCGGTTTAATATGGAGAACCTAAAGGGTCACACCATAAAAGGAAGAATAATTATTTAAGAAGTTAATGGCATAATCGTAATAATATGTTAAGTATATTTAATTTAATCTATGGTGATAGAATAAATTAAATGGCTTAATATTTATTATTTAATATTTTAGAAATATTAAATATAAATTAATAAGAGGAGTCTTATTAATATTATTACAATTATTATTATTTTAATTTCTAAAAGAGTTTAGGAATTAATTTAATATAAGTACTCTCATTTATTCCTAATAGGATTAGGAGGAAAAATTAGTTAAAGGAGTTTAATTAATTATCCCTAATAAGATTAGGGAGCCCATTTAATTAAAAGAGTTTAATTAAATAAATAATACCTTATTTTAATAGGGTTACTTGATATCTTTATAAGAGGAGTCTTATATCAGATATCTAATATACGTTATTCCAATTGTTGGAGAGTACGCCCCTTTTTCTATAGAGATAGAAAACTAGGGTTTGAGCCAAATACCCATCTTCTTGAATTTTGTTCTTCCTTGGTGGATCACCTCTAGAGGCCAAACACTTGGGTGGCTAACGTTGATCAAAGGAAGGAACCAAACCCGGTGGATTCAAGTTGAACGCGAAAGGATTTGGAGGTGAACTTGTACCTGAGGAAGCTCGATCTTCAAGGGTATGATTTTATTCTTTATCTTTTCGTTTAATTAATAATTGTGCATAAAGGATGATCCGGGTTTATGGTTTGTAAAATTTTTAAACTCTGATTTTACACGTTTCCGCATTATTTTTGCAATTTGATTGCGTTCATGAATATTACAAACCTAACATGTTATCGGTCAACGACCTTTGACTGCTTGTATCTTAAGATCTAGACACGATCTGAGGTTTATTCAAGTCTCAGATTAAAGAACATATACCAGAGAACATATCTATAACATCAAACACAAGATATCATTAACACACACAGATCTATGGACCCTGACATTCGGCTGTCAGGTCCAAATTTTCCAGATTTCCAGATTTCTATAAACATTAAATCCGAGCCTCTAGGTGTTATGGATCTATGATCCAACAACCCAGATCTCTAATTGACACCTTATAACACATTTGCACAATCAATTGCAACAATTAACAAGGAATCGAAGTATTTCAAAATTTCAGATTTTATACCTTTTATGCTTGATTTTCAATTTTCTGATCCTTCGATCTGTTTCTGGCTTGCTGATTCTTGATTATAGATCATCTTATCTCACTCTCTCACTCCAAATTTCGAATTTCTAGAGAGAGGAGAGTTTGGGAGAAATGAAATAAAGTGACCCCCTTTCTCTCTCTTAATCTTTTATATTAACTTGATTCAATGAATGTGGCTGCTGATTTGGGACTGATTTGCTGGCTTGTTGCACATGGCTAGGTCTAGGGTAGCTCTAGGGTTGTTGAACAACTTTGAATTTGCCAAGATTTTCAAGCAACCATAAAATAATACAAAGAGGGGCATTTTTGACATTTCTATAATTTTTTAGAATTTGTATTTTGATGAAACCCTTAGGGTTTAGGGTTTGGAAAATTTAGGGTTTAGGTGTTAACCCTTAACTTTGCAAAAAAATAAAATAAAAATTAATTTCTAACATTTCCGAATTTTCGGTTATAAAGATTAGAAAATTAACATTTCTAACTTATAATTAGTATTTACTAATTATATTAAAATTCCTTAATCATTCCTTAAATCTTACTAATTAGGATTAATATTTCCTAATTAAAATCGCTAATTACGCAATTAGGGTCAAAATGGTCATTAGGGATTAAAAACCACTAATTAAGGTTTTCAATAGAAAAATTAATTTCTAATTTAGAAATTAAATATCGTAATTAGATTAGGATTTCTAATTACTCATAATATTGAAATAATTAGGATTAGGGTTTCTTAATTAGCATTGCTAATTTTAGCAATTAATTCCATAATTTAGCATTAGGGTTTTTGACGGAACAATTAGGGTTCCAAAAATTGTAAATTAGGGTTTGTTAATTAACCTTTTCCCTAATTAATACTTAATTAATAGCAGTAGAGAATTATAATTCTCCATTAATTTCCCAGATTAGGGCTTAACTTTAACAGATTCTGAAACTAGGGTTTTCAGATCTAGCATTAGGGTTTTCAAATTTGGAATTAGGGTTTTGTAATCAATTGTTAAGATTAACCCTAATTAATCTTTTAACTATTTACACTTATGCCATTAAGTTCCCAATTTAGGGTTTCATGCACCGAATTAGGGTTTCGAATTCCCGGAACTGAAACTAGGGTTTCCAGAACCAGTTTCTAGGGTTTCTTATTAATCGATAGGATTTTCTAACCGAACATTGTCGTTCTTAATATATTCTTAGGGTTTGTTACAAATATAATTTATCTGGTCAACCCTTGACCTTTAACCACATTCTGAACACAGAACATAACCATATCCACAGAACTTAATCACATAAACAATTAATCTTGAATAATTCACCTATATCCTTCACCGAATTTTGAAATCCTCAAAATTCAATCCCAATAACATTAAATGCATACACTTATTTTCTGTCTAGGTCTATTATTCGACCTTAAATCAATCATTTAAGATTTTAATAATTTTCCCAAATTCTCGGGTTGTCACATTCACCCCTCCTTATAAGAATTTCGTCCCCGAAATTCACCTTACACCTTACACCGTGCACCTTACACCATTCACACATAAACCATTCACACACATTATTACTTGTTACCCAATACACTTCTCACCAGAGTAAAAGTTTTGAAATTGTACTGAGGAGTCATTTAGACTATTTGTCTGTCATTTTCGCAAAGGTTTTATGGAAATTCATCCGCAAACCGTCATTACTTACGGACACAAAGGGTGATCAGCCCGATATGCCCTGTACTGATCAGGTACTGTTGGTCGGAATAATTTGTTCCTCTTTTCCGCCTTGGGCGCATAAACTTTTACCTCAGTCTTATTGGATTCCGCACCAAAACAATTTGGTTCGGGAAATTCTTTCAATGAACACTTGGAGTTTTTTATAACTTTAGTCTTGCTGAATCAAATAGCATAGACTCATATCAATAATTCAATTCAATCGATATATTTAGGTGTAGACAAACCCCGTTGGCTAATTTAAAATTTTTGAAAACAATTTCGAGAATGACGTCATGATTCCGTACTGTATTAACAGTCCGTTTGAGGATGCCGTCATTGTATGACTTTGTCATAACACATCATACAATAGTGGAACATCGACTTCTGGTCATGTTCACACTAAGTATTCCTGTATTTACAACTCCATCACATTTTTATCATCTCTGCACCAGGTTACATGGTACATGAGTGATAATTGAAAACAATTTTTGATATTTCAAATCATTTGCGTCTAGCCGAAATAAGTAGCATAGACTGTACTTTAAACCGTTTCAAAAATGGTTACGAGTCTACATTTTTTTTTAAAAGGCACATAGTGCGTATTTAGCTTGATGTCAAAAATTTCGAAGTTTAGCATAGCTGGGAGTTTAGAGAAAACCTAATTCTCCATTAATGATCATTTGCTTAATAATCTATCTTTTCCAATAATCCTTAACACTCCATTCACGCACAACTATACCCAATTCATAAAACCACACTTATGAGTTCATAACCTGACCACAATTATATGAGTTTACAAACTGACCCTAGTCTGACCTTTGGCGTTCGTTCGCTGAGGGGCTCACAAACATTTCATATAACTATGCGTCAAGAATGTTACATAAGTATGAGTTCTAAGAACTCGTACTTAATCCTATATTCTCTACCTATGACCTATTTATCTATATATAATAACTAGCATGACACAACATTTCAACTATTACCAATGCCACCAACTAAGTAGTTTTTACACCAAGTACAATTCCCCTCCCATACGAGGAATCATACAACTCTGTTGCTGGCACGAGTCCTCATTGAAATTCCCACCCAATCTTAACCCCCTTTTTTCATACGAATTTCATTTAATCCGTATCCATAATCCATAACTCATTTATGAGTTTTCATTTTCATAGTACCATTTTATAGTACAACTTTCACACAGCATCTTGCTGTAAACTTTTCAATCATTAGATTGATTCATTTCCCATATCATAACCTTTATCAGATCACGGGGTGATCTTATCGTATATATTACGATTCAATTTCATGCACTATGATCGTTTTATTTTACGATCTCCTATCCCTGCACTTCTGTTCACCACTATTGTTCACCACTATAACCAGAGTTAGGGAACTCTGTAGCTTAACAACTTACCGAGATTCGTCTTTGAATCTTACCGACCAACTAACTCTATTTGAGTTAGCAGTTATCCTAATCACTGCGGTTATTGGTCTCAGGTATTCCTACCTAAGCTTCATAACCAACAGCTCTGATACCAACTGTAGCATCCCCAAATTCGGGCCCCGAATCGCCGCGGACTCGGTACACTAATTCTTTCACTAATTGCGGAAGATATAAACGTAAATTGTTTATACATTACATTACACACTATTCCCCAAGGTCGAGTAACCTTAACTTAATACACATTTCTTAAAATATCTATTACACAATAATATTTATTACAATAATCTATTATAACTAGCTGCACTTTATAACCCAAGCTGAACTTGGCTTTAATCGTTTCCTGTATCCGAATGCAATCGCTTTATCTGTAATATTTTATCATGATATAGCAAGGGTGAGCATGAAAGTTGCCCAGCAAGTTTATATACAATAACATAACAATATATCATGATTGAAGAGTATGAATAATTGGTTGGCTATAATTCAACAATATGATTGTGAACTAGCAGGAACAAAATTTTGACTGAACAAGTATTTTACATGAACAAACATTTCTGAACCAACTGGTAATGAAGGTGATCAGCCTTTCATACCTGACTTGTACATGCAAGATGTACAGATTACAATTTTTCATGGCAATCAACAAAGATTAACCATAAGCTTGAAGAAACTACTCTTATTAGAGTTAAGTACAAGAAAAACTTGCCTGAACCGTTGATTACCGCATGTAATTAATAACGCTTAATCCGAAGACCTAATATTAATAATATAGATCTCCAATAATTAGAATAATATCATCACAGTATAATACTGTTATATTTATATACACAGAATAACCTAAACACATTACCACATAACCCTATCAGTCTTTACAACACATCAGACTTAGTATCAAGTCAAACTATTTTAGTCTGACTTGAAACCGACACAATTTTAACATCCTGACGGTCTAGTCGGACTTTTATCGAGTTTAAGTTCAATTAAACTCTGACTTAACACTTAACAATATCACATATAATTTTCTTATCAGTAAAAACATTTTTCCTAGGCTCGTAATAATTTTCGGATAATTATTACCATTTATCAACATTTTTCAATCATTAGTACCGTATTTAAATGAATTAAATACTACATAATACCTTGATCATTAATATTTATTTAATGAAAATCATTACATAATATTATAATATAATTATAATATATCAAAGTATTTTTAATACCTTAAAATCATTTAATATAATTTTTTAAACCTTTAAATCCATTATCCAATAATTAATATTAATATTAAAATATTAATATTTTCATGCCAAAATATCAAAAGTTATATTTTATAACTTAAAATATTTTTATAACACTTAAATCATTTTTATATAATTCATAAAGCATTAATTCCATTTTTCCTTAATTTATTTAATATATTTATTAAATAAACTAATTATCATTAATATGGATTAATTAATGAATTTCATCACAAAATATCAAAAGTTATCAAAAATAACTTAAAATATTTTCTTATACCATAATATTATTTTTCATGATTTTTCATGAATTAAAAACTATTTTTAAGTAATTTATTTAATATTGTAATTAAATAAATAAATACCATTTATATTCCAAAAATATTAAATATTTTCAAAATATACTCAAAATAGTTAAAAACTATTTTTCAGACTTTAAAATAATTTTTCATAATTTATTTAGTATTTTAATAATTAAAAACCATTTTTTTCTAATTTTAAATTAATTTCCGGAATTTATTAAATAAACTGTCGCTAAAGGCCTATAGCGACACTTGTCTGTCGCTATAGGTGTTCTTCACTCAAGAACACTGACATCTCAGTGAACGAGAGGGCTGGTTTGACCGGCTTTTAATCTGTGTTCTGATCGATTTTTGGGACTGTGATTGATTTCATGTTGTAGTATTTATGTAATACTACAACCACCAACTTGTTTCATGGCTATACAACATCACAACAGCAAGATCTCGGCCTCCAAAAAGTCTGACAAGGCGGTTTTTCATTTTCTGGGTTTTTTCCAGAAAATGATGAACAGCCGAGGTACTAGTTTTTAATCCTTATATCTTAGTTTATGTACTTGGTTTGTATAATATAAAGGTTGAATCTTGTAGAAACCAAGTCAGTGTACATTTCTATTACATCAGATCAACATATCAACATCAAAACAGCACGATTTAGATCGGTCAAAGTAGACAAGAAAAACTGTTCTTGAACATTTCTGGGTTACCCAGAAATGTTCTTGAGCAGTTTTTCATTCCACGTTTGACCACAATTATTATACGGTTTGGTTACGGATCTAAATGATATAAAGCCTTTAACATGTAGTATTCATGTCAGGCTACATTATTAACACAAAAACGTGGTCAAAACAGTAACACACAGCAAGATCTAGACGTTCAACAATGTTGTCAGACCGTTCTGGAAATTCTGGGTTACCCAGATTTTCAGTCCATGTTATCGGTCAACGACCTTTGACTGCTTGTATCTTAAGATCTAGACACGATCTGAGGTTTATTCAAGTCTCAGATTAAAGAACATATACCAGAGAACATATCTATAACATCAAACACAAGATATCATTAACACACACAGATCTATGGACCCTGACATTCGGCTGTCAGATCCAAATTTTCCAGATTTCCAGATTTCTATAAACATTAAATCCGAGCCTCTAGGTGTTATGGATCTATGATCCAACAACCCAGATCTCTAATTGACACCTTATAACACATTTGCACAATCAATTGCAACAATTAACAAGGAATCGAAGGATTTCAAAATTTGAGATTTTATACCTTTTATGCTTGATTTTCAATTTTCTGATCCTTCGATCTGTTTCTGGCTTGCTGATTCTTGATTATAGATCATCTTATCTCACTCTCTCACTCCAAATTTTGAATTTCTAGAGAGGAGAGTTTGGGAGAAATGAAATAAAGTGACCCCCTTTCTCTCTCTTAATCTTTTATATTAACTTGATTCAATGAATGTGGCTGCTGATTTGGGACTGATTTGCTGGCTTGTTGCACATGGCTAGGTCTAGGGTAGCTCTAGGGTTGTTGAACAACTTTGGATTTGCCAAGATTTTCAAGCAACCATAAAATAATACAAAGAGGGGCATTTTTGACATTTCCATAATTTTTTAGAATTTGTATTTTGATGAAACCCTTAGGGTTTAGGGTTTGGACAATTTAGGGTTTAGGTGTTAACCCATAACTTTGCAAAAAAAATAAAATAAAAATTAATTTCTAACATTTCCGAATTTTCGGTTATAAAGATTAGAAAATTAACATTTCTAACTTATAATTAGTATTTACTAATTATATTAAAATTCCTTAATCATTCCTTAAATCTTACTAATTAGGATTAATATTTCCTAATTAAAATCGCTAATTACGCCAATAGGGTCAAAATGGTCATTAGGGTTTATAAACCGCTAATTAGGGTTTCTAATAGAAAAATTAATTTCTAATTTAGAAATTAAATATCGTAATTAGATTAGGATTTCTAATTACTCATAATATTGAAATAATTAGGATTAGGGTTTCTTAATTAGCATTGCTAATTTTAGCAATTAATTCCATAATTTAGCATTAGGGTTTTTGACGGAACAATCAGGGTTCCAAAAATTGTAAATTAGGGTTTGTTAATTAACCTTTTCCCTAATTAATACTTAATTAATAGCAGTAGAGAATTATAATTCTCCATTAATTTCCCAGATTAGGGCTTAACTTTAACAGATTCTGAAACTAGGGTTTTCAGATCTAGCATTAGGGTTTTCAAATTTAGAATTAGGGTTTTGTAATCAATTGTTAATATTAACCCTAATTAATCTTTTAACTATTTACACTTATGCCATTAAGTTCCCAATTTAGGGTTTCATGCATCGAATTAGGGTTTCGAATTTCCGGAACTGAAACTAGGGTTTCCAGAACCAGTTTCTAGGGTTTCTTATTAATCGATAGGATTTTCTAACCGAACATTGTCGTTCTTAATATATTCTTAGGGTTTGTTACAGATATAATTTATCTGGTCAACCCTTGACCTTTAACCACATTCTGAACACAGAACATAACCATATCCACAGAACTTAATCACATAAACAATTAATCCTGAATAATTCACCTATATCCTTCACCGAATTTTGAAATCCTCAAAATTCAATCCCAATAACATTAAACGCATACACTTATTTTCTGTCTAGGTCTATTATTCGACCTTAAATCAATCATTTAAGATTTTAATAATTTTCCCAAATTCTCGGGTTGTCACATTCACCCCTCCTTATAAGAATTTCGTCCCCGAAATTCACCTTACACCTTACACCGTGCACCTTACACCATTCACACATAAACCATTCACACACATTATTACTTGTTACCCAATACACTTCTCACCAGAGTAAAAGTTTTGAAATTGTACTGAGGAGTCATTTAGACTATTTGTTTGTCATTTTCGCAAAGGTTTTATGGAAATTCATCCGCAAACCGTCATTACTTACGGACACAAAGGGTGATCAGCCCGATATGCCCTGTACTGATCAGGTACTGTTGGTCGGAATAATTTGTTCCTCTTTTCCGCCTTGGGCGCATAAACTTTTACCTCAGTCTTATTGGATTCCGCACCAAAACAATTTGGTTCGGAAAATTCTTTCAATGAACACTTGGAGTTTTTTATAACTTTAGTCTTGCTGAATCAAATAGCATAGACTCATATCAATAATTCAATTCAATCGAATTATTTAGGTGTAGCCAAACCCCGTTGGCTAATTTAAAATTTTTGAAAACAATTTCGAGAATGACGTCATGATTCCGTACTGTATTAACAGTCCGTTTGAGGATGCCGTCATTGTATGACTTTGTCATAACACATCATACAATAGTGGAACAGCGACTTTTGGTCATGTTCACACTAAGTATTCCTGTATTTACAACTCCATCACATTTTTATCATCTCTGCACCAGGTTACATGGTACATGAGTGATAATTGAAAACAATTTTTGATATTTCAAATCATTTGTGTCTAGCCGAAATAAGTAGCATAGACTGTACTTTAAACCGTTTCAAAAATGGTTACGAGTCTACATTTTTTTTTAAAAGGCACATAGTGCGTATTTAGCTTAATGTCAAAAATTTCGAAGTTTAGCATAACTGGGAGTTTAGAGAAAACCTAATTCTCCACTAATGATCATTTGCTTAATAATCTATCTGTTCCTATAATCCTTAACACTCCATTCACGCACAACTATACCCAATTCATAAAACCACACTTATGAGTTCATAACCTGACCACAATTATATGAGTTTACAAACTGACCCTAGTCTGACCTTTGGCGTTCGTTCGCTGAGGGGCTCATAAACATTTCATATAACTATGCGTCAAGAATGTACATAAGTATGAGTTCTAAGAACTCGTACTTAATCCTATATTCTCTACCTATGACCTATTTATCTATATATAATAACTAGCATGACACAACATTTCAACTATTACCAATGCCACCAACTAAGTAGTTTTTACACCAAGTACAATTCCCCTCCCATACGAGGAATCATACAACTCTGTTGCTGGCACGAGTCCTCATTGAAATTCCCACCCAATCTTAACCCCCTTTTTTCATACGAATTTCATTTAATCCGTATCCATAATCCATAACTCATTTATGAGTTTTCATTTTCATAGTACCATTTTATAGTACAACTTTCACACAGCATCTTGCTGTAAACTTTTCAATCATTAGATTGATTCATTTCCCATATCATAACCTTTATCAGATCACGGGGTGATCTTATCGTATATATTACGATTCAATTTCATGCACTATGATCGTTTTATTTTACGATCTCCTATCCCTGCTTTTCTGTTCACCACTATTGTTCACCACTATAACCAGAGTTAGGGAACTCTGTAGCTTAACAACTTACCGAGATTCGTCTTTGAATCTTACCGACCAACTAACTCTATTTGAGTTAGCACTTATCCTAATCACTGCGGTTATTGGTCTCAGGTATTCCTACCTAAGCTTCATAACCAACAGCTCTGATACCAACTGTAGCATCCCCAAATTCGGGCCCCGAATCGCCGCGGACTCGGTACACTAATTCTTTCACTAATTGCGGAAGATATAAACGTAAATTGTTTATACATTACATTACACACTATTCCCCAAGGTCGAGTAACCTTAACTTAATACACATTTCTTAAAATATCTATTACACAATAATATTTATTACAATAAGCTATTATAACTAGCTGCACTTTATAACCCAAGCTGAACTTGGCTTTAATCGTTTCCTGTATCCGAATGCAATCGCTTTATCTGCAATATTTTATCATGATATAGCAAGGGTGAACATGAAAGTTGCCCAGCAAGTTTATATACAATAACATAACAATATATCATGATTGAAGAGTATGAATAATTGGTTGGCTATAATTCAACAATATGATTGTGAACTAGCAGGAACAAAATTTTGACTGAACAAGTATTTTACATGAACAAACATTTCTGAACCAACTGGTAATGAAGGTGATCAGCCTTTCACACCTGACTTATACATGCAAGATGTACAGATTACAATTTTTCATGGCAATCAGCAAAGATTAACCATAAGCTTGAAGAAACTACTCTTATTAGAGTTAAGTACAAGAAAAACTTGCCTGAACCGTTGATTACCGCACGTAATTAATAACGCTTAATCCGAAGACCTAATATTAATAATATAGATCTCCAATAATTAGAATAATATCATCACAGTATAATACTGTTATATTTATATACACAGAATAACCTAAACACATTACCACATAACCCTATCAGTCTTTACAACACATCAGACTTAGTATCAAGTCAAACTATTTTAGTCTGACTTGAAACCGACACAATTCTAACATCCCGACGGTCTAGTCGGACTTTTATCGAGTTTAAGTTCAATTAAACTCTGACTTAACACTTAACAATTATCACTGATAATTTCTAATCAGACAAAATATTTTTCCTAAGCTCGTAATAATTTTCGGATAATTATTACCATTTATTAACATTTTTCAATCCATAAAACCGTATTTAAATAAATTAAATACCACTTAATTCCTTAATCATTAATATTTAATTACTATAAAATATTAATTAAAATCATTACATAATATTATAATATAATTATAATATCACAAAGTATTTTTAATACTTTCAAAAATTCATTTTTATATAATTTTCCAACACTTTAATCCATTATCCGATAATTAATATTAATATATTAATATTTTCATGCCAAAATATCAAAAGTTACATTTTATAACTTAAAATATTTTTATAACACTTAAATCATTTTTATATGATTTATAAAGCATTATTTCTAATTTTCCATAATTTATTTAATATATCTATTAAATAAACTAATTACCATTAATAATAAATTATTAATGAAATTCACCACAAAATATCAAAAGTTATCAAAAATAACTTAAAATATTTTCTTATACCATAATATCATTTTTCATGATTTTTCATGAATTAAAAACTATTTTTAAATAATTTATTTAATATTGTAATTAAATAAATAAATACCATTTATATTCCAAAAATATTAAATATTTTCAAAATATACTCAAAATAGTTAAAAACTATTTTTCAGACTTTAAAATAATTTTTCATAATTTATTTAGTATTTTTAATAATTAAAAACCATTTTTTTCTAATTTTAAATTAATTTCCGGAATTTATTAAATAAACTGTCGCTAAAGGCCTATAGCGACACTTGTCTGTCGCTATAGGTGTTCTTCACTCAAGAACACTGACATCTCAGTGAACGAGAGGGCTGGTTTGACCGGCTTTTAATCTGTGTTCTGATCGATTTTTGGGACTGTGATTGATTTCATGTTGTAGTATTTATGTAATACTACAACCACCAACTTGTTTCATGGCTATACAACATCACAACAGCAAGATCTCGGCCTCCAAAAAGTCTGACAAGGCGGTTTTTTCATTTTCTGGGTTTTTTCCAGAAAATGATGAACAGCCGAGGTACTAGTTTTTAATCCTTATATCTTAGTTTATGTACTTGGTTTGTATAATATAAAGGTTGAATCTTGTAGAAACCAAGTCAGTGTACATTTCTATTACATCAGATCAACATATCAACATCAAAACAGCACGATTTAGATCGGTCAAAGTAGACAAGAAAAACTGTTCTTGAACATTTCTGGGTTACCCAGAAATGTTCTTGAGCAGTTTTTCATTCCACGTTTGACCACAATTATTATACGGTTTGGTTACGGATCTAAATGATATAAAGCCTTTAACATGTAGTATTCATGTCAGGCTACATTATTAACACAAAAACGTGGTCAAAACAGTAACACACAGCAAGATCTAGACGTTCAACAATGTTGTCAGACCGTTTTGGAAATTCTGGGTTACCCAGATTTTCAGTCCATGTTATCGGTCAACGACCTTTGACTGCTTGTATCTTAAGATCTAGACACGATCTGAGGTTTATTCAAGTCTCAGATTAAAGAACATATACCAGAGAACATATCTATAACATCAAACACAAGATATCATTAACACACACAGATCTATGGACCCTGACATTCGGCTGTCAGGTCCAAATTTTCCAGATTTCCAGATTTCTATAAACATTAAATCCGATCCTCTAGGTGTTATGGATCTATGATCCAACAACCCAGATCTCTAATTGACACCTTATAACACATTTGCACAATCAATTGCAACAATTAACAAGGAATCGAAGGATTTCAAAATTTGAGATTTTATACCTTTTATGCTTGATTTTCAATTTTCTGATCCTTCGATCTGTTTCTGGCTTGCTGATTCTTGATTATAGATCATCTTATCTCACTCTCTCACTCCAAATTTCGAATTTCTAGAGAGAGGAGAGTTTGGGAGAAATGAAATAAAGTGACCCCCTTTCTCTCTCTTAATCTTTTATATTAACTTGATTCAATGAATGTGGCTGCTGATTTGGGATGATTTGCTGGCTTGTTGCACATGGCTAGGTCTAGGGTAGCTCTAGGGGTTGAACAACTTTGGATTTGCCAAGATTTTCAAGCAACCATAAAATAATACAAAGAGGGCATTTTTGACATTTCTAATTTTTAGAATTTGTATTTGATGAAACCCTTAGGGTTTAGGGTTTGGACAATTTAGGGTTTAGGTGTTAACCCTTAACTTTGCAAAAAAATAAAATAAAAATTAATTTCTAACATTTCCGAATTTTCGTTATAAAGATTAGAAATTAACATTTCTAACTTATAATTAGTATTTACTAATTATATTAAAATTCCTTAATCATTCCTTAAATCTTACTAATTAGGATTAATATTTCCTAATTAAATCGCTAATTACGCAATTAGGGTCAAAATGGTCATTAGGGTTATAACCGCTAATTAGGTTTCAATAGAAAAATAATTTCTAATTTAGAAATTAAATATCGATTAGATTAGGATTTCTAATTACTCATAATATTGAAATAATTAGGATTAGGGTTTCTTAATTAGCATTGCTAATTTTAGCAATTAATTCCACAATTTAGCATTAGGGTTTTTGACAGAACAATTAGGGTTCCAAAAATTGTAAATTAGGGTTTGTTAATTAACCTTTTCCCTAATTAATACTTAATTAATAGCAGTAGAGAATTATAATTCTCCATTAATTTCCCAGATTAGGGCTTAACTTTAACAGAATCTGAAACTAGGGTTTTCAGATCTAGCATTAGGGTTTTCAAATTTGGAATTAGGGTTTTGTAATCAATTGTTAAGATTAACCCTAATTAATCTTTTAACTATTTACACTTATGCCATTAAGTTCCCAATTTAGGGTTTCATGCACCGAATTAGGGTTTCGAATTCCCGGAACTGAAACTAGGGTTTCCAGAACCAGTTTCTAGGGTTTCTTATTAATCGATAGGATTTTCTAACCGAACATTGTCATTCTTAATATATTCTTAGGGTTTGTTACAGATATAATTTATCTGGTCAACCCTTGACCCTTAACCACATTCTGAACACAGACATAACCAGTATCCACAGAACTTAATCACATAAACAATTAATCCTGAATAATTCACCTATATCCTTCACAGAATTTTGAAATCCTCAAAATTCAATCCCAATAACATTAAACGCATACACTTATTTTCTGTCTAGGTCTATTATTCGACCTTAAATCAATCATTTAAGATTTTAATAATTTTCCCAAATTCTCGGGTTGTCACATTCACCCCTCCTTATAAGAATTTCGTCCCCGAAATTCACCTTACACCTTACACCTTACACCGTGCACCTTACACCATTCACACACATTATTACTTGTTACCCAATACACTCTCACCAGAGTAAAAGTTTTGAAATTGTACTGAGGAGTCATTTAGACTATTTGTCTGTCATTTTCGCATAGGTTTTATGGAAATTCATCCGCAAACCGTCATTACTTACGGACACAAAGGGTGATCAGCCCGATATGCCCTGTACTGATCAGGTACTGTTGGTCGGAATAATTTGTTCCTCTTTTCCGCCTTGGGCGCATAAACTTTTACCTCAGTCTTATTGGATTCCGCACCAAAACAATTTGGTTCGGGAAATTCTTTCAATGAACACTTGGAGTTTTTTATAACTTTAGTCTTGCTGAATCAAATAGCATAGACTCATATCAATAATTCAATTCAATCGAATTATTTAGGTGTAGCCAAACCCCGTTGGCTAATTTAAAATTTTTGAAAACAATTTCGAGAATGACGTCATGATTCCGTACTGTATTAACAGTCCGTTTGAGGATGCCGTCATTGTATGACTTTGTCATAACACATCATACAATAGTGGAACAGCGACTTCTGGTCATGTTCACACTAAGTATTCCTGTATTTACAACTCCATCACATTTTTATCATCTCTGCACCAGGTTACATGGTACATGAGTGATAATTGAAAACAATTTTTGATATTTCAAATCATTTGCGTCTAGCCGAAATAAGTAGCATAGACTGTACTTTAAACCGTTTCAAAAATGGTTACGAGTCTACATTTTTTTTTAAAAGGCACATAGTGCGTATTTAGCTTGATGTCAAAAATTTCGAAGTTTAGCATAGCTGGGAGTTTAGAGAAAACCTAATTCTCTACTAATGATCATTTCTTTAATAATCTATCTGTTCCTATAATCCTTAACACTCCATTCACGCACAACTATACCCAATTCATAAAACCACACTTATGAGTTCATAACCTGACCACAATTATATGAGTTTACAAACTGACCCTAGTCTGACCTTTGGCGTTCGTTCGCTGAGGGGCTCATAAACATTTCATATAACTATGCGTCAAGAATGTTACATAAGTATGAGTTCTAAGAACTCGTACTTAATCCTATATTCTCTACCTATGACCTATTTATCTATATATAATAACTAGCATGACACAACATTTCAACTATTACCAATGCCACCAACTAAGTAGTTTTTACACCAAGTACAATTCCCCTCCCATACGAGGAATCATACAACTCTGTTGCTGGCACGAGTCCTCATTGAAATTCCCACCCAATCTTAACCCCCTTTTTCATACGAATTTCATTTAATCCGTATCCATAATCCATAACTCATTTATGAGTTTTCATTTTCATAGTACCATTTTATAGTACAACTTTCACACAGCATCTTGCTATAAACTTTTCAATCATTAGATTGATTCATTTCCCATATCATAACCTTTATCAGATCACGGGGTGATCTTATCGTATATATTACGATTCAATTTCATGCACTATGATCGTTTTATTTTACGATCTCCTATCCCTGCACTTCTGTTCACCACTATTGTTCACCATTATAACCAGAGTTAGGGAACTCTGTAGCTTAACAACTTACCGAGATTCGTCTTTGAATCTTACCGACCAACTAACTCTATTTGAGTTAGCACTTATCCTAATCACTGCGGTTATTGGTCTCAGGTATTCCTACCTAAGCTTCATAACCAACAGCTCTGATACCAACTGTAGCATCCCCAAATTCGGGCCCCGAATCGCCGCGGACTCGGTACACTAATTCTTTCACTAATTGCGGAAGATATAAACGTAAATTGTTTATACATTACATTACACACTATTCCCCAAGGTCGAGTAACCTTAACTTAATACACATTTCTTAAAATATCTATTACACAATAATATTTATTACAATAAGCTATTATAACTAGCTGCACTTTATAACCCAAGCTGAACTTGGCTTTAATCGTTTCCTGTATCCGAATGCAATCGCTTTATCTGCAATATTTTATCATGATATAGCAAGGGTGAGCATGAAAGTTGCCCAGCAAGTTTATATACAATAACATAACAATATATCATGATTGAAGAGTATGAATAATTGGTTGGCTATAATTCAACAATATGATTGTGAACTAGAAGGAACAAAATTTTGACTGAACAAGTATTTTACATGAACAAACATTTCTGAACCAACTGGTAATGAAGGTGATCAGCCTTTCATACCTGACTTATACATGTAAGATGTACAGATTACAATTTTTCATGGAAATCAGCAAAGATTAACCATAAGCTTGAAGAAACTACTCTTATTAGAGTTAAGTACAAGAAAAACTTGCCTGAACCGTTGATTACCGCACGTAATTAATAACGCTTAATCCGAAGACCTAATATTAATAATATAGATCTCCAATAATTAGAATAATATCATCACAGTATAATACTGTTATATTTATAAACACAGAATAACCTAAACACATTACCACATAACCCTATCAGTCTTTACAACACATCAGACTTAGTATCAAGTCAAACTATTTTAGTCTGACTTGAAACCGACACAATTCTAACATCCCGACGGTCTAGTCGGACTTTTATCGAGTTTAAGTTCAATTAAACTCTGACTTAACACTTAACAATATCACATATAATTTTCTTATCAGTAAAAACATTTTTCCTAGGCTCGTAATAATTTTCGGATAATTATTACCATTTATCAACATTTTTCAATCATTAGTACCGTATTTAAATGAATTAAATACTACATAATACCTTGATCATTAATATTTATTTAATGAAAATCATTACATAATATTATAATATAATTATAATATATCAAAGTATTTTTAATACCTTAAAATCATTTTAATATGATTTTTTAAACCTTTAAATCCATTATCCAATAATTAATATTAATATTAAAATATTAATATTTTCATGCCAAAATATCAAAAGTTATATTTTATAACTTAAAATATTTTTATAACACTTAAATCATTTTTATATAATTCATAAAGCATTAATTCCATTTTTCCTTAATTTATTTAATATATTTATTAAATAAACTAATTATCATTAATATGGATTAATTAATGAATTTCATCACAAAATATCAAAAGTTATCAAAAATAACTTAAAATATTTTCTTATACCATAATATTATTTTTCATGATTTTTCATGAATTAAAAACTATTTTTAAGTAATTTATTTAATATTGTAATTAAATAAATAAATACCATTTATATTCCAAAAATATTAAATATTTTCAAAATATACTCAAAATAGTTAAAAACTATTTTTCAGACTTTAAAATAATTTTTCATAATTTATTTAGTATTTTTAATAATTAAAAACCATTTTTTTCTAATTTTAAATTAATTTCCGGAATTTATTAAATAAACTGTCGCTAAAGGCCTATAGCGACACTTGTCTGTCGCTATAGGTGTTCTTCACTCAAGAACACTGACATCTCAGTGAACGAGAGGGCTGGTTTGACCGGCTTTTAATCTGTGTTCTGATCGATTTTTGGGACTGTGATTGATTTCATGTTGTAGTATTTATGTAATACTACAACCACCAACTTGTTTCATGGCTATACAACATCACAACAGCAAGATCTCGGCCTCCAAAAAGTCTGACAAGGCGGTTTTTCATTTTCTGGGTTTTCCAAAAAATGATGAACAGCCGAGGTACTAGTTTTTAATCCTTATATCTTAGTTTATGTACTTGGTTTGTATAATATAAAGGTTGAATCTTGTAGAAACCAAGTCAGTGTACATTTCTATTACATAAGATCAACATATCAACATCAAAACAGCACGATTTAGATCGGTCAAAGTAGACAAGAAAAACTGTTCTTGAACATTTCTGGGTTACCCAGAAATGTTCTTGAGCAGTTTTTCATTCCACGTTTGACCACAATTATTATACGGTTTGGTTACAGATCTAAATGATATAAAGCCTTTAACATGTAGTATTCATGTCAGGCTACATTATAAACACAAAAACGTGGTCAAAACAGTAACACACAGCAAGATCTTGACGTTCAACAATGTTGTCAGACCGTTCTGGAAATTCTGGGTTACCCAGATTTTTAGTCCATGTTATCGGTCAACGACCTTTGACTGCTTGTATCTTAAGATCTAGACACGATCTGAGGTTTATTCAAGTCTCAGATTAAAGAACATATACCAGAGAACATATCTATAACATCAAACACAAGATATCATTAACACACACAGATCTATGGACCCTGACATTCGGCTGTCAGATCCAAATTTTCCAGATTTCCAGATTTCTATAAACATTAAATCCGAGCCTCTAGGTGTTATGGATCTATGATCCAACAACCCAGATCTCTAATTGACACCTTATAACACATTTGCACAATCAATTGCAACAATTAACAAGGAATCGAAGGATTTCAAAATTTGAGATTTTATACCTTTTATGCTTGATTTTCAATTTTCTGATTCTTCGATCTGTTTCTGGCTTGCTGATTCTTGATTATAGATCATCTTATCTCACTCTCTCACTCCAAATTTCGAATTTCTAGAGAGAGGAGAGTTTGGAAGAAATGAAATAAAGTGACCCCCTTTCTCTCTCTTAATCTTTTATATTAACTTGATTCAATGAATGTGGCTGCTGATTTGGGACTGATTTGCTGGCTTGTTGCACATGGCTAGGTCTAGGGTAGCTCTAGGGTTGTTGAACAACTTTGGATTTGCCAAGATTTTCAAGCAACCATAAAATAATACAAAGAGGGGCATTTTTGACATTTCCATAATTTTTTAGAATTTGTATTTTGATGAAACCTTTAGGGTTTAGGGTTTGGACAATTTAGGGTTTAGGTGTTAACCCTTAACTTTGCAAAAAAAATAAAATAAAAATTAATTTCTAACATTTCCGAATTTTCGGTTATAAAGATTAGAAAATTAACATTTCTAACTTATAATTAGTATTTACTAATTATATTAAAATTCCTTAATCATTCCTTAAATCTTACTAATTAGGATTAATATTTCCTAATTAAAATCGCTAATTACGCAATTAGGGTCAAAATGGTCATTAGGGTTTATAAACCGCTAATTAGGGTTTCTAATAGAAAAATCAATTTCTAATTTAGAAATTAAATATCGTAATTAGATTAGGATTTCTAATTACTCATAATATTGAAATAATTAGGATTAGGGTTTCTTAATTAGCATTGCTAATTTTAGCAATTAATTCCACAATTTAGCATTAGGGTTTTTGACGGAACAATTAGGGTTCCAAAAATTGTAAATTAGGGTTTGTTAATTAACCTTTTCCCTAATTAATACTTAATTAATAGCAGTAGAGAATTATAATTCTCCATTAATTCCCAGATTAGGGCTTAACTTTAACAGAATCTGAAACTAGGGTTTTCAGATCTAGCATTAGGGTTTCAAATTTGGAATTAGGGTTTTGTAATCAATTGTTAAGATTAACCCTAATTAATCTTTTAACTATTTACACTTATGCCATTAAGTTCCCAATTTAGGGTTTCATGCACCGAATTAGGGTTTCGAATTCCCGGAACTGAAACTAGGGTTTCCAGAACCAGTTTCTAGGGTTTCTTATTAATCGATAGGATTTTCTAATCGAACATTGTCGTTCTTAATATATTCTTAGGGTTTGTTACAGATATAATTTATCTGGTCAACCCTTGACCTTTAACCACATTCTGAACACATACATAACCATATCCACAGAACTTAATCACATAAACAATTAATCCTGAATAATTCACCTATATCCTTCACCGAATTTTGAAATCCTCAAAATTCAATCCCAATAATATTAAACGCATACACTTATTTTCTGTCTAGGTCTATTATTCGACCTTAAATCAATCATTTAAGATTTTAATAATTTTCCCAAATTCTCGGGTTGTCACATTCACCCCTCCTTATAAGAATTTCGTCCCCGAAATTCACCTTACACCTTACACCGTGCACCATACACCATTCACACATAAACCATTCACACACATTATTACTTGTTACCCAATACACCTCTCACCAGAGTAAAAGTTTTGAAATTGTACTGAGGAGTCATTTAGACTATTTGTCTGTCATTTTCGCAAAGGTTTTATGGAAATTCATCCGCAAACCGTCATTACTTACGGACACAAAGGGTGATCAGCCCGATATGCCCTGTACTGATCAGGTACTGTTGGTCGGAATAATTTGTTCCTCTTTTCCGCCTTGGGCGCATAAACTTTTACCTCAGTCTTATTGGATTCCGCACCAAAACAATTTGGTTCGGGAAATTCTTTCAATGAACACTTGGAGTTTTTTATAACTTTAGTCTTGCTGAATCAAATAGCATAGACTCATATCAATAATTCAATTCAATCGAATTATTTAGGTGTAGCCAAACCCCGTTGGCTAATTTAAAATTTTTGAAAACAATTTCGAGAATGACGTCATGATTCCGTACTGTATTAACAGTCCGTTTGAGGATGCCGTCATTGTATGACTTTGTCATAACACATCATACAATAGTGGAACAGCGAATTCTGGTCATGTTCACACTAAGTATTCCTGTATTTACAACTCCATCACATTTTTATCATCTCTGCACCAGGTTACATGGTACATGAGTGATAATTGAAAACAATTTTTGATATTTCAAATCATTTGCGTCTAGCCGAAATAAGTAGCATAGACTGTACTTTAAACCGTTTCAAAAATGGTTACGAGTCTACATTTTTTTTTAAAAGGCACATAGTGCGTCTTTAGCTTGATGTCAAAAATTTCGAAGTTTAGCATAGCTGGGAGTTTAGAGAAAACCTAATTCTCCACTAATGATCATTTGCTTAATAATCTATCTGTTCCTATAATCCTTAACACTCCATTCACGCACAACTATACCCAATTCATAAAACCACACTTATGAGTTCATAACCTGACCACAATTATATGAGTTTACAAACTGACCCTAGTCTGACCTTTGGCGTTCGTTCACTGAGGGGCTCATAAACATTTCATATAACTATGCGTCAAGAATGTTACATAAGTATGAGTTCTAAGAACTCGTACTTAATCCTATATTCTCTACCTATGACCTATTTATCTATATATAATAACTAGCATGACACAACATTTCAACTATTACCAATGCCACCAACTAAGTAGTTTTTACACCAAGTACAATTCCCCTCCCATACGAGGAATCATACAACTCTGTTGCTGGCACGAGTCCTCATTGAAATTCCCACCCAATCTTAACCCCCTTTTTCATACGAATTTCATTTAATCCGTATCCATAATCCATAACTCATTTATGAGTTTTCATTTTCATAGTACCATTTTATAGTACAACTTTCACACAGCATCTTGCTGTAAACTTTTCAATCATTAGATTGATTCATTTCCCATATCATAACCTTTATCAGATCACGGGGTGATCTTATCGTATATATTACGATTCAATTTCATGCACTATGATCGTTTTATTTTACGATCTCCTATCCCTGCACTTCTGTTCACCACTATTGTTCACCACTATAACCAGAGTTAGGGAACTCTGTAGCTTAACAACTTACCGAGATTCGTCTTTGAATCTTACCGACCAACTAACTCTATTTGAGTTAGCACTTATCCTAATCACTGCGGTTATTGGTCTCAGGTATTCCTACCTAAGCTTCATAACCAACAGCTCTGATACCAACTGTAGCATCCCCAAATTCGGGCCCCGAATCGCCGCGGACTCGGTACACTAATTCTTTCACTAATTGCGGAAGATATAAACGTAAATTGTTTATACATTACATTACACACTATTCCCCAAGGTCGAGTAACCTTAACTTAATACACATTTCTTAAAATATCTATTACACAATAATATTTATTACAATAAGCTATTATAACTAGCTAAACTTTATAACCCAAGCTGAACTTGACTTTAATCGTTTCCTGTATCCGAATGCAATCGCTTTATCTGCAATATTTTATCATGATATAGCAAGGGTGAGCATAAAAGTTGCCCAGCAAGTTTATATACAATAACATAACAATATATCATGATTGAAGAGTATGAATAATTGGTTGGCTATAATTCAACAATATGATTGTGAACTAGCAGGAACAAAATTTTGACTGAACAAGTATTTTACATGAACAAATATTTCTGAACCAACTGGTAATGAAGGTGATCAGCCTTTCATACCTGACTTATACATGCAAGATGTACAGATTACAATTTTTCATGGCAATCAGCAAAGATTAACCATAAGCTTGAAGAAACTACTCTTATTAGAGTTAAGTACAAGAAAAACTTGCCTGAACCGTTGATTACCGCACGTAATTAATAACGCTTAATCCGAAGACCTAATATTAATAATATAGATCTCCAATAATTAGAATAATATCATCACAATATAATACTGTTATATTTATATACACAGAATAACCTAAACACATTACCACATAACCCTATCAGTCTTTACAACACATCAGACTTAATATCAAGTCAAACTATTTTAGTCTGACTTGAAACCGATACAATTCTAACATCCCGACGGTCTAGTCGGACTTTTATCGAGTTTAAGTTCAATTAAACTCTGACTTAACATTTAACAATATCACATATAATTTTCTTATCAGTAAAAATATTTTTCCTAGGCTCGTAATAATTTTCGGATAATTATTACCATTTATCAACATTTTTCAATCATTATTACCGTATTTAAATGAATTAAATACTACATAATACCTTGATCATTAATATTTATTTAATGAAAATCATTACATAATATTATAATATAATTATAATATATCAAAGTATTTTTAATACCTTAAAATCATTTTAATATGATTTTTTAAACCTTTAAATCCATTATCCAATAATTAATATTAATATTAAAATATTAATATTTTCATGCCAAAATATCAAAAGTTATATTTTATAACTTAAAATATTTTTATAACACTTAAATCATTTTTATATAATTCATAAAGCATTAATTCCATTTTTCCTTAATTTATTTAATATATTTATTAAATAAACTAATTATCATTAATATGGATTAATTAATGAATTTCATCACAAAATATCAAAAGTTATCAAAAATAACTTAAAATATTTTCTTATACCATAATATTATTTTTCATGATTTTTCATGAATTAAAAACTATTTTTAAGTAATTTATTTAATATTGTAATTAAATAAATAAATACCATTTATATTCCAAAAATATTAAATATTTTCAAAATATACTCAAAATAGTTAAAAACTATTTTTCAGACTTTAAAATAATTTTTCATAATTTATTTAGTATTTTTAATAATTAAAAACCATTTTTTTCTAATTTTAAATTAATTTCCGGAATTTATTAAATAAACTGTCGCTAAAGGCCTATAGCGACACTTGTCTGTCGCTATAGGTGTTCTTCACTCAAGAACACTGACATCTCAGTGAACGAGAGGGCTGGTTTGACCGACTTTTAATCTGTGTTCTGATCGATTTTTGGGACTGTGATTGATTTCATGTTGTAGTATTTATGTAATACTACAACCACCAACTTGTTTCATGGCTATACAACATCACAACAGCAAGATCTCGGCCTCCAAAAAGTCTGACAAGGCGGTTTTTCATTTTCTGGATTTTTTTCAGAAAATGATGAACAGCCGAGGTACTAGTTTTTAATCCTTATATCTTAGTTTATGTACTTGGTTTGTATAATATAAAGGTTGAATCTTGTAGAAACCAAGTCAGTGTACATTTCTATTACATCAGATCAACATATCAACATCAAAACAGCACGATTTAGATCGGTCAAAGTAGACAAGAAAAACTGTTCTTGAACATTTCTGGGTTACCCAGAAATGTTCTTGAGCAGTTTTTCATTCCACGTTTGACCACAATTATTATACGGTTTGGTTACAGATCTAAATGATATAAAGCCTTTAACATGTAGTATTCATGTCAGGCTACATTATAAACACAAAAACGTGGTCAAAACAGTAACAAACAGCAAGATCTAGACGTTCAACAATGTTGTCAGACCGTTCTGGAAATTCTGGGTTACCCAGATTTTCAGTCCATGTTATCGGTCAACGACCTTTGACTGCTTGTATCTTAAGATCTAGACACGATCTGAGGTTTATTCAAGTCTCAGATTAAAGAACATATACCAGAGAACATATCTATAACATCAAACACAAGATATCATTAACACACACAGATCTATGGACCCTGACATTCGGCTGTCAGGTCCAAATTTTCCAGATTTCCAGATTTCTATAAACATTAAATCCGAGCCTCTAGGTGTTATGGATCTATGATCCAACAACCCAGATCTCTAATTGACACCTTATAACACATTTGCACAATCAATTGCAACAATTAACAAGAAATCGAAGGATTTCAAAATTTGAGATTTTATACCTTTTATGCTTGATTTTCAATTTTCTGATCCTTCGATCTGTTTCTGGCTTGCTGATTCTTGATTATAGATCATCTTATCTCACTCTCTCACTCCAAATTTCGAATTTCTAGAGAGAGGAGAGTTTGGGAGAAATGAAATAAAGTGACCCCCTTTCTCTCTCTTAATCTTTTATATTAACTTGATTCAATGAATGTGGCTGCTGATTTGGGACTGATTTGCTGGCTTGTTGCACATGGCTAGGTCTAGGGTAGCTCTAGGGTTGTTGAACAACTTTGGATTTGCCAAGATTTTCAAGCAACCATAAAATAATACAAAGAGGGGCATTTTTGACATTTCCATAATTTTTTAGAATTTGTATTTTGATGAAACCCTTAGGGTTTAGGGTTTGGACAATTTAGGGTTTAGGTGTTAACCCTTAACTTTGCAAAAAAAATAAAATAAAAATTAATTTCTAACATTTCCGAATTTTCGGTTATAAAGATTAGAAAATTAACATTTCTAACTTATAATTAGTATTTAATAATTATATTAAAATTCCTTAATCATTCCTTAAATCTTACTAATTAGGATTAATATTTCCTAATTAAAATCGCTAATTACGCAATTAGGGTCAAAATGGTCATTAGGGTTTATAAACCGCTAATTAGGGTTTCTAATAGAAAAATCAATTTCTAATTTAGAAATTAAATATCTTAATTAGATTAGGATTTCTAATTACTCATAATATTGAAATAATTAGGATTAGGGTTTCTTAATTAGCATTGCTAATTTTAGCAATTAATTCCATAATTTAGCATTAGGGTTTTTGACGGAACAATTAGGGTTCCAAAAATTGTAAATTAGGGTTTGTTAATTAACCTTTTCCCTAATTAATACTTAATTAATAGCAGTAGAGAATTATAATTCTCCATTAATTTCCCAGATTAGGGCTTAACTTTAACAGAATCTGAAACTAGGGTTTTCAGATCCAGCATTAGGGTTTTCAAATTTGGAATTAGGGTTTTGTAATCAATTGTTAAGATTAACCCTAATTAATCTTTTAACTATTTACACTTATGCCATTAAGTTCCCAATTTAGGGTTTCATGCACCGAATTAGGGTTTCGAATTCCCGGAACTGAAACTAGGGTTTCCAGAACCAGTTTCTAGGGTTTCTTATTAATCGATAGGATTTTCTAACCGAACATTGTCGTTCTTAATATATTCTTAGGGTTTGTTACAGATATAATTAATCTGGTCAACCCTTGACCTTTAACCACATTCTGAACACAGAACATAACCATATCCACAGAACTTAATCACATAAACAATTAATCCTGAATAATTCACCTATATCCTTCACCGAATTTTGAAATCCTCAAAATTCAATCCCAATAATATTAAACGCATACACTTATTTTCTGTCTAGGTCTATTATTCGACCTTAAATCAATCATTTAAGATTTTAATAATTTTCCCAAATTCTCGGGTTGTCACATTCACCCCTCCTTATAAGAATTTCGTCCCCGAAATTCACCTTACACCTTACACCGTGCACCATACACCATTCACACATAAACCATTCACACACATTATTACTTGTTACCCAATACACCTCTCACCAGAGTAAAAGTTTTGAAATTGTACTGAGGAGTCATTTAGACTATTTGTCTGTCATTTTCGTAAAGGTTTTATGGAAATTCATCCGCAAACCGTCATTACTTACGGACACAAAGGGTGATCAGCCCGATATGCCCTGTACTGATCAGGTACTGTTGGTCGGAATAATTTATTCCTCTTTTCCGCCTTGGGCGCATAAACTTTTACCTCAGTCTTATTGGATTCCGCACCAAAACAATTTGGTTCGGGAAATTCTTTCAATGAACACTTGGAGTTTTTTATAACTTTAGTCTTGCTGAATCAAATAGCATAGACTCATATCAATAATTCAATTCAATCGAATTATTTAGGTGTAGCCAAACCCCGTTGGCTAATTTAAAATTTTTGAAAACAATTTCGAGAATGACGTCATGATTCCGTACTGTATTAACAGTCCGTTTGAGGATGCCGTCATTGTATGACTTTGTCATAACACATCATACAATAGTGGAACAGCGAATTCTGGTCATGTTCACACTAAGTATTCCTGTATTTACAACTCCATCACATTTTTATCATCTCTGCACCAGGTTACATGGTACATGAGTGATAATTGAAAACAATTTTTGATATTTCAAATCATTTGCGTCTAGCCGAAATAAGTAGCATAGACTGTACTTTAAACCGTTTCAAAAATGGTTACGAGTCTACATTTTTTTTAAAAGGCACATAGTGCGTCTTTAGCTTGATGTCAAAAATTTCGAAGTTTAGCATAGCTGGGAGTTTAGAGAAAACCTAATTCTCCACTAATGATCATTTGCTTAATAATCTATCTGTTCCTATAATCCTTAACACTCCATTCACGCACAACTATACCCAATTCATAAAACCACACTTATGAGTTCATAACCTGACCACAATTATATGAGTTTACAAACTGACCCTAGTCTGACCTTTGGCGTTCGTTCACTGAGGGGCTCATAAACATTTCATATAACTATGCGTCAAGAATGTTACATAAGTATGAGTTCTAAGAACTCGTACTTAATCCTATATTCTCTACCTATGACCTATTTATCTATATATAATAACTAGCATGACACAACATTTCAACTATTACCAATGCCACCAACTAAGTAGTTTTTACACCAAGTACAATTCCCCTCCCATACGAGGAATCATACAACTCTGTTGCTGGCACGAGTCCTCATTGAAATTCCCACCCAATCTTAACCCCCTTTTTCATACGAATTTCATTTAATCCGTATCCATAATCCATAACTCATTTATGAGTTTTCATTTTCATAGTACCATTTTATAGTACAACTTTCACACAGCATCTTGCTGTAAACTTTTCAATCATTAGATTGATTCATTTCCCATATCATAACCTTTATCAGATCACGGGGTGATCTTATCGTATATATTACGATTCAATTTCATGCACTATGATCGTTTTATTTTACGATCTCCTATCCCTGCACTTCTGTTCACCACTATTGTTCACCATTATAACCAGAGTTAGGGAACTCTGTAGCTTAACAACTTATCGAGATTCGTCTTTGAATCTTACCGACCAACTAACTCTATTTGAGTTAGCACTTATCCTAATCACTGCGGTTATTGGTCTCAGGTATTCCTACCTAAGCTTCATAACCAACAGCTCTGATACCAACTGTAGCATCCCCAAATTCGGGCCCCGAATCGCCGCGGACTCGGTACACTAATTCTTTCACTAATTGCGGAAGATATAAACGTAAATTGTTTATACATTACATTACACACTATTCCCCAAGGTCGAGTAACCTTAACTTAATACACATTTCTTAAAATATCTATTACACAATAATATTTATTACAATAAGCTATTATAACTAGCTGCACTTTATAACCCAAGCTGAACTTGACTTTAATCGTTTCCTGTATCCGAATGCAATCGCTTTATCTGCAATATTTTATCATGATATAGCAAGGGTGAGCATGAAAGTTGCCCAGCAAGTTTATATACAATAACATAACAATATATCATGATTGAAGAGTATGAATAATTGGTTGACTATAATTCAACAATATGATTGTGAACTAGCAGGAACAAAATTTTGACTGAACAAGTATTTTACATGAACAAACATTTCTGAACCAACTGGTAATGAAGGTGATCAGCCTTTCATACATGACTTATACATGCAAGATGTACAGATTACAATTTTTCATGGCAATCAGCAAAGATTAACCATAAGCTTGAAGAAACTACTCTTATTAGAGTTAAGTACAAGAAAAACTTGCCTGAACCGTTGATTACCGCACGTAATTAATAACGCTTAATCCGAAGACCTAATATTAATAATATAGATCTCCAATAATTAGAATAATATCATCACAGTATAATACTGTTATATTTATATACACAGAATAACCTAAACACATTACCACATAACCCTATCAGTCTTTACAACACATCAGACTTAATATCAAGTCAAACTATTTTAGTCTGACTTGAAACCGACACAATTCTAACATCCCGACGGTCTAGTCGGACTTTTATCGAGTTTAAGTTCAATTAAACTCTGACTTAACACTTAACAATATCACATATAATTTTCTTATCAGTAAAAACATTTTTCCTAGGCTCGTAATAATTTTCGGATAATTATTACCATTTATCAACATTTTTCAATCATTAGTACCGTATTTAAATGAATTAAATACTACATAATACCTTGATCATTAATATTTATTTAATGAAAATCATTACATAATATTATAATATAATTATAATATATCAAAGTATTTTTAATACCTTAAAATCATTTTAATATGATTTTTTAAACCTTTAAATCCATTATCCAATAATTAATATTAATATTAAAATATTAATATTTTCATGCCAAAATATCAAAAGTTATATTTTATAACTTAAAATATTTTTATAACACTTAAATCATTTTTATATAATTCATAAAGCATTAATTCCATTTTTCCTTAATTTATTTAATATATTTATTAAATAAACTAATTATCATTAATATGGATTAATTAATGAATTTCATCACAAAATATCAAAAGTTATCAAAAATAACTTAAAATATTTTCTTATACCATAATATTATTTTTCATGATTTTTCATGAATTAAAAACTATTTTTAAGTAATTTATTTAATATTGTAATTAAATAAATAAATACCATTTATATTCCAAAAATATTAAATATTTTCAAAATATACTCAAAATAGTTAAAAACTATTTTTCAGACTTTAAAATAATTTTTCATAATTTATTTAGTATTTTTAATAATTAAAAACCATTTTTTTCTAATTTTAAATTAATTTCCGGAATTTATTAAATAAACTGTCGCTAAAGGCCTATAGCGACACTTGTCTGTCGCTATAGGTGTTCTTCACTCAAGAACACTGACATCTCAGTGAACGAGAGGGCTGGTTTGACCGACTTTTAATCTGTGTTCTGATCGATTTTTGGGACTGTGATTGATTTCATGTTGTAGTATTTATGTAATACTACAACCACCAACTTGTTTCATGGCTATACAACATCACAACAGCAAGATCTCGGCCTCCAAAAAGTCTGACAAGGCGGTTTTTCATTTTCTGGATTTTTTTCAGAAAATGATGAACAGCCGAGGTACTAGTTTTTAATCCTTATATCTTAGTTTATGTACTTGGTTTGTATAATATAAAGGTTGAATCTTGTAGAAACCAAGTCAGTGTACATTTCTATTACATCAGATCAACATATCAACATCAAAACAGCACGATTTAGATCGGTCAAAGTAGACAAGAAAAACTGTTCTTGAACATTTCTGGGTTACCCAGAAATGTTCTTGAGCAGTTTTTCATTCCACGTTTGACCACAATTATTATACGGTTTGGTTACAGATCTAAATGATATAAAGCCTTTAACATGTAGTATTCATGTCAGGCTACATTATAAACACAAAAACGCGGTCAAAACAGTAACAAACAGCAAGATCTAGACGTTCAACAATGTTGTCAGACCGTTCTGGAAATTCTGGGTTACCCAGATTTTCAGTCCATGTTATCGGTCAACGACCTTTGACTGCTTGTATCTTAAGATCTAGACACGATCTGAGGTTTATTCAAGTCTCAGATTAAAGAACATATACCAGAGAACATATCTATAACATCAAACACAAGATATCATTAACACACACAGATCTATGGACCCTGACATTCGGCTGTCAGGTCCAAATTTTCCAGATTTCCAGATTTCTATAAACATTAAATCCGAGCCTCTAGGTGTTATGGATCTATGATCCAACAACCCAGATCTCTAATTGACACCTTATAACACATTTGCACAATCAATTGCAACAATTAACAAGGAATCGAAGGATTTCAAAATTTGAGATTTTATACCTTTTATGCTTGATTTTCAATTTTCTGATCCTTCGATCTGTTTCTGGCTTGCTGATTCTTGATTATAGATCATCTTATCTCACTCTCTCACTCCAAATTTCGAATTTCTAGAGAGAGGAGAGTTTGGGAGAAATGAAATAAAGTGACCCCCTTTCTCTCTCTTAATCTTTTATATTAACTTGATTCAATGAATGTGGCTGCTGATTTGGGACTGATTTGCTGGCTTGTTGCACATGGCTAGGTCTAGGGTAGCTCTAGGGTTGTTGAACAACTTTGGATTTGCCAAGATTTTCAAGCAACCATAAAATAATACAAAGAGGGGCATTTTTGACATTTCCATAATTTTTTAGAATTTGTATTTTGATGAAACCCTTAGGGTTTAGGGTTTGGACAATTTAGGGTTTAGGTGTTAACCCTTAACTTTGCAAAAAAAATAAAATAAAAATTAATTTCTAACATTTCCGAATTTTCGGTTATAAAGATTAGAAAATTAACATTTCTAACTTATAATTAGTATTTACTAATTATATTAAAATTTCTTAATCATTCCTTAAATGTTACTAATTAGGATTAATATTTCCTAATTAAAATCGCTAATTACGCAATTAGGGTCAAAATGGTCATTAGGGTTTATAAACCGCTAATTAGGGTTTCTAATAGAAAAATTAATTTCTAATTTAGAAATTAAATATCGTAATTAGATTAGGATTTCTAATTACTCATAATATTGAAATAATTAGGATTAGGGTTTCTTAATTAGCATTGCTAATTTTAGCAATTAATTCCACAATTTAGCATTAGGGTTTTTGACGGAACAATTAGGGTTCCAAAAATTGTAAATTAGGGTTTGTTAATTAACCTTTTCCCTAATTAATACTTAATTAATAGCAGTAGAGCATTATAATTCTCCATTAATTTCCCAGATTAGGGCTTAACTTTAACAGAATCTGAAACTAGGGTTTTCAGATCCAGCATTAGGGTTTTCAAATTTGGAATTAGGGTTTTGTAATCAATTGTTAAGATTAACCCTAATTAATCTTTTAACTATTTACACTTATGCCATTAAGTTCCCAATTTAGGGTTTCATGCACCGAATTAGGGTTTCGAATTCCCGGAACTGAAACTAGGGTTTTCAGAACCAGTTTCTAGGGTTACTTATTAATCGATAGGATTTTCTAACCGAACATTGTCGTTCTTAATATATTCTTAGGGTTTGTTACAGATATAATTTATCTGGTCAACCCTTGACCCTTAACCACATTCTGAACACAGAACATAACCATATCCACAGAACTTAATCACATAAACAATTAATCCTGAATAATTCACCTATATCCTTCACCGAATTTTGAAATTCTCAAAATTCAATCCCAATAACATTAAACGCATACACTTATTTTCTGTCTAGGTCTATTATTCGACCTTAAATCAATCATTTAAGATTTTAATAATTTTCCCAAATTCTCGGGTTGTCGCACCTTCTCTATTTCTTGCGCCGCGACGTGAGACTGCAGTGTCTGGCCTCCGGTTTGGCGCTGCAGCGCCACTCTACAAGGCATGGCTTGCGCCACGGCGCCAAGCCCTAACCCTAGAAAAATTTCTAAGTGTTAAATCCAATTTGAGACGCTTACTTCCCGATCTCATAACTCCTTTGTTATAACTCGGAACGAGGTCGTTCCAAATCCATTCTCTTCCTTATCTTATGTACTTCAATACACCTTGGACATAACTTCATTTTGAATCCGTTAACGTGCTATTCGATTAGCTTAATCATCATCCTTCATTCATTTTTACGTTTTTAACGTTCTTCATTCATTCATCTGTAATTCGATCATCCGAACTCGTAACTCATTCGTTCTTGAGTCCATGACTCACGTTTTCTACGTTCTCTTACTTTCTTATGAAACCCTACACGTTCGGGTTTATTTACTAACTTTTTAATTCTTGTTCGTCTTTTACAAAATTTTCGCCATAACTTCGTTATAGCTCAGTTTTAATCTGTTCTTCGTGAACGTTTCTACCGTTCCTAACTAAGCAATAAGAAACTAACTTATACGTGATGGTTTTAAACTTGTCCATCAACAACAATTACACTACGATAGTTTTAAATTTGTCCATCAACAATGTTCTTTGTGTGTTCTTCATTCGTTCTTCATTTTAATCGATATTTTGGATTACGATTTCACTTTTTATTGGAATTCGATGTTATAAAACACCATTTCTTACTTATTTCACCGTATCATTCATATGATCCACTCGGATCATTCTAATTCGTTACGAATCGTATCCTTCCTTAAGAATTTTTTAACATAGACTTCAAATTTCTTATTTCTTCTTTTCTCATGATTTCAACCATATGAAATCATCTCTAACATCATCTACTTCTTATTCCCATTAAGTTATGTTTTAAACATATAAAACTTAAAGAAAATTAATTCATAAGTTAGATTTTCGATTCATTTCTTCTTTAATCTCCTTCCGTCGGACAAAGTTTGCACGCGAGCAAGCTTTTCCTCCTCCTTTTTCTCTTCTCCCTCATCCAAAATCTCTCTCTCTCTCTCTCTCAAATTTTGGACTATTTTCAAAATTTCAAACAAATGAAATAAGGTTCCTATTTATAGAAAACCAAGGTTAGGGGCGTTTTAGTTATTTTGCCCTCCAAACCTCCTTACTATTCACACCTCCATACTATTCCCACCTTCTCAATACACCTCCTTACTATTTACGAAACTTCCCTTAGAAGTTTTTGTGGTTTCATCTTTCGGGTTTCGTCCGATAGTTTTAAAAACTGCGATTCTCGGAATCCAAATATTTTTGGATATTTCGTCTTTCCTTTACCGATTAACTTTTACGTATTCTTCGGATTTCTGAAAAAATGAAAAACACTTTTTAGTGTCAAGCGTTTTCCCTCACATTTTCCCATAACGTAGTTAAATGAGTGAAAAGTACGTAACAGTACTTTTTGTCATTTTTATTTCGTCTGATTTCTGCACGTTTTTTGAGAAAAACCTTTATCGGCTTACTTAACTCTTCACAATATATTATCGTCAAATCTTTCGACGAAATATCATTTCGACATACCGAACTCTCGGAAAGGCTTAGGTTATTCGAACCCTAACTCTTAGGTTTCGTCGGGTGAATAGTGCCTATTTCGTCTTTTTCCCCAAATTTTTTTTATTCCCGAAAAAATTCTATTTTTGTCTTGAATCCTCCTGACTTATAATCATCGTAGGTTATAGAACAATTAATAAACACATATCACATAATATTATTAATAAAAATTCATTTTATCAATCTCTAATTCTTTAAACTTAAATTCTGGACAATCCGGATTCTCTGGGTTGTTACATAGCCTCTTCAACATTCTGATTCCTCCAAATCACTTTGACCGATGCTATAACTTTATTCCTTAGGACTTTCTCTTTACGATCGACGATCTGCACATGTTCTTCGATTTGGATTGGCCCATAATTTATAATGTGTTTGTAATCAGGTTTGTATGGTCATAATACGGACACATGAAACACATTATGAATATGGTTCAACTCAGGAGGTAGTGCTATTTCATAAGCAACTTCACCTATCCTCCTCAAAATTTCAAAAGGTCCAATGAATCTCGGACTCTGTTTTCCTTTCTTTCCAAAACGTATCTTGCCCTTCCAAGGAGATACTTTAAAGAATACGTGGCTCCCTACGCTAAAGTTTCGTTGTTGATAATGTGGATCAACTTATTTCCTCTGTCGATCTTGTGATGCTTGTAATCATTCACGTATAATTCTGATGGTTTCAGTAGTTTGTTAGATTATTTCAGGTCCTAGCATTTGCCTTTCCCCGACTTCATCCCAACATAAAGGTGTTCTACATTTCCTCCCATATAAGTCTTCATAGGGTGGCATACCTATGCTAGCATGATAACTATTGTTATAGGTAAATTCTACCAAAGGTAATTAATCTTCCCAACTTCCTTTGAAATCGATGATACATGTTCTCAACATATCCTCTAATGTTTGTATGGTTTTCTCACTTTGCCCATCAGTCTGTGGGTGATAAGTTGTACTCAATCTTAAATGTGTTCCTAAGTGTTTCTGAAGGCTCTTCCACAAATTTGAAGTAAAACGTGGATCTCGATCTGATACTATAGAAACAGGTACTCCATGCCTAGAGATCATTTCATTAATGTACAGCTTGGCAAGTTAGTCTAAGTTATGAGTAACTTTAATAGGTAAAATGTGAGCTGATTTGGTTAAATGTTCAACCATTACCCAAATGGCATTGCGGCCCTTCTGTGTAGCTGGAAGGCCTACCAAAATGTCCATGGTTATATGTTCCCACTTCCACTTAAGAATTGGTAAGGGTTGAAATAAACCACTCGACTTTTGATGTTCAACCTTAACCCTTTGACACGTGAGACATTTGCTTACCCATTCAATGATTTCTCTTTTCATATTCGACCACCAAAAGTGTCGACTTAAATCCTTGTAAATTTTAGTACTGCCAGGATGTATGGCAAATTTAGAATTAGGAGCTTTGTTTAAGATTTCGTCTTTTAAGGTTTGATTTAACGGAACCCAAATTATATCTTCATACCTTATTATTCCATCCTTATCTATTCTAAATTTGTTATACCTAATATAAATTATATTAGACTTACATTTCTGAAATTCTTCATCCTTTTCCTGCATCTCTTTAATTTTGTCAAGTAGAGACGAAACTCCCTCTATAATAAATAACTTTTGGGTAGAGGTAGTTGGACATGCCACCTCAATTTCTAATTTTGTCAAAATCTTTTATTAACCTATTATTGGTGGTTATTGCGTTCAACTTTTCTTGATTCTTTCTACTTAACGCATCAGCTACGACATTAACTTTACCGGGATGATATAAGATTTCACAATCAAAATCCTTTATCAGTTCTAACCATCTCCTCTGCCTTAAATTCAGTTTCTTTTGTGTAAAAATATATTTTAGACTTTTGTGATCTATATATATCTCGCACTTCTCCCTATACAAGTAATGTCTCCAAATCTTTAGAGAAAAAACTACCGCGGCTAACTCTAGGTCATGAGTAGGATACCTCTTCTCATAATCTTTGAGTTGTCGTGATGTATAAGTAATCACTTTTCCATGTTGCATCAACACACACCCTAAACCTCTATGTGACACATCACTAAATACTACAAGGCCTCCTGTATCATGTGGTAAGGATAATAAAGGAGCCATGCTCAGTCGCTTCTTTAACTCTTGGAAGCTTTCTTCACATTTATATGTCCAGACGTACTTTAACATCTTTCGAGTTAAATTGGTTAGTACGGTTGCTATTTTTGAAAAATCTTTTATAAACCGCGATAATAACCCACTAAACCGAGAAAACTTCTTACTTCTGTTGGAGTTGTTGGTTATTCCCAATTCACAACTATTTTGATCTTAGTTGGATCTACTGATATTCCATTTTTGTCAATTACATGACCTAAAAATCGAACCCTTTTTAACCAGAATTCACACTTGGAGAACTTTTGCATAAAGTTGTTCCTTTCGTAATATCTCCAAAACGACTCTCAAGTGTTAAACAAACTCTTCCCGTGTTTTTGAGTATACCAGAATATCATCGATAAACACTATAACAAATTTGTCTAAATGTGGTTTAAACACTCGATTCATCAAGTCCATAAATGTTGTCGGTGTATTTGTCAACCCAAAAGACATTACAAGAAACTCATAATGCCCATAGCGTGTCCTAAACGCTGTCTTCGGCACATCTTCCTTTCTTACTTTTAACTGATGATAACCTATCCTAAGGTCAATCTTTGAAAAGTGTACGACCCCCTTTATTGGTCAAAAAAATCATCGATCCTTGGTAAAGGGTATTTATTCTTAATGGTTAATTTATTTAATTCTCTATAATCTATACATAACCTCATGGTTCCATCCTTCTACTTTACAACCAATAATGGTGCTTCCCAAGGTGAAACAATAGGTTGTATGTACTTTTTATCTAAGAGTTCCTGTAGTTGTACTAGTAACTCTTTTAGTTCTACAGGTGCCATTCTATATGGTGCCTTAGAAATTGGTGTCGTTCCCGGTGCAAGATCAATGACAAACTCAATTTCCCTATCTGGAGGTAAACCTGGTAAGTCATCTGGAAACACATCGGAAAAATCCTTAACTATAGGTATTTGATCTAGTTTTACTCCTTCATGTCGAGTATCAACTATATAGGCCAAATATCCTTAA
Source organism: Panax japonicus (assembly GCA_020205505.1). Classification (NCBI taxonomy): domain Eukaryota; kingdom Viridiplantae; phylum Streptophyta; class Magnoliopsida; order Apiales; family Araliaceae; genus Panax; species Panax japonicus. The sequence goes on from CM035096.1 coordinate 67,792,997, forward strand.
CAACCTTTTCTAAGTAACTTTTATGCCTGAGTTATGGTCATACATCTAGATTGCTTAGGTGAACAACCACCGTTGAACACTACCTTTGACTTCGATTGTGACGATTTGATTGTTTGAATTGTGATTCTGCGGACAGAATCCTTTTAAGGAGGGAATGATGTAACATTCCAGAATTTTAAATATAATATTAAATATTTATTGAATTATATAAATATTTAATGGATGTGTCTATCGTTGAATAAATATTTGTTTAATTAATTTAATTTTATTTGGAGAATTATTTGCTAAATAAATAGTTGATGAATTAAGGAAATTATTATTATATTGATATTTCAATTTAATGGTTAGTTATTTGTATTGTGTTTTGTGATTAAAGGATTTATTTAATTAATTGTGATTTGAATTAATTAAATTAAATATGAAAACTTGATTAAATATAGTGTGACAAATAATTATATTACAAGGATTTATTAAAATACATTAAAGTAGTTTAATTTAGTTTTAACAAACAAGGCTTAATATATTAATTCTTTAAATTTAAAGGGTTTTGCCAAACAAGCCTGATGGCTTTTGAGATTTCTAGTTTTTGAAATTAAATAAAATAAATAATAATAAAACAAATAAAATAATATATTTATATTATATACGTTTATATTATAACTGTTAATATCATTAGTATGCGTATTAAGGTGTTATTTTTTCTTTTAATTATTATGTGTCTATATTGGCTAAGCCTAAGAGGGCAGAACATTGAGAGTTCAGAGAGCTTGAGAGAATTGAGAGAAAGCTTGAGAGAAATTGAGAAGGGTTGTCTGCAATTGCAAGGAATTATCACACTAGTTGAAGGTATTTCTTATACAACCCTAATATATATATGTATATGTCTGCATATGTGAACTACGACAAAGTTTTGCTATGCTCTGTGAATTATATTTCTTCCGAATTTTGTTATGTAATTTAGCTATGATGATTATACATGCTATAATGATAGAGTTTATGTTTAAACAAGAGAATTAGATGCTAAATTCGTTTGATAGTAGGAAGAAAATTTGTCAGTATATGTATTCTTTGTATGGCTTAGGCAAGTACCAATTTAGATGGTCAATTCTTATGTTAAACTGTAAATTGACGCTTGTATATGTTAGTTCATTGAGATACGAACAAAACGTAATTTGAATGAGATGATTTGATCATGTATTGAATTCACAGTGATGATTTTTAGGATGAATGTCAAGAACATTGAGTTTTTATGAAAAATATGAAAATTGAGGAATTAAAATAGTTCTAGTTGTTGATAAATTGTGCTAACTGGTTGTAATTGTTAGCAAACATGTTTATGATACTATTATATTTATCTTACGTGTTATTATCATTGTTTGGTGGGTAAAATTCATGTTAATTGGCTTAAGAAAAGTGTCGAAACTCTGTCTGCAAAATTGAGTTCTGTACGTCGCGCGACCGAGCAGCCCTTAGGCGCGTGCACGCCGCATCCCAGTATAAAAATGGCGCGGCCGTGCCAGTGCCCATTTCCAGACACTGAAGTCTGCTAATTCTGCAGACTTTGGTCGTTCTTTGTAGCTTAACTAAAGGTTATGGTAATGTGTCCAACATGTAACAACAAGGCTAAAACAGAGTTGTGTTATATGTATTATGAATTCAAAGTTGTAAAAGTGATTAATAGGTTACAAACGCATTGTATGATAACTTAGTTTATACAGTGAATGTTAGATAGGTGTTGTGATGTTAACACTTGGGAATTCTAAAATATATATAGTAGCATAAGACTTGTGCTAAGATGATAATCTTAGCTAGAAATGTATATGTTATGGTATGTTAGCATATCTAATAGACAATGTGATTCTAAACCAATGTGTAGGTGAACGTGAGTTTAATATTGTAGTTTACGCTCGAGGCAACTTTCTAAACTTTCTTTTTACATTGAGCAAGTTTTCTAATGTAAGACCCCAAATTATTAATAAATGAAATTTATTTTCCTCTATTTATTATTTTGAAATAGTAAGGCTTGATTTGATTAATGTGGATAATTATGGGTAAAATATGCAAATATTTTGAATAATCAAGTGGTTATAAAATATTCATTGTTGTCGGGGAATATTCGTTTGGTCGTGGAATATTCTTGCTGTCGGGGAATATTCGTACGACGACGCAGTCTTTTGTGGGCCCCATAATGGAAAGCGATTGGATGAAGAAAATGACAAATATAAGTTGTTTAAAAATAACGGCGTAGTTGTTACCGTTAATACTGTTGGAATACTCGGTGGTTAAAACACAGTAATACGCGTTGTTTCATAGTAGCACACGGTATTGCACCAATTATTGATTCGTACGTAAGAAGCACTACTCAATAATGGTTACAGTAATTACTGTTCAGTATGTTATTTTATTAATTTAATAATTGCTGCGTTGATATTTTATATTGCTGTTGTTTCAATAATTGTCATTACACAGTATTTTTCATTATCGAAGAAATAATTCATATTATCTGAATAATATTATTAGATAACATTATTGGCAATATCTAGAAAGTTCTGTCTAAGGAGAGGTTTGGTCACCTAATTGCGCGCCAGTAAGGAGAAATTCTTATTGAAAAGCTCCCTCTTTCCTGGGAACTGCCTAGTTGTCAATATTGTGATTCTGTAATATTATTTGTGAATAATTAATTATTAATTCATATGATGAGGAAAATATTGATTTTATGTGGATATAGATGGAGAAATTTTTTTTAATATGACAATTGTTAAAAATTGAAATTTTATCTTTTTCTGATAAAATAATTCATTTAAATATATTATTATATTTTAATAATATAATAATGATGATATTTTTACGATGAATGTGGGATATATGAATATATGTGGAGGAGGAGTATTTTTGTTACCAAAAATATTTAAAGCATATTTTATGTGTCGGTGGACCCCATTTCTTGACTGAAATTTGATTATAGCCGGTAAAATCGACCGTTTGTGGATTTCGGTTAATTTTTGTTTGGAATTTAGAAAAACTTTCTTCTGTAAAGTTGTAGAGAATTGAATTTTCTATTTCTGATAAAATGGCTATTTATTATGAATTATTGAAGTTCCGAAGCTCCGAAATAATTGATTTTTAGAAGTTTAAAATATTTTTAATATGAAAAACATTTTTGGTGATTTGAGTGTGGGTCTTGCATGTGTTTTGATAGCTGAATTCAGATTCTTGGTATGTAGGAAGTTGTAGAAATAATAATAATATTATTATATTAAATTGTCTACTTTGGTGTTCTAAGTATTTTCCTATAAATAGGGTGTGACGCCCCCAAAATAGGTATACATCACCCATTCTGAGTTGTCAATACATGGTACATAAACAACTACAACTTTATTATTACAACATACAAATATGAGTTTAAGTACAGATATTGCCATCTAGACAATATCCACATACAAATAAATCCTCATCATAATTATTGATACATTATTTTACAAAAATGGTGAGGACTACTACACAACTCTCTCTAGAACCATCATTACATTCCCCGACTCGTACTCGCTACATTCTCATCTCCTGAGAAGAAAAATAGAACAAAAAGGAAAAGGGTGAGCTCAACTAGCTCAGTAAAGAATATTATGACTAAGATAATATACAACAAATTATCGTTAGTCTGGAACAGGGAAAAAAAATCTAATAGAATACAATAGACAACAAGTTTTAAATTAATAATCGCAGCGAAAAATATTAATTCATAGAAGAGTTACGTAGAGGATGAAATCTACTAATATCTATGAATTTAACAGTCCATCATCATTATTTTGTCCCTGTAACATCAATCAATATATATTTGGAATCAAATATTCATCTTTGCACTACAGGCCAAAGATATTCATCAGTTGGTCATGTTCATCTAAACACCTGTTCATCTTTGCACTACGGGCCAAAGATATTCATCAGAAATCTTTCATCTTTGCACTACATGCCAAAGATATTCAATTATATCATCATTTAGGACTGAGGATGATGAAAAAGATTTTTAAAGAAACGAATCCAGTGAAACAAAATGACAAGGATTAAGGATTAAGGATTGAGGATTAAGGATTAAGGATTCATACTTTGTTTTATCCATGTCCAAAAATACCTCAAAAATAATCATAGTGGTGTAAAATTCAAGAATGATCAAAACATGGATACAATCAAAGCTAGTATCCACAATAGATATTTTAGACGAAAAGGAAAATTTTCATTTTTCGATGAATAGTGCCGTATTCGTGAATAGTGCCGTATACGTGAATAGTAACTCCGACTAAAAAAGTTCTAAATTTGATTAAAAGTTCAGATCAATACTTCGACATAATGATATTAGAAGAAATAATATCATTTAAAAAAAAATAATATCCTTTACCTCAAAAGACAGTACTTCTAGTTGAAACACCGAATATAGACTATGACTTGAACTTGCACCGTATAGCAATACTCAAAGTATACTCAAAATACTCACAAGAATACACTCGATAATATAGAGAGAGAAAACTTCAGTTTCTGGTGTGATTTTTAATTCTAACCTAAGCACCCTATTTATAGGAAAATGCTTATAATACCAAAGCAGAAAATTTATTAAAATATATTATTAATAATAAATTTCATACGCCTCCTTGGAAAATCAGATTTCTAACATATCCCACATGCTCATCTTCTAGAAAAAAAATGAGAAAAACGTTTTTATTAAAAAAAATATTTAAAAATTCCAAAAATTAATTATTTCGGAGCTTCGAAACTTCAATATTTCATAATAAATAGCCCTTTTATCAAAAAAATCAAATTGCGCGAATTTTTATAGGAAATTCAATTCTCTACAACTTTGCAGAATGAAATTTTTCAAAATTCCAAATAGAAATTGACCGAAATCCACAAACGGGCGATTTAACAAGCTATAATCAAATTTCAGTCAATAAATGGGGTCCACCGACACATAAAACATGCTTTAAATATTTTTGGTAACAAAAATACTCCTCTTCCACATATACTCATATATCCCACATTCATCGTATAAATATCATCATTATTATATTATTAAGATATAATAATATATTTAAATAAATTATTTTATCAGAAAAGATAAAATTTCAATTTTCAACAATTATCACATTAAAAATTTTCTCCATCTATATCCACATAAAATCAATATTTTCCTCATCATATGAATCAATAATTAATTATTCACAAATAATATTACAGAATCACAATATTAACAACCAGGCAGTTCCCAGGAAAGAGGGGGCTTTCCAATAAGAATTTCTCCTTACTGGCGCGCAATTAGGTGACCAAACCTCTCCTTAGACAGAACTTTCTAGACATTGCCAATAATGTTATCTAATAATATTATTCAGATAATATGAATTATTGCTTCGATAATGAAAAATACTGTGTAATGACAATTATTGAAACAACAGCAATATAAAATATCAACGCAGCAATTATTAAATCAATAAAATAAAATACTGAACAGTAATTACTGTAACCATTATTGAGTAGTGCCTTCTTACGTGAGAATCAATAATTGGTGCAATACCGTGTGCTACTGTGTTTTAACCACCGAGTATTTTAACAGTATTAACGGTAACAACTACACCGTTATTTTTAAACAACTTATATTTGTCGTTTTCTTCATCCAATCGCTTTTCATTATGGGGTCACACATGGATGCGCCGTCGTACGAATATTCCCCAACAGTACGAATATTCCACGACCAAACGAATATTCCCCGACAACAATGAATATTTTATAACCATTTGCATATTTTGAAATATTTACGTATTTTACCCATAACTATCCACATTAATCAAATCAACCCTTACTATTCAAAATAATAATTAGAGGAAATTAAATTTCATTTATTAATTATTTGGGGTCTTACAACCTCCCCTTCTTATGAAATTTCGTCCTCGAAATTGACATACGTACTTGGTGTTTCGAAAAGACGAGGATACCTCGCTTTCATTTCCGTTTCTAATTCCCAGGTCATTTCCTCTATAGCATGATTCCTCCACAAAACTTTAACTTATGGTATAACCTCAGTACATAGGACATGTTCTTTCCTATCCAAGATCTTGACAGGTACCTCCTCGTACGTTAAGTCTTCGGCTATCCCATCCGGTTCTAACTCAATGACGTGGTTCGGGTCGTCCACATAATTTCGTAACTTCGATACGTGAAAAACGTTATGAACACGCGTCATACTTGGCGGTAAAACGAGTCTATAAGCCACAGTTCCTATTCGATCTAGGATTTCAAATGGACTAATAAATCAAAGGTTTGAGCTTTCCTCACCTCGCCAATTCTCGCTTTTGGAATAACAACTTCTTGCACCTCCTTCTTCAAATTCATCAGCTCCGGTGTGTAGCTTGAACAACTTTAACTTTATCGATTAAAGTCGATTATACTCGTATATCATCACGTGGATACCTAGAGTTTTCATCTTCATCTCTATTATTTGTAAATTATACGAAATGATTCTTTGACAATATCGTACTCGTACTTGTATACGATCTTCTACTCAACACGTCAGCTACCACGTTCACTTTTTCAGGATGGCATGGTCAGAACATGTGCTGAAATGAGTCTCCTCTTGAGTTCTTCGAAGCTCTTCCCACATTCCTTGCTCCATTCGAACTTTGTATCTCTACGAGTCAGCTGCGTTAATGGAATAGCGATTCGAGAATATCCTTCAAATCTCCGATAATAACCAACTAAGCCTAAAAAGCTACGTATTTCGATTACCGACTTAGTTTTTTCTCAACTGTGACTCATATCCCAACCTTGGATAGCACGTTACAATGACACCTATCAGTTTACTATTGCACGAATATTGTCCCCTACGGAGAGTCTAGCTTTGGTGCATTCCGCAAAGGAAGTCACCAGATAAAGGCTCGGGTACAAACTTCTACAGTTGAATTTTTAACTCCTGAAGTTCAATAGGAGCCATGAGATTTTAGAAATGGGTTTTGTATCGACTTCAAAGTCGATACAAAATTCAATATCACACTTTGGGAGTACGCCAAGAAATTCTTCAGGAAATACATCAGGAAATTTACTAACAATAGAAATATCATTCAAATCTGACGTATTTTTGTTCAAGTCCATAACATGGGATAAGAAACTTGACATCCATTTTTCAATAAACGAATGACTTTATGACTAGATATGAAAGTGTTTGAATTCAATGGTTTGGTTGCTTGAATTTGAATAACAGGTTGCTTAGGAATATGAAAACTAACAACCTTACGAAAGCAATCAATTTTGGCTTGATGAGTAGTTAATCAATCAATCCCCAAAATCACATCAAAAGCAAGTATCTTTAAAGAAATAAGGTTAACAGGTAATGTGATAGTGCCAACCTGAATCAAGCAAGATTTCTAGACAACGGGTGTAATAAAAGTTTCTCCTAACGGAGTCTCCATAAATAGGTCAAAGTCTAATTTCTCCGTAGTCAAGTTCAAACGTTGAGCGCAAGCAAGAGAGATAAAAGAATGGGTAGAACCGGTATCTAGTAAGGTATAAACTTCGCAAGAATTTATAATTAACTAACCCGTGCTAACTTCGTTCGGGTTCCTCGCATTTTGACCGGTCACGACAAACGCTCTTCCAGGAACCGTTGACTTTGACTTTTTTGGGACAGTCTTTTGAGTCACCGTCCCCGCTGAACTAGGTTTCGCTACCGTACAATCTCGAGCGATATGTCCTTCCTTTCCATAATTATAGCATACCTTGAACTGTTGTGGGCAGTTTGGACTGATATGTCCCTCTTTCCCGCATTTATAGCATTTGACCGGTGGTCGTTCTCCTCCCTTAGAACCAGTTGCTGTCGACACTGTCGTCTTCACATGGTCGTTGTTATATCTCCTCTTTTTAAAATCTCCTCCTAACTCGCTTCTTCTATTTTCATGGCCATGATTACCACCGGAGTGGTTACCATTTTTGTCCGTCTTTTTCTTTCTCCACTGGTTATCGTTGCTTTGTTGACTGCCATGTCCGATATGATTCTGGTTGTGGTCCCTCAGTTGACCGTACTCGTTATCTCGCTCTAATAATTGAGCCCTGTTTACAACATCTGAGTAGAGAGAAAATTTATGAGAAATGAGATACTGACGTATGCCGGGTTTCAAACCTCTAAGAAACATCCGCGTCATACGTTCCTCATTCTCCACCAAATGAGGTGCAAACCTGGATAACTCTGCAAACTTTGCCTCGTACTGGGACACCGTCATGTTATTCTGCTCTAGTCTAATAAACTCCACTTCCTTCATATGACGAACACTTTCAGGAAAGTATTTGTCATTAAATAGTTTCTGAAATGTCTCCCAAGACATGCTGAGTGCGGCTGGATGTGTACGCTTCACAGACTCCCACCAGTATTCTGCCTCGCCACGGAACATAAAGGTGGCGAATGGAACCTTCTGTTCCTCCGTGCATCCCAAAACATCGAATATCTTGGTAATTTGCTTGACCCATGTTTCAGCCATGATCGGATCTGGCTTTCCCTTAAATTCTGGTGGTCCCAACTCTTTGAACTGCTTGGCTGTGACAACCCGTGAATTGCTATCATTTCCTCCTGTATTTTGAACAAGAGTCTCCCTCGTCTGATTTTGCATAAACTGCAAAAAGCTTCTAAACATCCCTCGTTCATCATCTACTCAATGGTGTTGTTCACAGGAGGAACATTGCCAGCCTGTTGCACGTTCTCCTCGTTGGTGAGTATAGGCGTCTCCACGGTCTCATTTCCACTGTTAATATTCTCAGTCGACATTCTCAAATACTGTCATAAAACAAGGGTTAATTAAGGAAATCAATATATCACATAATATCCCTATATACTGACCAACTAACAAATAAGCTTAGATAGGACACACTAGTGAAGGATTTACTCGTCTCTCCCCTCCTAGTTCTATTCTCCGATCTCCGCCAGAGATCATATCCCTAAGGTCAGATACCAACTGTGACGCCCCCAAAATAGGTATGCATCACCCATTCTGAGTTGTCAATACATGGTACAGAAACAACTACAACTTTATTATTACAACATACAAACTATGAGTTTAAGTACAGATATTGCCATCTAGACAATATCCACATACAAATAAATTCTCATCATAATTATTGATACATTATTTTACAAAAATGGTGAGGACTACTAAACAACTCTCTCTAGAACCATCATTACATTCTCATCTCCTGAGAAGAAAAATGGAACAGAAAGGAAAAGGGTGAGCTCAACTAGCCCAGTAAAGAATATTATGACTAAGATAATATACAACAAATTATCGTTAGTCTGCAACAGGGAAAAAAAATCTAATAGAATACAATAGACAACAATTTTTAAATTAATAATCGCAGCGGAAAATTTTATAAAATTTAGAACTTTTTCATGAATAGTAACCCCGACATGAAAAAGTTCTAAATTTGATAAAATTTTCCGCTGCGATTATTAATTTAAAACTTGTTGTCTATTGTATTCTATTAGATTTTTTTCCCTATTGCAGACTAACGATAATTTGTTGTATATTATCTTAGTCATAATATTCTTTATTGGGCTAGTTGAGCTCACCCTTTTCCTTTCTGTTCCATTTTTCTTCTCAGGAGATGAGAATGTAATGATGGTTCTAGAGAGAGTTGTTTAGTAGTCATCACCATTTTTGTAAAATAATATATCAATAATTATGATGAGGATTTATTTGTATGTGGATATTGTCTAGATGGCAATATCTGTACTTAAACTCATAGGTTGTATGTTGTAATAATAAAGTTGTAGTTGTTTCTGTACCATGTATTGACAACTCAGAATGGGTGATGTATACCTATTTTGGGGGCGTCACAGTTGGTATCAGAGCTTAGGGATATGATCTCTGGCGGAGATCGGGGAATAGAACTAGGAGGGGAGAGACAAGTAAATCCTTCGCTAGTGTGCCCTACCTAAGCTTATTTGTTAGTTGGTCAGTATATAGGGATATTATGTTATATATTGATTTCCTTAATTAACCCTTGTTTTATGACTGTATTTGAGAATGTCGACTGAGAATATTAACAGTGGAAATGAGACCGTGGAGACGCCTGTACTCACCAACGAGGAGAACGTGCAACAGGCTGGCAATGTTCCTCCTGTGAACAACACCATTGAGTAGATGATGAACGAGGGGATGTTTAGAAGCTTTTTGCAGTTCATGCAAAATCAGACGAGGGAGACTCGTGTTCAAAATATAGGAGGAAATGATAGCAATTCATGGGTTGTCACAGCCAAGCAGTTCAAAGAGTTGGGACCACCAGAATTTAAGGGAAAGCCAGATCCGATCATGGCTGAAACATAGGTCAAGCAAATTACCAAGATATTCGATGTTTTGGGATGCACGGAGGAACAGAAGGTTCCATTCGCCACCTTTATGTTCCGTGGCGAGGCAGACTACTGGTGGGAGTCTGTGAAGCGTACACATCCAGCCGCACTCAGCATGTCTTGGGAGACATTTCAGAAACTATTTAATGACAAATACTTTCCTGAAAGTGTTCGTCATATGAAGGAAGTGGAGTTTATTAGACTGGAGCAGAATAACATGACGGTGTCCCAGTACGAGGCAAAGTTTGTAGAGTTATCCAGGTTTGCATCTCATTTAGTGGAAAATGAGGAACGTATGACGCGTATATTTCTTAGAGGTTTGAAACCCGGCATACGTCAGTATCTCATTTCTCATAAATTTTCTCTCTACTCAGATGTTGTAAACAGGGCTCAATTATTAGAGCGAGATAATGAGTACGGTTAACTGAGGGACCACAACCAAAATCATACCGGAGAAGGCAGTCAACAAAGCAACGATAACCAGTGGAGAAAGAAAATGACGGACAAAAATGGTAACCACTCTGGCGGTAATCATGGCTATGAAAATAGATGAAGCGAGTCAGGAGGAGATTTTAAAAAGAGGAGATTTAACAACGACCATGTGAAGACGACAGTGCCGGCAGCAACTGGTTCTAAGGGAGGAGAACGACCACCGGTCATATGCTATAAATGCGGGAAAGAGGGACATATCAGTCCAAACTGTCAAGAACAGTTCAAGGTATGCTATAATTGTGGAAAGGAAGGACATATCACTCGAGATTGTACGGTAGCAAGACCTAGTTCAGCGGGGACGGTGACTCAAAAGGCTGTCCCAGAAAAGTCAAAGTCAACATTTCCTGGAATAGCGTTTGTTGTGACTGGTCAAAATGTGAGGAACCCAAACGAGGTGATCACGAGTAAGCTATTTATAAATTCTTGTGAAGTTTATACCTTACTTGATACCGGTTCTACCCATTCATTTATCTCTCCTGCTTGTGCTCAACGTTTAAACTTGACTCCGGAGAAATTAGACTTTGACCTATCTGTGGAAACTCCGTTAGGAGAAACTTTCATCACATCCACTGTTTATAAATCTTGTTTGATTCAAGTTGGAACCATCACCTTACCTATTGACCTTATCTCTTTAAAGATACTTGCTTTTGATGTGATTTTAAGGATTGATTGGTTAGCTACTCATCATAACAAAATTGATTGTTTTCGTAAGGTTGTTAGTTTTCATATTCCTAACCAACCTGTTGTATGAATTCAAGCAATTAAACCATTAAAATCAATCACTGTCATATCTAATCATAAAGCTATTCGTTTATTGAAAAATGGATGTCAAGCTTTTTTAGCCCATGTTATGGATTTTAATAAAGACACGTCAATTTTGAATAATATTCCTGTTGTTATTGACTTTCCTGACGTATTTTCTGAAGAACTTCCCGGTCTACCCCCAGAACGTGAAGTTGAATTCTTTATTGATCTTGAACCTGGTACAAAGCCCATTTCTAAAACTCCATATCGAATGGCTCCTATTGAACTTCAGGAGTTAAAGGTCCAACTACAGGAGTTGTTGGACATCGGTTTCATTCGTCCTAGTACATCTCCTAGGGGTGCTCCTGTTTTATTCGTAAAGAAGAAAGACGGTAGTATGCGACTTTGTATTGACTATCGGGAATTGAACCATGTCACCATCAAGAATAGGTATCCTCTACCTCGTATCGATGACTTGTTTGACCAGTTACAAGGAGCACAATTCTTTTTAAAAATCTATCTTCGTTCTGGATATCATCAGCTGAAGATTAGAACTGAGGATATTCCAAAGACTGCCTTCAGAACTCGGTACGGGCATTATGAATTCTTAGTCATGTCTTTCGGATTGACTAATGCTCCTGCGGCTTTCATGGATATGATGAACCGAGTATTCAAGGAATATTTGGATCAGTTCGTTGTTGTTTTTATTGATGACATCCTCATATATTCCAAAAGTCGTGAAGATCATGAGCACCATTTGAAGCTGGTACTCCAAAGGCTTCGTGAAAACAAACTATATGCCAAATTGAAGAAATGCGAGTTCTGGCTTGAAGAAGTAGCATTCCTTGGGCACGTGGTGTCGAAACATGGAGTATCTGTTGATCCGGCGAAGATTGAGGCAATACAAAGTTGGGAGCAACCAAAGTCGGTGACTGAAGTACGTAGCTTTTTGGGCTTCGCTGGTTATTATCGGAGATTCGTGGAAGGGTTTTCTCGAATCGCTACTCCATTAACCCAGCTAACTCGGAAGGATCCAAAATTTGTTTGGAGCGAAGAATGCGAGAAGAGTTTCCAAGAGCTCAAAAGGAGACTCATTTCAGCACCTGTTCTAACAATACCATCTGGTACGGATGGATTTGTTATCTACAAAGATGCTTCAGGCAAAGGGTTAGGATGTGTTCTCATGCAACGTGGGAAAGTCATAGCCTATGCCTCACGACAACTTAAAGAGTATGAGAGGAATTATCCTACTCATGATCTAGAGTTGGCAGCAGTCGTTTTCGCGCTAAAAATCTGGAGGCACTATCTATATGGGGAGAAAGTGGAGATATATTCAGACCATAAAAGCCTCAAATATTTCTTCATGCAAAAGGAACTCAACATGCGGCAACGACGTTGGCTTGAGCTGTTGAAAGACTACGACCACACTATTCAATACCATCCTGGAAAAGCAAACGTGGTAGCTGACGCGTTGAGTAGAAGATCATATGCAGGAACGAGTGCAATGATATCAAGTATATGCATAGATCCAACTTTAATAGAAAAAGTTAAGGTTGCTCAAGCCACCGACCCGGAGCTGATGCGTATGAAGAAGAAAGTACAAGAAGGTGATATTCCGGAAGCGAGAATTGATGAAGAAGGAATTCTTCGAGTCCACTCCAGACTTTGTGTTCCTAACGACCCTGATTTGAAGTACAAGATTATGATGGAGGCACACATTACACCATTTGTAATCCATCCTGGAAGTACTAAAATGTATTGTGATCTTCGACATACATTTTAGTGGAACAATATGAAGAGAGAGATTGCAAAGTTTATCTCAATGTGTTTAACTTGTCAACGTGTAAAGGCTGAGCATCTAGTACCTAAGGGTCCGTTGCAACCACTTGAGATTCTGAAATGGAAGTGGGAACACATTACCATGGATTTCGTTACGGGTCTTCCTACGGTTTCTGAAGGCATCAATGCCATTTGGGTTATTGTTGATAGATTAACCATGTCTGCTCATTTCTTGCCGATACGGGATACTTATTCCCTTGAACGTCTTGCTAGTATATATGTAAATGAGATTGTGAGGTTGCATGGCATGCCAGTATCCATAATTTCGGATTGTGACCCAAGATTCACTTCAAGATTTTGGGTTAGCTTTCAAAAAGCTATGGGCACGAATTTACGATTCAGTTCGGCATATCATCCTCAAACGGACGGACAATCAGAGAGGACTATTCAAACTCTTGAAGATTTATTAAGACTCTGTGTCCTAGACTTTAAGGGCAGTTGGGATAAGTATTTACCATTGGTGGAATTCTCCTACAACAACAGTTATCAAGCAAGTATAGGTGTGGCTTCATTTGAAGCATTATATGGACGAAAGTGTCGCTCTCCAATATGTTGGGATGAGGTGGGTGAAGCAACATTGTTGGGACCCGAGTTAGTACGTATGACTACCGAAAAGATCCAAATGATTCGACAACGTATACGAATGGCACAAGATCGATAAAAGAGTTATGCGGATATTCATCGAAAGGACGTGAAATTTAGTATTGGGGATCATGTATTGTTGCATGTAGCTCCATGGAAGGGAGTTACAAGATTTGGGAAGAGAGGAAAGCTCAATCCACGATTTATTGGTCCATTTCAAATTCTTGACAGAGTAGGAAATGTAGCCTATAGACTCGCGTTACCTCTGAGTATGTCTTGTGTTCATAATGTGTTTCACATATCTGTACTTCGTAAATATATGAAAGACCCGAACCACGTCATTGAGTTAGAACCGGACGAGATAGCTGAAGATTTAATGTATGAGGAGGTACCTGTCAAGATCTTGGATAGGAAGGAGCATGTCCTACGTACGAAGGTAATACCACAAGTTAAAGTTTTATGGAAAAACCATGCTATAGAGGAAATGACCTGGGAGTTGGAAACGGAAATGAAAGCGAGGTATCCTCACCTTTTCGAAACACCAGGTACGTATGTCAATTTTGAGGACGAAATTTCATAAGGAGGGGAGGTTGTAAGACCCCAAATAATTAATAAATGAAATTTAATTTCCTCTAATTATTATTTTGAAATAGTAAGGGTTGATATGATTAATGTGGATTGTTATGGGTAAAATACGCAAATATTTCAAAATAAGCAAGTGGTTATAAAATATTCATTGTTGTCGGGGAATATTCGTTTGGTCGTGGAATATTCGTATTGTCGGGGAATATTCATACGACGGCGCAACCATGTGTGGGCCCCATAACGGAAAGCGATTGGATGAAGAAAACGACAAATATAAGTTGTTTAAAAATAACGGCGTAGTTGTTACCGTTAATACTGTTAAAATACTCGGTGGTTAAAACACAGTAGCACACGGTATTGCACCAATTATTAATTCTTACGTAAGAAGTCACTACTCAATAATTGTTACAGTAATTACTGTTCAGTATTTTATTTTATTGATTCAATAATTGCTGCATTGATATTTTTATATTGCTAGTGTTTCAATAATTGTCATTACACAGTATTTTTCATTATTGAAGCAATAATTCATATTATCTGAATAATATTATTAGATAACATTATTGGCAATGTCTAGAAAGTTCTGTCTAAGGAGAGGTTTGGTCACCTAATTGCACGCCAGTAAGGAGAAATTCTTATTGGAAAGCCCTCTTTCCTAGGAACTGTCTGGTAGTCAATATTGTGATTCTGTAATATTATTTGTGAATAATTAATTATTTATTCATATGATGAGAAAAATATTGATTTTATGTGGATATAGATGGAGAAAATTTTTAATGTGACAATTGTTGAAAATTAAAATTTTATCTTTTCTGATAAAATAATTCATTTAAATATATTATTATATCTTAATAATATAATAATGATGATATTTTTACGATGAATGTGGGATATATGAGTATATGTGGAAGAGGAGTATTTTTGTTACCAAAAATATTTAAATCATGTTTTATGTGTCGGTGGACCCCATTTATTGACTGAAATTTGATTATAGCTTGTAAAATCGTCCGTTTGTGGATTTTGGTCAATTTCTGTTTGAAATTTGGAAAAACTTCCTTCTGCAAAGTTGTAGAGAATTGAATTTCCTATAAAAAGGTGCGAGATTTGATTTTTCTAATAAAAGGGCTATTTATTATGAATTATTGAAGTTTTGAAGCTCTGAAATAATTAATTTTTGGAAGTTTTAAATATTTTTTTTAATAAAAACGTTTTTCTCACTTTTTCTAGAAGATGAGCATGTGGGATATGTTAGAAATCTGATTATCCAAGGAGGCGTATGAAATTTATTATTAATAATATATTTTAATAAATTTTCTACTTTGGTGTTCTAAGCATTTTCCTATAAATAGGGTGCTTAGGTTAGAATTGAAAATCACACCAGAAACTGAAGTTTTCTCTCTCTATATTATCGAGCGTATTCTTGTGAGTATTTTGAGTATACTTTGAGTATTGCTATACGGTGCAAGTTAAAGTCATAGCCTATATTCGGTGTTTCAACTAGAAGTACTGTCTTTCGAGGTAAGGGATATTATTTTTTTTAAAATGATATTATTTCTTCTAATATCATTATGCCGAAGTATTGATCTGACCTTTTAATCAAATTTAGAACTTTTTGTGTCGGAGTTACTATTCACGTATACGACACTATTCACGTATACGATACTATTAACGAATACGGCACTATTCATCAAAAAATAAAAATTTTCCTTTTCGTCTAAAATATCTATTGTGGATACTAGCTTTGATTGTATCCATGTTTTGATCATTCTTGAAGTTTACACCACTATGATTATTTTTGAGGTATTTTTAGACATGGATAAAACAAAGTACGAATCCTTAATCCTTAATCCTTGTCATTTTGTTTCACTGGATTCGTTTCTTTAAAAATATTTTTCATCATCCTCAGTCCTAAATGATGATATAATTGAATATCTTTGGTCTGTATTGCAAAGATGAAAGATTTCTGATGAATATCTTTGGCTCGTAGTGCAAAGATGAACATGTGTTTAGATGAACATGACCAACTGATGAATATCTTTGGCCTGTAGTGCAAAGATGAATATTTGATTCCAGATATATATTAATTGATGTTACAGGGACAAAATAATGATGATGGACTGTTAAATTCATATATATTAGTAGATTTCATCCTCTACGTAACTCTTCTATGAATTAATATTTTTCGCTGCGATTATTAATTTAAAACTTGTTGTCTATTGTATTCTTTTAGATTTTTTTCCCTGTTGCAGACTAACGATAATTTGTTGTATATTATCTTAGTCATAATATTCTTTACTGGGCTAGTTAAGCTCACCCTTTCCTTTTTGTTCCATTTTTCTTCTCAGGAGATGAGAATGTAGCGAGTACGAGTCGGGGAATGTAATGATGGTTCTAGAGAGAGTTGTTTAGTAGTCCTCACCATTTTTGTAAAATAATGTATCAATAATTATGATGAGGATTTATTTGTATGTGGATATTGTCTAGATGGCAATATCTGTACTTAAACTCATAGTTTGTATGTTGTAATAATAAAGATGTAGTTGTTTCTGTACCATGTATTGACAACTCAGAATGGGTGATGTATACCTATTTTGGGGGCGTCACACGCCTGTACTCACCAACGAGGAAAATGTGCAACAGGCTGGCAATGTACCTCCTATGAACAACACCATTGAGAAGATGATGAATGAGGGGATGTTTAGAAGATTTTTGCAGTTCATGCAAAATCAGACGAGGGAGACTCGTGTTCAAAATACAGGAGGAAATGATTGCAATTCACGGGTGGTCACAACTAAGCAGTTCAAAGAGTTGGGACCACCAGAATTCTGGGGAAAGCCGGATCCGATTAAGGCGGAGACATGGGTCAAACAAATTAGTAAGATATTCGATGTCTTGGGATGCACGGAGGAACAGAAGGTTCCATTCGCCACCTTTATGTTCCGTGGCGAGGCAGATTACTGGTGGAAATCTGTGAAGCATACCCATCCAGTTGCACTCAGAATGTCATGGGAGACGTTTCAGAAATAGTTCAATGACAAGTACTTCCCTGAAAGTATTCGTCATATGAAGGAAGTGGAGTTTATTAGACTGGAGCTGAATAACATGACGGTGTCCCAGTACGAGGCGAAGTTCGCGGAGTTATCCAGGTTTGCATCTCATTTGGTGGAGAATGAGGAACATATGACGCAGATGTTTTTGAGAGGTTTGAAACCCGACATACATCAGTATCTCATTTCTCATAAATTTTCTCTCTATTCAGATGTTGTCAACAGGGCTCAGTTGTTAGAGCGAGATAACGAGTACGTTCAACCGAGGGACCATAACCAGGATCATACCAAAGATAGCAGTCATCAGAATGATGATAACCAATGGAGAAAGAAGAATACGGACAAAGGCGGTAACCACACTGGTGGTAATCGTGGCCATGAAAATAGAAGAAGCGAGTCGGGAGGAGATTTTAAAAAGAAGAGATTTAACAACGACCATGTGAAGACGTCAGCGCCAGTAGAAACTGGTTCCAAGGGAGGAGAAAGACCACCGGTCATATGTTACAAATGGGGGAAAGAGGGACATATCAGTCCAAACTTCCCACAACAGTTTAAGGTATGCTATAATTATGGAAAAGAAGGACATATCGCTCGAGATTGTATGGTATCGAAACCCAGTCCAGCGGGAATGGTGACTCAAAAGGATGTCCCAGAAAAGTCAAAGTCAACGGTTCCTGGAAGAGCATTTGTCGTGACCGGTTAAAATATGAGGAACCCGAACAAAGTTAGCACGGGTTAGTTAATTATAAATTCTTGCGAAGTTTATACCTTACTAGATACCAGTTGTACCTATTCTTTTATCTCTCTTGCTTGCGCTCAACGTTTGAACTTGACTACGGAGAAGTTAGATTTTGACCTATTTATGGAGACTCCGTTAGGAGAAACTTTCATTACATCCGTTGTTTAGAAATCTTGCTTGATTCAGGTTGGCACTATCACATTACCTGTTAACCTTATTTCTATAGAGATATTTGCTTTTGATGTGATTTTAAGGTTAACTACTCATCATGCCGAAATTGATTACTTTCGTAAGGTTGTTAGTTTTCATATTCCTAAGCAACCTGTTATTCGAATTCAAGCAATCAAACCATTGTAGTCAAACATTTTCATATCAAGCCATAAAGTCATTCTTTTATTACAGATGTCAAGTTTTCTTAGTCCATGTTATGGATTTGAATAAAGACACATCAGATTTGAATAATATTCCTGTTGTTATTGATTTTTCCTGACGTATTTCCTGAAGAATTTCTTGGCTTACTCCCAAAGCCTGATATTAAATTTTGTATCGACTTTGAACCCGGTACAAAACTCATTTCTAAAATCTCATATCGAATGGCTCCTATTGAACTTCAGGAGTTAAAAATTCAACTATAGAATTTGGTACCTGACCCTTTATCTGGTGACTTCCTTTGTGGAATGCACCGAAGCCAGACTCTCCGTAGGGGACAATATTCGTGCGATAGTAAACTAATAGGTGTTCATTGTAACGTGCTATCCAAGGTTGGGATATGAGTCACAGTTGAAAACAACCTTAGTCGGTAATCGAAATACGTAGCTTTCTAGGCTTAGTTGGTTACTATCGGAGATTCGTTGAAGGATATTCTCGAATCGCTATTCCATTAACGCAGCTGACTCATAGAGATACAAAGTTCGAATGAAGCAAGGAATGTGGGAAGAGCTTCGAAGAACTCAAGAGGAGACTCATTTCAGCACATGTTCTGACCATGCCATCCTGGAAAAGCGAACGTGGTAGCTGATGTGTTGAGTAGAAGATCGTATACAAGTACGAGTACGATATTGTCAAAGACTCATTTCGTATAATTTATAAATAATAGAGATGGAGATGAAAACTCTAGGTACCCACGTGATGATATACGAGTATAATCGACTTTAATCGATAAAGTTAAAGTTGTTCAAGCTACACACCGGAGCTAATGAATTTGAAGAAGGATGTGCAAGAAGTTGTTATTTCAAAAGCGAGAATCGGTGAGGTGAGGAAAAATCAAACCTTCGATTTATTAATCCATTTGAAATTCTCGATCGAATAGAAACTATGGCCTATAGACTCGTTTTACCGCCAAGTATGACGCGTGTTCATAATGTTTTTCACGTATCAATGTTACGTAAATATGTGGACGACCTGAATCACGTCATTGAGTTAGAACTGGATGAGATAGCCGAAGACTTAACGTACGAGGAGGTACCTGTCAAGATCTTGGATAGGAAAGAACATGTCCTATGTACTGAGGTTATACCACAAGTTAAAGTTCTGTGGAGGAATCATGCTATAGAGGAAATGACCTGGGAGTTGGAAACGAAAATGAAAGCGAAGTAGCCTCATCTTTTCGAAACACCAGGTATGTACGTTAATTTCGAGGACGAAATTTCATAAGGAGGGGAGATTGTAAGACCCAAAATTATTAATAAATGAAATTTATTTTCCTCTATTTATTATTTTGAAATAGTAAGGGTTAATTTGATTAATGTGGATAGTTATGGGTAAAATATGCAAATATTTTGAATAAGCAAGTGGTTATAAAATATTCATTGTTGTCAGGGAATATTCGTTTGGTCGTGGAATATTATTGCTGTCGGGGAATATTCGTACGACAGCGCAGTCTTTTGTGGGCCCCATAACGGAAAGCGATTGGATGAAGAAAACGACAAATATAAGTTGTTTAAAAATAACGGCGTAGTTATTACCGTTAATACTGTTGGAATACTCGGTGATTAAATTACAGTAATACGCTTTGTTGCACAGTAGCACACGGTATTGTACCAATTATTGATTCGTACGTAAGAAGGCACTACTCAATAATGGTTACAATAATTACTGTTCAGTATATTATTTTATTGATTTTATAATTGTTGCGTTGATATTTTATATTGCTGTTGTTTCAATAATTGTTATTACACAGTATTTTTTATTATCGAAGCAATAATTCATATTATCTGAATAATATTATTAGATAACATTATTGGCAATGTCTAGAAAGTTCTGTCTAAGGAGAAGTTTGGTCACCTAATTGCGCGCCAGTAAGGAGAAATTCTTATTGGAAAGCCCTCTCTTTCCTAGGAACTGCCTGGTTGTCAATATTGTGATTCTGTAATATTATTTGTGAATAATTAATTATTGATTCATATGATGAGGAAAATATTGATTTTATGTGGATATAGATGGAGAAAATTTTTTAATGTGACAATTGTTGAAAATTGAAAATTTATCTTTTTCTGATAAAATAATTCATTTAAATATATTATTATATTTTTATAATATAATAATGATGATATTTTTACGATGAATGTGAGATATTTGATTCCAGATATATGTTGATTGATGTTACAGGGATAAAATATCGACGATGAACTTTTAAATTCATATATAGAAGATAGTAGTTTGCATTCTCTACTTAACTCTTCTAATGAATTGTTGTTTCCGCTACAGTTGTTGATTTAAAACTGGTTGTCTATTGTATTCTATTAGATTTTTCCCTGTTGAAGACTAACGATAAATTGTTGTATATTATCTTAGTCATAGTATTCTTTACTGGGCTAGTTGAGCTCACCCTTTTCCTTTTTGTTCCATTTTTCTTCTCAGGAGGCGAGAATGTAGCGAGTACTAGTCGGGGTATAGAATGAAGGTTCTAGAGAGAGTTGTTTAGTAGTCCTCACCATTTTTGTAAAATAATGTATCAATAATTATGATGGGGATTTATTTACGTGTGGATATTGTCTAGACGGAAATATCTGTATTTAAACTCACAGTTTATATGTTGTAATAATAAAGTTGTAGTTATTTCTGTACCATGTATTTGGCGACTCAGAATGGGTTGGATGGAATGGACCTATTTTGGGGGCGTCACATCTAACTCTACACTTTCGTTGAGTTAGTTCTATTATTATATTGTGTAACTTCATTCTTTTGATTGAGTAAGCTTTTTATCTTAACTGTTATTGAATAAGTCAATTGTTTCTAAAATTCATTCGAGCAAACTCTAACTCTAATGTTATTGGAAATTCTTATTTGATTGATTCATTCTAACTTGTTTACAGTTAAGCAAGTTTCTTAAGTTCTATTATTGTATAATGAAATTTAGTTTTAGAACTCTCGTCTCTATTATTGAACTGTTTTAATTCTTTGCATGAGTTAATACCTTGTTGGGCAAGTTTTTAGTTTCCAACTTGCTATCAGTTAAATGTACCTTCAGGAATTTCTTTTCCAATGATTATAAGACTCGAACCTTAACTTATTTTACTGTTCAAGCAAAGGTTAACCATTTTATTCATTTTATTGAATGCTTATGCTCTATAGTTATTTCAAGCATGAGTTTGATATGTATAATCAGTTCATTTATGATTCTCAAATGTTCTGAGTTATTTTGTTATTAAACAACTATTGTGTTATCAAGCATTGTTGATTCAACTAGTTCCCTAATTGATGATCATTAAACTTCAATTAACCTTGAAAGCTTATCCAAACCAAACTTTCTTTGGTGCAGACTTGTACTCTAAATACTGAGATGAACAACCCTATGTTTAGGGGTTTATTGTGACAACCCCAAATCCGGGTCCTCTGACCCCGGTTCGGTTATCACGATAAAGTACAAATATCCACCTCTAAACAACATACGACAACTAAAATGCGAAAAATAATAAACGTACGTCGTTCATTCAAAAGGTGTTACTAGTCGCAAGATTCGATAACCTTAAAATATTCTTACAAACATACCCTAAAGTAAATATTATGGTTCATATTACATAACAATAATTTAAATTAAGTACAAGGTAAAATCTGCTTCTTGCCACTAGTCTACATCTTCCCTTTACCATAGTCATCCGCTGAGGTCTCGGGCTTAGCTGCAATATATTCATGATATAGCAAGGATGAGCAACAAGTTTACTCAACAAGTTTAAATACAACAATAAGGATATATCATAATGAAAGGAAAATATCTGACAAGAAATTCAATAATATTAATAAATGAAGGATTCAACAATAAGATTAGAAGCAAAGACAATGATTTTCTTTTATAATAACAGCTAGTCAAGTAGACTTTGAACTATAACACTCCAATGGAATCAATAATTATTTGACCCTTTGGTTACTGGCTACAGAATAAGTACTTGAGGGGATCAGCCTCGCGTACACCATGTATATGCATAACATTTAAATATGTTCTTTTGTATCTTATATTAGATACCTGGGGTACTCCTCTATCATAAGAGGGGTGTTCATTCAGTCTAAGAATCATTACCATCAATTGGTTGGGATTGCTTTTATAAAATTTCATATATTTGTCTAACCGAACCAAGGTTCAGACTCTATCTGACACAGTTCACAAATTATAGAACTTTAAATGAAGTACAAGTCCAAGATTATACGAATTTAAGTGCACTAAGTGCGAATGTCGATAATATCGATGTGGAATAATTGTAAGGTAATTAACCCACTTAATAATCATTCTTGGAAATAAAGTTCAAGCTTAAATGAATAACTTTCAATTCAACAATAACCTGCTCAATATAATTTAGGGTAAGTTCAGGGAAACTTGCTTAACAAAAGTATGGTTCAAGGAACTTGCTCAATAAAAGTAGGGTTCAAAGAAATTGCATAAACATATACCTATTTGCACAAAATAACGGTAGTGCGTAAGGTTTAGGTACTTATTTACGATATCCGTTGAATAAAGTAAAACAAGAGTTTAGGATACTTGCTCAAATAAAAGAGTAAGAATTAAGGAACTTGCTTACGATATGCCTCAATTAAAGTAATGCAAGGGTTTAGGATACTTGCTTACGATATGTGTTACTTAAAGTAATGCAAGGGTTTAGGATACTTGATTATGATATGCGTTACTTAAAGTAATGCAAGGGTTTAGGATACTTGCCTGTTTGCTCAGCTACAATATAATACTAGCTTTAACTACTTGCGTTGAAATGACCTAACATTAACAAGTCGG
The DNA here is from genome assembly GCA_020205505.1 of Panax japonicus. Classification (NCBI taxonomy): domain Eukaryota; kingdom Viridiplantae; phylum Streptophyta; class Magnoliopsida; order Apiales; family Araliaceae; genus Panax; species Panax japonicus. The sequence goes on from CM035096.1 coordinate 67,816,618, forward strand.
TCTTTCAATTAGTACGTGTAAACTAAGATGAGTCCACACTTAAAGAATCAAGCCATCACATAGCATGCTTCTCAACACATTATATGGCACATTGGTCACATAATATAAGATAAAGAAAACATGTAAGCATGCCGTAAATTTTAGAACCAAAAATAGAATCTGGCAAAATTGCAGGACGACGCAGCTGCGCCTGGTCTAGGCCTAGGGACAGCGCAGCTGCGCTGGCCCCTGGCCAGACCAGGTTTGAAATTGTGGTCTCCTGACTTCAGTCCAACTCTAACACACTATTCACACATACCATTTAACATACATACATGCTAGAGTTTCACATATAACACATGATCATACTTGAGTTCATTACTTCAAGTTTTATCTTCCAATTTATATGTCATTAGCATAAAAATCATGTAAACATCATGCTCAGTACATATGTATCATGCATAGGAGTATTATAGTCATAGCATGACATCTTACTACTTTAGTATCTAAGTACTCAAATAATATGCAACTTATGTTTGAAAATATGTCCGAGGTTGTCGTTGAAATCTTTTTAGCATGAATGATGCAATATACACATACAAGAAATCTTTAGAACTCATATCATGAGGAGTTAAGTTATGTTAACCTCCTTTCAATATCAGAATCTAAATCTTTTAGCGTTCATGTTCATTAGTCTTAACTAAGCTTTTCTTTTCAAACCAAGTTCTAGCACAAAGCTTGTTAAATTGGTCATGGATACAATATCTATGGATCACATATATCATGCTCATTTAGGTCCCAAATCAGTCATGTATATGGTCTCGTAAGTTCAGAACTTGTGAACACAAGTTTTCTACAAAGTTAGTGTTTAAAACATTAAGTTTTGCTACAACTTTCTTACTAATCCAAATTGATTACTTCATACCACATACAAAGGCTTTACATATCATGTTATACTCCTCTATAGGCATGTATATAGGTCATAACTTCAATTTAGTAGCATATATCACAAACAGAAACCAACAACTGGTTCTGAGGTACGGCGCAGCTGCGCTGCACCCTAGTACAAATAGGGCGCAACTGCGCCATGCTGGTGACAGAACTGATTTTGGGTTACGGCGCAGCTGCGCTGCACCCTAGTACAAATAGGGCATAGCTGCGTCGTGCTTGCATCAGAGACAGTAAGCAGACTCTGTTCGGCAGTTCAGCAACCCATCAAGTAAAATCCTTAAAAACATTGCTTCTAACATAACTCAACACACTTATAAGCATGTATAACACTAAGAAACATAACTCAAATCAACTAACAACCAATTCATGCTTAATTCAAAGAATCAACCCATTAAATAATTTATCAAAAATGAAGCATGGGAATGGAAATTATACCTTTGTGACTCAATCTAGCTGCTCTATACTCACTCTACCAAACTAATTCTCAGCAAATTGTAACAAAGAAGGATGATGTCCCATTTATAGAAGATTGATTATCTAGACAAAGAGATTACCTCCCAAATCAATCCATTGAATTTCAAGAATGCACAAGGGTTAAGAGAGAGTTGGTGATTCCACTCATGAATCCCACTCCCCATCCATTAATTGCCCTATGTTTGATGAATTTGAGATGAAGCTAGGCTAGGATTGCTAGCATTTGAAAAAAATATGTAATTTGGCTTAATGTTACTATTCATATACCTTTGTGCCACTAAATTTGGGACAAGAGATCTCAACATTTGCCAAATACTATAATGCAACATTTGGCTTGTACAATATCTACACATAATATAAACTTTTGGTTATAAAATATGTCTACACAATTTATTTCATATATCATAGGGTATAATAATTTAAAAGGGCATACAATGTATTTTCCAATTACAAGATATCTAGTAGTGCACATACATATAACAATATTATTATGCAACTCATATGAAAGTAAATAACTCTTACTATATAGTCTATATATTACTATATAGACATATTAATGTGTCACCTTGTACAATATAAAATATATAGTTAACTACCATATAATAAAAGTTTACTACAATGCATGATTGCACAAATAAATTAAGTAAACATATAATCATTTTATAAATTATTAATCTCATACTCATTAATAATTATTTATTCATAATAATTATCAATTAACACATTATCAATTCATTTCCCATAATTTCAATTAATCAATATGCTCAACTCTTGCTACTATATTCAATTGAATATTTAATTATTAATAATCCTTGATATCAAACTCTTAAGGTTAGTCCACTAATTTAAATAACTATTAGTGACTCCCTTTAATTATTTCATAAATTCTCATTACCACATAAGGTTTAAATAAACTCACAAAACTAACTCGTTAAAATTAAATCACATATTTAATTAATAAGGAGTTTAAAATTCATGGTCGTTACATTTACGCTTAGCATTGAAATGGTTGTGAACAATACATTGTACGAAGGATTGATCTCCCTAAGTACGTGGAGTCCTTATAGTCATATGACTATTAAAGTTAAAGTTGAAAGATTACTTATAACTGTGGACATGGTTCGTGGTCATTAGACCCTCAGTAGTATGTTTAAGAATGTTAATAAAACATATCATTCAGTTCTATTGAGCCTATGATTTGGCAAATGATGTAATGTTAATAGAACATACCATTCAGTTCTATTGAGCCTATTATTTGGCAAATGCTGTAAAGATATTTATTCTTATTTCAAGTGAGCTTTGTTTGCTCACTCTTGCATATTTATACACTTATTGCAGCTATGGTTGAGAAGGTAGATAAACCTACAACTAGCAAAGGAAGGGGAAAAATGTACAAGTGATGAAGACTTGTAATTTTATTTTATCGTTATGATGATAGATTTTTAATAATGATGTGATGTAATAATTTTATTTCCGCACTTATATGATGTTTAAAGGTTAGATAACCTGGGAGATAATGTTTTTATTAAAGTAATCCTGTATGGGCAGGTTTTATTATTCAATTTATTATGATTGGGTAGTTAGATATGAATGTTTTGATTACGTGAACACCAAATCTTGAGGTAATGAAGTACCGAGATTTGGGGGTGTTACATCGACACAGTCAAAAGGTTTATACGTTTTTGATGAAAATCGATCATCGTATTATGGTTAACTAACCAATCCATTCCTAAGATTACATCAAATTCTCCCAACTGAATTGGAATAAGATCTACTAGAAAATTATGACCCTTTATCTCCACACTACAGTCCCTATATATGATCTTAACCGGTATCTTTTCATTGTTCGCAATTTCTATATAGAACGGTTTGTCTAAATTTTCACATGGTATATTCAGGTTTTTAGAAAAACTATTAGACACAAAGGAGCAAGTAGCACCAGAATCGAATAACACATATGCATTTAAACTGTTCATAGGGATGATACCTGTTACCACATCCTGTGAAGCAACAACGTCCCTCACCGACATATTAAATGTTCTCACGGTTTGTCAATTCTGAGCTCCACCTGCATCTACTGTTGACTGGTTATTGTTATTCTCCGATATTCTATTCCCCTTTCCTCCCTAGTTCTTGGGTTTGGGACAATTCCTGGTGAAATATTCCGACGAACCATAATTGAAACATTTATTTTTATTAGGGAGAGGACACTGTGGAGAAATGTGTCCCATTTGTCCACAAGTGTAACATTTATTTATACATTTAAAACATACCCCTTTATGTTTTCCTCCATAGGTAGGAGAAGGTTTAACATTATTATTACTAAAGTTGTTGTTATTAATACCTACCTTCTTTCCCGGGTTATTAGAAAAATTAGAATTCCATTTTCGTTTATTATTAAACCCACCTGAATTGGGTTCGGTCTTAGGTTTTCCCTTCTCATTTTGACTCTCTTTTCCTGATAAAATTTAATGAGACTCTCATTTTCACTCTCAGCTATGGAAGCTTTCTCGAGTATTTTGAAAAAAGTTTTTAGTTGGAAAATGGATAACTTACTTCGTATATGAGGTTTCAAACCTTCTTGATACCTCCGAGTCTTTCTAAGTTCAGTATTTACTTGGTGAGGAGCAAACCTAGACAATTCATTAAATTTGGCCGTATATTGAGATACGACCAGGTCTCCTTGTTTCAGTTCTAGGAATCGTACCTCCATACAATCCTTCAGAGATTGGGAAAAATAGTTTTCAAAGAACAACTCTTTGAATATATCCCATGACACTATTTCCGTTTTACCCGTCCCTTAGTTGATTCCCACCAGTAATTTGCCTCACCTTTTAAGAAAAAGGTTGCAAAAATGGTCTTTTAATTATTATTGACATTGGTTACTAAGAAAAATTTCTTTATTTCAGTAATCCAGATTTGTGCATCGACAGGTTCAGATGTACCTTTGAACTCGGGTGGACCAACTAATTTAAAATCTTTAAAAGAAGTGTTTGGGGTTATGGGTTTATTCATAGCACCTAACAAAAGTTCTACTAAATTTTGGGTAGGATTCTCATCATTATCTATCTCTCGTTGGGGTCTTATGGTTGGTGGAATGATTCTACAACAACAAAAATCCACATAAGAATTTGAATAATATAAACATATCTTTTATTTATATATCACAAGATTCATACAAAACAACTTAGTAGTTTACACATACTACTAGTTATATTACAAACTTTAAATGCTACTTTATTCATACTATTATAGAGCATTTAGACTTCCATACTACCCTGTAGAACTCATTAACATTATCAAAGGAATCCTGGATCATGTGGCATACCACATATTGATCTATCAGATAAGCAGTTTTCTTCTCCTCCACCGGATATCGAACTACTCGGCGCTGTAAATCATTAAAAACATCTCGAGTACCCAGAGATGTTTTGAGAAGCCTTGACTGTATTTCCTTCCTGCCCTTTTGTGCATGGTGTAATTGTACTTTTAGTTGGTTATTAGTTCCCCTTTCATGCTCTAACATCCCTTTAGCTAAGTGTGCCCTAAACTTCATTTTATTATTCTTGTATTCAGAAGTCTTCATTAGTGATGCCATTGCGTCATTATGTTAATCAATTCTCATTAATTGCCCTGCTACTGGATCTTCCACTTCCTCAGTATCTAGCAGTTGTTGATTATGAAACAATTCTTCATCCTCTGCATCACTAGCTATAAATGACTCAATTTGTGGTAAATTTTTTACTATCATTATTTCTTCAGCACTAGAGTTGGCCATTTATAAAATAAAAACTCCTTTAATACTAGTATGGAAATTTACACAACATAATATTTTTAATGTTATTTTTATGTGTACATTAATATTTTTATGGACTCGAAGACTATATACTAAGATTTATCTTCCTTATATCTATAGCCTTATCAACTCTGATACCAAACTTGTAACGCCCCCATATTTATACTCCCACGGTATCCGATATGGTGCTTACTACTAGTCAATGTATATAATGCATTCAAATATATATGCCCACTGTATCTGATTATATGCTTATATCTAATTGAGTGACTATACATTTATAACCAGATGTAATTCCTATAGATCCAAGATTCTCAGTATCCCATAATAGATAACAATTCTTAGGAGAACTATTGATGTGTTTGGATACCCTCACTTGGATGTATGAACTGTATCTATTAATAGTATATATTTATCCGTAATTCAGAGTACTAGTAATAAAATGAACAGTCCATATTACCAATACACTCACTGATAAGTAGGATTTTTACCTACTTATGGAGTACCAATTCATGCGAACTATGCCCATCTCAAGTACATTTTAGTCTAGTTTAGTTGCATTTCATGTTAATTTGCATTGCACGTTCTTAAAACTCCTTTTGGTGAATAAGTGCAGGAATCGACTTGTTTTGGTCCTGATTTGGAGCATAAAGCAAATGGATGCTTGAAACGAGATAAAAGGATGGGATATGCATGGCATGAAGGTGCATTGGTGCAAGGAAATAGAGTATAACAGAGCAAGCAGTAGCAGTAGGAAAACAGAAACCAGGACCTGCAGATTTCAAGCAGCGCGGCAAAATAGCCTTAAGAACGCGCGCCCGCGCGATCACCCAGCCAGATCTTGGATGTTACTACAAGTCTCGTGGCTGCGAGACAGACAAGGCTATGGAGCGCGCGCCCGCGCGCGAGAGAAGCCGAACATATGAACCTACTACAAGTCTCGCGACCGCGAGACTATCATGCTGGAAGAGCGCGCGGCCGCGCGCGATGTCTAATACTGCTGATGTGTTTTATTTTATTTTCAAATTTTAAAGGTTGTAATTGATTTAAAACGATTCCTGACTGGTGTCAGGGGTATCATTTGACATTTTATTAGTTTTCACATAACTTTACATTGTAATTAGGGTTTTTTTACTCTCGAGAGAGAATTCCAACGTAGAAGGAGGCTATAACTTTATTTTCTACTCCTTTTTGGGATTTCTCTAGGAGAGCGGATTATTAACGTTAGTTTTTTCTGGAATCTTATGAGGATTGGATATTGATGTGTATTCAGTAATTGGGTTTGATAGTTTCATCTTTCATCTTTAAATTGTTTCTTATTGATCATGTTTAACTTTGATCCCATAATGGCTTTTGGTTTAGTCAAGAACTAAACTCCATTATAGGATTCTAACAGATTTTATTATGTAGTTTGATTGCACACTTAAATGCTGGGTTGTTTTGCATATTATATGGGATGTCTGTCATGATTGTTTTGCATACATGAATGCTTGATCACCATTCGTTTCAATATTTGTATGGAATTGACAATGAACATGCAAATATGGACTGTAATCATGATAGTATACGTATATAGGGCTGTGTTATATGGCTTTTGTATTTCGTGAATCAGATAGACATATACTGTTTCACCGTATAAGTTAAGATAAGAGCTTGAACTTAAAATCAATATAGTTGCAATTTCACATAGACATATAGTGATGTTGGTTATATTGATGATTACATAGAGTCTATCATCTGTGGATGCTGTGTAAGTAGGTCTTAGTGCATTGAAAAATGGCTAATACTCTTTTAGTGCTCTTGGCTACTTTCCTATGATATGTGAACAAGTCAGGCATGATAGTGGCGATTGAATGAAATAGTAAATGAAGTTAGAATCCCATTAATTCCAATATCATTAATTATATCGTTTATATTATTTTAGTTGTTATTTGCAATTCAAGAATCAACCAAGTTTAATCTTTAGTGTGAGCATATAAATATAGTTATTTAATTAATGAATAGTAGTTTAAGTTAAACAACTTTCTCTGTGTGATCGATACTTTACTTGCTCTGTATTACTTGTTGACGCATGTATGCTTGCATGAGTTAGAGCTCTTTTGTTAGTCTTAAAAAAGAGGCAACAAGTTTTTAGCGCAGCTGTCTGGGAAAGGCGTTTAATTTAGTAATAGTATCATTAGTTTTAAGCTATATTGTATGACTTAGACAATTCTAGTCTTATCTCATTTCAGTTTTTATTTTTGTTTCGGGAATTGGAATACATTTTTATGCGCACACGGTCAACCAACCCCGAGTTAATACCTGTTCAGGAAAATATAAACGGGAGAGGTTGGAAAGCAGGTGTACGTAGAAATTCATAAGAACAGTTGGAAAACACGACAGCTAACATGGCAGCCGAGGCACAAGGAGAAGATCAAAGAGAGGAGCATAGGGCTCTAAAGGAGTATTCCATGCCCAATATTAACGGACTTCAGTCTAGCATAGTCAGACCAGCAATTGCAGCCAATACCTTCGAGATCAAGACTGGCACTATTCAAATGGTGCAGAACACAGTTCAGTTTGGGGGTGCTGCTATGGATGATCCGAATGAACATCTATTGAGTTTCATTGAAATTTATGATACATTCAGATACAACGGTGTGACGGAGGATGCTATTCGACTAAGTTTGTTCCCATTTTCATTGAGGGATAAAGCAAAAAGTTGGCTTCATTCTCTGCCAGCAGGATCTATAACTACATGGGAGGATTTAGCACATAAATTCTTAGCTAAGTTTTTGCCAATGGCTAAGACTGCAAAGATGAGGACATCTATCTCTCAATTTGAACAACAACAGGGCGAGTCGTTACATGAAGCATGTGAGAGATACAAAGAAATGCTGAGAAAGTGCCTACATCACGGTATGCCAGATTGGATGGTAATTAACACGTTCTATAATGGATTGGGATGGCAGTCGAGACCGATTGTAGATGCAGCTGCTGGAGGTGCATTATGGGCAAAGAACTATGAGGAAGCCTATGATCTTATTAAGATAATGACATCTAATGATTTTTAGAATCCTACATCCCGCATGCCACAACCCAAAGTTTTAGGTGTGTTGGAGGTTGATGCTATTACTCAGCTATCAGCACAGATGGCAGCTATGGCAAAAAAGATAGATACTTTGGCTGAAGGAAAGGTAAAGACGGTTGCTTACATATGTGAGATTTGTGCGGGGTCACACTCGACGGAATAATGTGCTATCAGCTCAGAATCAGTGCAGTATGTGAGCAACTACAGAAAATACCAAAGCTAATTTCAGAACACATACCACCCCAACAACAGAAATCATCCAAATTTTAGTTGGTCGAATAATCAAGGGAATCAGCAAGCTCAGTTTCAACGAAACAATCAATTTCAGGCGCAGCCGCAATTTAATCCTAGACCACCCTTCCCGCCAGGATTTTCTCAACAACAACAGCAACATCACACTCCAGCTGTACCTCAACAAGAAAAGAAATCAGAAGTGGAGGAGATGATGATGAAATACATGGAAAACACAGAAGTTATGATCAAGAGCCAAGCAGTGGCTATAAAGAACCTGGAAACTCAAATGGGGCAGATGGCAAACATGCTTACTAATAGGCCCCAGGGTTCATTTCCAAGTAACACGGAGACAAATCTAAGAAGAGAAGGGAAGGAACAATGCCAAGCGATTACATTGAGATCTGGGAAAGACCTATCAGCTACTGTAAGTCGCGCGCCCGTGTGAGCATGTACTGAGGAGAGCGCGCGGCCGCGCGAGGCAGGGGAACCTGCTAATGATCAGGGAAATTTGGAGACATCTGGGGATCGGCAGGAAGAGAAAGACAAAGCAGGCTCAGAGGAAATAGTTAAGAATCCAGTACCACCAATTCACATTCAGGTTCCGTATCCACAGAGAATAATGAAGAAAAGGGAAGATAAATAGTTCAGCAAATTCTTGGAGGTGTTCAAAAAGCTGCAGATCAACATACCCTTCGCCGAGGCATTGGAACAAATGCCCAGCTATGCCAAGTTTATGAAGGGTATATTGTCAAGTAAGAGAAGATTAGATGAGTTTGAGACAGTAGCCTTGACAGAGGAATGCAGTGCAGTACTTCAACAGAAATTACCTCCAAAGCTGAAGGATTCAGGCAGTTTCACAATTCCATGTACCATAGGAAAGTTGAACTTCAGTAAGTGTTTATGTGATCTTGGGGCAAGAATAAATTTGATGCCCTTGTCAGTGTTTAATCAGTTGGGATTACCGGATCCAAAACCCATTAACATATCATTACAGCTAGCTGACAGATCGATCACATATCCACGAGGAATTGTTGAGGATGTGTTGGTTAAGGTGGACAAGTTTATTTTCCCAGCTGACTTCATCATTTTAGACTACGAGGAGGACAAAAATATACCAATCATATTAGGAAGACCATTCTCAGCCCTTCATTTTGTATGCACAAAATCCTGATGGAAGACGAAAGTAAACCATCGGTTGAGCAGCAAAGGAGACTTAATCCGATAATGAAAGAAGTGGTTAAGAAAGAGGTACTAAAATGGTTGGATACAAGAATAATCTATCCTATCTCAGACAGCTCATGGGTAAGCCTAGTGCAGTATGTACCGAAAAAAGGTGGAATGATAGTAGTGACTAATGAGAACAACGAGTTGATTCCAACACGAACAGTGACAGGGTGGAGAGTTTGTATGGACTACCGCAAGCTTAATAAAGCTACAAGGAAAGATCATTTTCCACTACCATTCATTGATCAGATGCTGGACAGATTAGCAGGTCATGAATACTATTGTCTATTGGACGGATATTCGGGCTACAATCAAATAAAGATAGCTCCAGAAGACCCAGAGAAGACAACTTTCACATGTCCATATGACACATTTGCCTTCAGAAGGATGTCTTTTGGGTTGTGCAACGCTCTAGCCACTTTTCAGAGATGCATAATGGCTATATTTTCAGATATGGTAGAGCAGAATGTGGAAGTATTTATGGATGACTTCTCAGTTTTCGGAGACTCGTTTGACCTATGTCTCGAAAACTTGGTGATGGTGTTGAAGCGATGTGTTGAAACAAATCTGGTGCTAAACTGGGAAAAATGCCATTTTATGGTACAGGAAGGAATTATACTTGGACACAAAGTATCGATGAAGGGACTCGAGGTAGATAGAGCAAAGTTGGAAACCATAGAGAAATTGCCACCACCTACCTCAGTAAAAGGTGTTCGTAGCTTTCTGGGTCATGCAGGTTTCTACTGTAGATTTATCAAAGATTTCTCCAAGGTAACTAAACCATTATGCAATTTATTGGAGAAGGATGAGTATTTTATCTTCGATAAGGCTTGTGTGTCGGCATTCGAGCATCTGAAAGGAAAATTGACATCAGCACCAGTTATTACTGCTCCAGACTGGGAATTGCCATTTGAGCTGATGTGTGATGCCAGTGATTACGCAGTAGGGGCTACTTTGGGACAAAGGAAAGAGAAGATGTTCCTTGTTATTTACTATGCCAGCAAGACCCTTACGGATGCACAATTGAACTATACCACCACGGAGAAAGAATTACTTGCAGTAGTGTACGCCTTTGATAAATTTTGAGCTTATTTGATCGGCACAAAGGTGATAGTGTATACGGATCACGCTGCTATTCGGTATTTAGTGGCAAAAAAGGATGCAAAGCCTCGATTGATTAGATGGATTTTACTACTGTAGGAATTTGATTTGGAAATCAAGGACAGGAAGGGCACTAAAAACCAAGTGGCGGACCACTTATCGAGACTTGAGAATCCGGAAAGGGAAACAAACGACAAGATGTTAATTAATGAATCTTTTCTAGATGAACAGTTGTTTGTGGTGAAAGGGGAAGTGCCATGGTTCGCAGATTATGCGAACTATTTGGTAAGTAAATTGCTACCTTCCGATGTGGTGGGCTATCAGAAGAAGAAATTTTTGCACAATGTCAAATGGTACATATGGGTTGAGCCTTATTTGTTCAAACAATGTTCTGATCAAGTTATACGAATGTGTGTTCCATATAGTGAGACTGAGAGGATTATGTAGGATTGTCACTCTACTGTGTATGGCAGTCACTATGGAGGTTAAAGAACAGCAGCCAGAATACTACAAGTAGGATTCTACTGGCCGATAATTTTCAAGGATGCGTACAATTTTGTCCAGCAATGTGATAAATGTCAGCGAATGGGAAACATTTCTAAAAGGAATGAAATGCCTTTAATTACAATCTTGGAAGTTGAAATTTTTGATGTATGGGGGATTGATTTTATGGGGCCTTTCGTTTCCTCTTGCGAAAGTCTCTACATTCTGCTTGCTGTTGATTATGTCTCGAAATGGGTAGAAGTGGCAGCTCTTCCGACAAATGATGCGAAGGTTGTCCTCAAATTTTTACACAAAAATATCTTCACGAGGTTTTGGACTCCAAGGGCTATCATCAGTGACGAAGGCAGTCACTTTTGCAATAGGCAGTTTACAGCTTTGTTGGCTAAATATGGGGTGAAACATCGCATCGCTACAGCATAGCACCCACAAAAGAATGGCCAAGCAGAAGTGTCAAATCGAGAGGTTAAGAGAATTCTGAAAAAAGTTGTAAATCCCACACGGAAAGACTGGTTGTTGAAGCTAGATGATGTAGTATGGGCTTATAGGACAGCGTACAAAACACCGTTGGGTATGTCACCTTTTCAGCTCGTATATGGAAAAGCTTGTCACCTTCCCATGGAGCTATAACATAAAGCATATTGGGCCATTTGAAAGCTAAATTTTGATTTAATAGCTGTCGGGGAGAAACGCCTTTACCAACTCAATGAGTTGGATGAATTCAGATTGCAGGCATACGAGAATTTGAAACTGAATAAGGAGAAACTGAATAAGGAGGAAGTACATCGATATCGGCCTGTTAATCCACAGAAATATGATGAATTATATGCGAGGAAATAGAAATGGGACTATTCCGCATACGTCAGTGATAGCCATACTCTGTACTCAACAAGGAATCCAATGGCATAATGAGCCGCTACAGTACTCACACCATGTAATCAATCATGCTACTATTATGAATTTCAAGGAGTGGACAGGTGGTGTACCGCATCCACGAGGACTAGGATTCATCATTCATCCTATTTTTCCCGAACAACAACAACCCCCGTAAACCGACGAAGCGGGCCCATCCACGCACGCAGGCGCCACCTATGGCGGTCGACAGCTTTGAAGGTTGGAGCGCAAGGTCGATGCCATGTACGACAATTTGGGCACATTTACGATGGGACTCACAAGGGCTCTAGCCGAAGCATTTGCGCAACAAGGAACAATATAAGAATGGCCTTAGTTTGGAACTGCAACACCATATCCACCACCGGACTCACCACCCGAGAAGGGTGGCACCACCGATAATTAGGGGAGTTTTCATACCTTTTGCCTTCATTTCATCGGGACATTAAATACTTTAAGTTTGGGGGTATTAGGTAGTAGTTAGTAATATTTTTTTTTATTATTAGTTTTGCATGTTTAGTTTTATATTTTAGCATATAGTTGTATGTTGCTTACCTCACAGTTTTTGTCGCTAAAAAAAAGAATTATAAAAAATAATTTGTCTGGCTAATGATGAGAGTGAAGTTTTAAATGATTTCTGAATATTTTGGATAACATGAGCTGAGTTATAACGTTTTATACAACGAAATTCATAATGCTGTATACATGCTCTCAGTTTTTACAAATGGGTTCACAAGCACTTGTAGGTATATGAAACACGTGTGTTTTACTCAACGAAAAAATGTAGTGTTAAAAAGAGAAATATGTAAAAAGTGGCTTGGAGACTGTATAAAACATCGATTTTTAAACTTTGGGAAAATATGGGTATCTGTGTATAAAAAAAAGAAGAAAAGGAAAGTAGAAATAGCATGGCTAGTCTTATTTCGGGGCCCTGGCTACTTGAGTAAGTATGCCCGAGGGGATTGTCTTTACACCTAGCGTCCTAAGGTCTTTTATGGTCTGGGAGTCGTTGGTCAAAAGCTCGCTAAGGGGTAGCAGTGTGCCTAATGGAGTAAGACATTGCACAGTCATGAAGAAAAAAAAAGAAAAAAAAAGAAAAAAAAATAGCAATAAACACCGCGAGAAAGAGCGAAATTCGTCCTCGTGAGTAGAATAAAGCAAATAAACTCATTGTTGAACCTTAGTTTATTTTAAGATGTTGAAATAGTTCAAGTTGCATATATAAAAATAAGTCTTGATTTATTCTATAATTTTTCTGGTTTGAGCAAGATAGCGTGAGCATTCTACACATAAATCAAGTATTGGGCGAACACAACACAACAAACACAGCATCTGTATAGCATTGGTGAATTATTTGCGTATATGACATTATGCCTGCAGTTTGGGTTGAATTTGTATTCTCAAATCTAGAAAAACTTCGCTGAGGCAAATTGGACAGAATGCCTATAATGGTTGGGACAATGTGAGAATTAAGTGCATAGTAATGTAGTTGCATCTTTCATTATTCATTAGTATGCATTGCTTGAGGGCAAGCAATGGTTCAAATTTGGGGGTATTTGATAAGTAGGATTTTTACCTACTTATGGAGTACCAATTCATGCAGCCTATGCCCATCTCAAGTACATTTTAGTCTAGCTTAGCTGTATTTCATGTTAATTTGCATTGCACGTTCTTAAAACTCCTTTTGGTGAATAAGTGCAGGAATCAGCCTGTTTTGGTCCTGATTTGGAGCATAAAGTAAATGGATGCTTGAAACGTGGTAAAAGATGAGCTATGTATGGCATGAAGGTGCATTGGTGCAAGGAAATAGAGAATAATGGAGCCAGCAGCAACAGTAGGAAAACAGAAACCTGGACATACAGATTTGAAGCCGCGCGACAAAACAGCCTTAAGAACGCGCGCCCGCGCGATCACCCAACTAGATGTTGGATGCTACTGCAAGTCTCGCTGCCGCGAGACAGACAAACCTATGGAGCGCGCCCGCGCACAAGAGCAGCCGAACATGTGAACCTACTGCAAGTCTCGCGGCCGCGAGACTATCATGTTTGAAGAGCTCGCGGCCGTGCGCGATGTCTGATGCTGCTGATGTGTTTTATTTTATTTCTGAATTCTGAAGGTTGTAATTGATTTAAAACGATTCCTGACTGGTGTCAGGGGTATCATTACATTTTATTAGTTTTCACGTAACTTTACATCGTAATTAGGGTTTTTTAACTCTCGAGAGAGGATTCCAACGTAGAAGGAGGCTATAACTCTATTTTCTACTCCTTCTTGGGATTTCTCTAAGATAGCGGATTATTAACGTTAGTTTTTGCTGGAATCTTATGAGGATTGGATATTGATGTGTATTCAGCAATTGGGTTTGATAGTTTCATCTTTTATCTTTCAATTGTTGCTTATTGATCATGTTTAACTTTGATTACATAATGGATTTTGGTTCAGTCATGAACTAAACTCCATTATGGGATTCTAACGGATTTTATTATGTAGTTTGATTGCACACTTAAATGCTGGGTTGTTTTGCATATTATATGGGATGTCTGTCATGATTGTTTTGCATACATGAATGCTTGATCACTATTCGTTTCAGTATTTGTATGGAATTGACAATAAACATGCAAATATGGACTGTAATCATGATAGTATACGTATATAGGGCTGTGTTATATGGCTTATGTATTTCGTGAATCAGATAGACATATATTGTTTCACCGTATAAGTTAAGATAAGAGCTTGAACTTAAAATCAATATAGTTGCAATTTCACATAGACATATAGTGATGTTGGTTATATTGATGATTACATAGAGTCTATCATCTGTGGATGTTGCGTAAGTAGGTCTTAGTGCATTAAAAAATGGCTAATACTCTTTAAGTGCTCTTGGCTACTTTCCTATGATATATGAGCAAGTCAGGCATGATAGTGGCGATTGAATGAAATAGTAAATGAAGTTAGAATTCCATTAAGTCCAATATCATTTATTATATCGTTTATATTATTTTAGTTATTATTTGCAATTCAAGAATCAACCAAGTTTAATCTTTAGTGTGAGCATATAAATATAGTGATTTAATTTATGAATAGTAGTTTAAGTTAAACAACTTTCTCTGTGGGATCGATACTTTACTTGCTCTGTATTACTTGTTGACGCATGTATGCTTGCATGAGTTAGAGCTCTTTTGTTAGTCGTAAAAAAGAGGCAACAGTCACTCAGATGTATAGTCTATATTATGAGAATTTGCACTATCGTATCGATAATACCTATTTATCCGAAATCCAGATTATTAACAATAACATGAATAGTCCATGTTGTCAATACCCTCACTCAGATAAATAGTTCCCAAGGATCTCTAACTAAATTAGAAATTCTATTTACATCTATATATGTAAAGATAACACGGTTGCAGAAATAAATGATTATATATATATATATATATATATATCATTATGGTTCGATTACATGATTCTTCAAACATAATTTATTATTAAAAAGTATTACATTCACTAGACAATAAAATAAACTAATCTAAAAGGGACGCTTCCCTTTATTAACTCCAGAAGTGCCAGGGTTACCATCTAATACTGCAAAGGGAATAATTTGCAAGGGTGAGCTATGACATGCTTAGCAGGTTCTATATTTATAACAATATATGATTTGAAGAAGTATAATAATTCAAAATTTAACTGATAGTTGCTACTATATCTAGAATTTCATTTTAACCATTTCTGGACTTTTTATTTCTGTCAGTCACACAGACTTAAAAACTTTGTTTAGATATGAGATAGGGGATCAACCTATTCAATATCCTAGGAGTATGCATCTCATCCTACTAGTGCTCACATGCACCCAACGTCAATATATTATTGGCCAAACATCGATCCCTTTACGGGATACACAACTTCAGTATAGGATGTCTTACCAAAATAATTTGGTTTGACA
This sequence comes from Panax japonicus, assembly GCA_020205505.1. Lineage (NCBI taxonomy): Eukaryota > Viridiplantae > Streptophyta > Magnoliopsida > Apiales > Araliaceae > Panax > Panax japonicus. Next base: position 67,832,779 of record CM035096.1, read on the forward strand.
CAACAGTTTATGCTCAATAAACAATATTATATGAATAAACAATTCGTTTCTCAGTTATACTGAAGCTATAACAATAACATTACAATAAGTGGTAATTCAAGTTTAGGTTTGGTATATCATATCAATTGCAATTCAAGATAGAAATCTTGTTCAATGAATACACATGGTTTGAGAAATTTGCATAAGTAATTATGGTTAAGGAACTTGCCTGAGCGAAGATTAGTCAAGTAATGCTACCCGATTCGTTAATAAACACCTAAGATGTTCATTCATATAAATATAACACATTAGTATTGATAACAATACTAAGATATAAAATTTACATATGTTCAGGTTAGGTTTGATACGATTTCGGTGTCCAAAGACTTTATCGAGTATTAATAAATCGACTAAATTTTATTTATAAGCTTTATTATATTTTTAGATAATTTAAATATGCATTATAATAATTTCTAGAAGCTTATAATAATTTTGAAGTATTTATTTATCCCTTAAATGATTTTTAAATCATTTATTTCTATTTCTAAATAATTAATATTTACTTTGAATTTTATAAAAACTTTTTTTACTATTTTTAAATAATTTATAACCATTTATTATGATTTTTATATCAATAATATTATTTTTCAATAATTATTTATTATTTATTAATAATTATTCTAATTAATTTATTAATAACTTAATTATAAATAATATCCTAATAAAATAAAATATTTATTGAATTTATGAAAAAAATATTAATAGTTAATTATAAAAACTTCAAATAATTTTTAAAACTGTTTTTATATTTATTTATTAATTATTTCTAATTTTTATTAATTAATTTCTTAAAAAATAATTAGTGTCTGTCGCTAAAGCCCTATAGTGACAGGAAGTGTCGCTATAGGTGTTCTTGAGTTTCTGGGTTTCAGTCGGTCGTGGCCTAGAGACCTTCTTGACCTTTATTTAATTTGCTACTGTTGATGATTATGGGTTTGGACAAGTATGGATGTTATAGCACTTATATAGTAGTACAACATCAGATTAAATTCATGCTTTAATCTACATATAATAAGAAGTTATAGAGGCTCAAAGTCACTATCAGAGCTGTTCTTGAGTTTCTGGGTAACCCAGAACAGTGGTCATGGTCGGTCAACAGTTTTATAGCTTCTATATCTGTTAATTTGTGTAATAGATTTGTGTTTTGTTTGTTGTAGTAGGTAGTATATATGTCAAAGTACATATATGGAACACTGAGTTGGATAAAGTATGATTCTAAGGTCTCAATCTATGTTGGTCAAAGTACAACCAAAGGCTGTTCTTCATGTTCATCAGTTTTTTAGGTAACCCAGAAAACTTGGTCATGCTCGATCAACGACTTTTGACCATTAATTCTGGTAATCCTATGATTTGTTTAAGCAATTGAATGTCATATATATGTAATTTGTATGTCAAGGTATTAATTCATTACAAAAAGTCTTATAACATCTAACAAAAAACGATTAAAAGGCTGGTCAAAGTAGCCGGTTCAACCTGTTGAGTTTTCTGGGTAACCCAGAAAATAGAACTTCATGATCGGTTAACCACTTTTGACCACCTATATCTTGCAATATATGGTTCTAATGAACTTGTTTTCTTTTCCAGATTAAAAACCTCATGTCATACTATAAATAACACACAATTAACAGACCTAACTATTAACATACATGGATCTACAGGCTCTGACATTCGATTGTCAAACATATTTTTCCAAATCTTCCAGATTGCTTAAAACATTAATTTGAGGCATCTAGATGTTATGAAAACGTGTTCTATCAACTTAGCATACTTTTTAACATGTTATTACATAAATTTAAACATCTAAACAATAACTTGAACATATCATCAAAGATCTAGCTATAAATTAGGGTTTGCACCTTTCTTGCTTGATTTTAATTTCTGGCTACTGAATTTGATGTTGCTATCACCCAGGCTTGATTTGGTATGTTTGTAAGAGTGTCTAGGTTTAGAGAATTCGTGGCTTTGGTCTGGAGTTATGTTTCTATTTATAGACTTAAGCAACTTTGGGTTTTTGGTCATTTTTACCTACTTGCCTCCCTAAATATCTGAAGCTAAGTTACTTGTGCTGCTTAGGGAAGGTTACCAGACCATGTGCACACTTGAGACTTGGTTTGGTGACTCCTAATGTAATACCCAATAAAATAATAATAAAATATTTAAGTGAGCTTTAAAATATTTAATTAGACTATTCTTATATTTGGGTCAAACTGTAGTTTATTTATTTAGACTATAATAGGTAATATTACATTAAATTGGGCCATTAAAATTAATTGGGTCTAAAATATATTTGTGTAATTTTAAATCCTAATAAAATTAAAAGAATTAATAAAACATATTTATTAATAATAAATAAGTAAAACCTAGTTATACCTCATTACGCCTGATGTGTTGTGTGAATAAGCGAGAATAAAAGAAAGAGGCGGAAGAAGAACGAGGAGGAGAACGAGAGAACGTGGCTGGAATTACAAAAGAGTTTGAGAGAAAAATCTTAAAATTTTATTCACCATATTATTCTTCTCAAAGGTATTATATATATATATATATATATATATATATATATATACACACACACACACACACACACACGTGTAATCTGCTACTTGATTCATGATATATATACCTTTATTATTACAGATTTGATATATATAAGATATACATAATTTTTAAAAAGGGAAAGTAATAAATAATATTATAATATTGTTATTATAATTAAAATGTATCTTTTGATTACAAACTGAATATAATATATTAAAAATTATTGAATTTATAAAAATATAATTTGTATGAGATCATAATTTAATTATATGTATTATATTTTATTTTGATTATTAGATCGGATTGAGGGAGTTTAACGGGTGATATTTGGAATCGGGAAATTATTTTGGTACTATATTAAGGTATGGATTCCGTACTTTTCAGCGACACTCTTTCAAATTTAATTCGTATTTGTACTCTTTGAATTAGTTAATCATGTCAATATGTTTTGGAGACTTTATTCGTCTGTATCATTCTTCGTATAATTTGATCACATTCGGGAATTATTTTGGATCATTGATATCTTTTAATAATTGGGTATGTTCGTATTTGATGATTCGATATCATTCGGAGACATGTAAGCCTTGTGATTTGAACTCTTTTGGCTTACATTTTGTAGTTTGATCCTTAGGGTATACTTGAGCTAACCACTTGTGGGGGTACCACATGCATGTCCTCTTGACACAAGGGCATGACACCTTCCGTGGCGGTGTGATTAGTCCACGGCGTATCCTTTAGTATGCTTTGGGTATGAGCTTTGGCCATTTGATATATTTGTTCAGGATACGTATGGGTCGACCCAATATTTGATTTGATTCGATTTGTTTGGCGGATTAGTGACGTATGTGTCGTGCGTACTATCAGATTTGATTTGTATAAATCATGGTACCGATGTATTTTGTTAGCCTTTGGCTATTTGTATTTGAGCTCAGTATGAAATTATTACCTTATAACCATTTGATTCAGCCTTATTTTGTTTGGAATTCTTTGGACTATAGTTGTCGGTTCGACATTGTTAATCATTTGTACCTTGTATGATCACCAATTTCAATATATTCATATTTGGTTAGTAGTTGTAATTATTTGTTCATTTAGTTCCTTCGGTACATATTTTTATATCCGTACTGGGTAATTGGCTCACACTATGTTCTTTTTCTGGCAGGTAATCAGGGGTGATCAGAATATGTGGGATGAGAGCTACCTTTGATCCAAATGAGTAGAGTAGTTTTTAAGACTTATCATTAGACTTGGTTTTCCTAATATTTTGTATATGGATGTTTGGGCCATTTTGGCATTTATTTTTAATAGTAGAGACTATGTAAATGTGGAGTTCCTTATATTAAAAGTGGAGTATTTGACAATTAGTGTTTAATTTAATTGGAGATATTTTGAGATTTATTAGAGGTTTGTATTTGTAATGTTTGTGCGTGACATTCCTTTTCCTTTTCGTAAAGGGGTTTTTACAGAGTTAATATCAAAGCTTAGGTTATGATCTTGTAGATTACCTTTTAGGCTTGACCTGTGAGTTATGGGTAGACCATTGGGTAGTTATAAGAATTTGTTATAAAGTTGTTTTGTGTTTGATTTTTGTTCTGTATAAATTTGGCCTTGATTATTTGTTTTTATTTGTTTGTTCTCGTCTGTTTGATTTTGTATCGTAGATGGCTCGTAGGTTTTCGAGAATTGCTGGGAAGCAGAGTAATAACGGTATGAGGGGTCAGAGGCAGCCCCATGTTGAGGCTGTTAACCAGGGTGTAAACGATGGAAATCAGGGTAATGCAACAATAACCCCGACTATGGTTGCAACAATGGTGAATGAGGAAGTTACGCAGGCCGTGGCAAAAACTATACAGGGTATTCCACAGATGCAAGGAAATCAGCATGCAAATGGCATGGGGGATGATGCAGAGATACCACAACATGAGCAGAATGCTTCTCCCGAGGATCAATTTGGTCAGCAAGTGCAGCCGTTGTATGTGTTATTGGAGAGGTTCATTAAGCAGAAGCCCAAATCTTTTCGTTTTGCTCCTACTCCAATTGATGCAGAGAACTGGATCGCCTACTTGGAGAAGATTTTTGATGTTATTGGGTGTTCAGAAAATCAGAAAGTGAGGTTAACAATTTATAAGCTAGAGGATGATGCTCAGCGATGGTGGAAATCGCTGAAGGCTACACAGGGAGATGGATTTATGGATGTACTCATATGGAGCTATTTTTGTGACCTTTTCTATCAGCAGTATTTCCCAAACGCTGATATGGATACATACATCAGGGAATTTGTGTCCATTCGGCTGAAGGAAGATGAGACTATTACCGATTTCATAGCGAGGTTTATGAGATTGGCTAGTTTTGTGGGTTCAATAGCTGGGACAGCTGCACAATATACAGAAAAGTTCAATTGGGCTTTGAAATATGAGTATAGGTGATCGATTATCCGCACCATATTTACAGATGTATCACAAGTGGCTAATGTAACTAAGAGTGTGGAAATGGAACACAAGGACTTTTGATCTTCTAAATTAGAAGGGAGTCGAAAGTGAGAAAGAGAGATGATCAACAAGGGTAAGGAATGGGGCAGTTTAGCAGGAATCAAAATAGAAGGCAACATAATTGGAATGGGCCTCCATCGAGTCATTGATTTAATCCTCAAAGGGATTTTGCTTACCCAATGTAGCATGGTGGTCGTGGAGGTCAGTAGCAAGGTCAGTGGCAAGTTAGAGGAGAATATCAAAATAGGGGATTTCAACAGAACAGGGGTTTTCTATAAAATTAGAATCAGGGTCAGCATCGCCAACATGGTCAACTTCAGGGGCGGTATAAATGACCAACAGGTGGGGGCAATCCGAACCTTTTGTCACTTCCACCTGTTCGATATGCTACTTGTGGTGGTAGAGACATATGGGCTTGTTTATTATGTGGAAAAATGGGACATAGAGCAAGGACTGCACAGTTCAGCGTGGTAATGGGTGAGGCGGTAATGCTGGTAATGGCGGTCAGCACAACGCCAGTGGGAGAGTATTTGCATTAACATCTAATCAGACGGCCCAAGCACCAGGTACTATTTCAGGCATCCTTCTTGTAGGAAATCGTGAGGCATTAGTTTTTTTTGACACTGGATCTACACACTCTATTGTTGTACTTTTATTTGTTCGTCATCTTGGAGTGTCTTCTTGTAGTAGCCCCGAATCCAGGTCCCAAATCACCTCAGATCCGGTATACTATTTCCATCACTATTTACGGAAGATATAAACATAAATTGTTTATACAATACATTACACACTATTACCCAAAATCGAGTAACCTTAACTTATTACACATTTCATAAAATATCTATTACACAACCATATTTATCAAACTATTCTATTACTAGATAGCCGCATATGTTGCCCCAAACTGAACTTGGCTCTAACCTTTTCCTGTATATGAACGCATTTGCTTTACCTGCAATGTTTTATCATGATATAGCAAGGGTGAGCATGAAAGTTGCCCAGCAAGTTTAAATACAACAATATAACGATATATCATGATTGAAGAGTATGAATAATGGGCTTGCTATAATTCATCAATATAATTGAGAACTAGCACGAACAAATTTTTGACTGAACAAGTATTATACATGAACAAACATTTCTGAACCAACTGGTAATGAAGGTGATCAGCCTTTCATACCTGACTTATACATGCAAGATGTACAGAATACAATTTTCTTGGCAATCAACAATGATTAACCATAAGCTTGAAGAAACTACTCTTATTAGAGTTAAGTAATAGAAAACTTACCTGAACCGTTGATTACCGCACGCAATTTAATAACGCTTTACCCCGAAGACCTAATATTAATAATATGGATCTCCAATATTAGAATAATATAATCACAGTATAATACTGTTAAATTTATATCCACAGAATAACCTAAACACATTACCACATAAGCCTATTAGTCTTTACAACACATAAGACTTAGTATCAAGTCAAACTATTCCAGTCTGACTTGAAACCGACACAATTCTAGCATCCCGAAGGTCTAGTCAGACTTTTATCGAGTTTAAGTTCAATTAAACTCTGACTAAGCACTTAACAATATCACAGATAATTTCTTATCAGACAAAAATATTTTTCCTAGGCTCGTAATAATTTTCAGATAATTATTACCATTAATCAACATTTTTCAATCCTTAAAACCGTATTTAAATGAATTAATACCACATAATTCCTTAATCATTAATATTCATTTAATATAAAATATTAATGAAAATCCTTACATAATATTATAATATAATTATAATATATCAAAGTATTTTTAATACCTTAAAATCATAATTATATGATTTTTAAACACTTAAATCTGTTATCCAATAATTAATATTAATATTAAAATATTAATATTTTCATGCCAAAATATCAAAAGTTATATTTTATAACTTAAAATATTTTTATAACACTTAAATCATTTTTATATGATTTATAAAGCATTATTTCTAATTTTCAATAATTTATTTAATATATTTATTAAATAAACTAATTATCATTAATATTTATTAATTAATGAAATTCATCCCAAAATATTAAAAGTCATCAAAAATAACTTAAAATATTTTCTTATACCATAATATTATTTTTCATAATTTTTCATGAATTAAAAACTATTTTTAAATAATTTATTTAATATTGTAATTAAATAAATAAATACCATTTTTATTCCAAAAATATTAATTATTTTCGAAATATACTCAAAATAGTTAAAGACTATTTTTCAGACATTAAAATAATTTTTCATAATTTATTTTGTATTTTTAATAATTAAAAATCATTTTTTTCTAATTTAAATTAATTTTCCAGAAATTATTAAATAAACGGTCGCTAAAGGCCTATAGCGACACTTTCTGTCGCTATAGGTGTTCTTGAGTGTTCTTGACAGTGTTTGAGGGTCCTTGTTTGACCATGATTTAATCTGTGTTCTGTTCGATTTCTGGGCCTGTGATTGATTTCATGTTGTAGTATTTATGTAATACTACAACCTCATATCAAGTTTCATGGCAATCCAACAACTTAACATCAAGATCTGGGCTCCCGAAATGTCTGACAGACGTGTTCTTCATTTTCTGGGTAACCCAGAAAATGAAGAACAGTCAAGGTACCTCCTTTGATTCTCTGTAACTTTGATTCTAGAGCATAATTGTATGATCTAAAAGTTCCAGCATGTAGCACACATGACAGGGTACAATATCATAACATAAAATTAGTCTAACAACATCAAATGTTCACGATTTACCATGGTCAAAGTAAGGGTCAGAAACCGGGTCTTGAATTTTTTGGGTTTTCTAGAAAGTTCTTAAGGCTGATCGGTCAACGCTTTTTGACCGACACTATAATCGATCCTGATCATGATCTGGTGGGTATGAGGACTTATATCTATAGTTCACATGGCAAGCTACAAGTACCAACCAACAATTGGATCACAACATTAACATGAAACAAGATCTAGGACGTTAAAAATGTTGTCAGACCACTGGAAATTTTCTTGGTTACCCAGAATCAATTTTTCGTGGTCAGTCAACGCAGTTTGACTACATATAGAAAGAGATATAGACTTGTTTTGACACTGTTTTCAGTTTTAGATCATAGCCTATATATCACAGATTAGATCCATAACGTAAAACACCACAAAAGAAAAACTTATGAGGATCTAAAGCATCTGACATTAGCTTGTCAGACATCACTTGAAGGTTCAAGAACAGTTACAAAAAATTTGATTTTCATGCCTCTAAATGTTATGGATTTGGTATGTTATAACCCAGATCACTTATAGACACCATAATACATAACTTTCAACAATCAATTACAACATTTAACACTAAATCATGAGATTTCAAATTTTTAGGGTTCTTATACCTTTGAGCTTTAATTCATGAATCTGATTCTTTGATCCGTTTCTGGTATACGTGGGGATTGAATTGAGACTGAAATATCATTGAAATTTCGTGGTTTTGGAGAGAATGGGAGTTGGTAAGAGCAAAATAATATTAGCTAAGTTTTTTGTGCACTTTCTCTCTCTAATTCCATTTATATTGTTGCTTGATTCATTGCATGATCTGATTTGCTGAGGTTGCTTGATTTTTGTCAAAGGCTAATGCTAGGTTATAGCTAGGGTTGTTCACCAACCCATGATCTTGGCAAGATTTTCAAGCAACATCAAATAATACATAAAAGGGGCATTTTTGTCCTTTCCTTAAATGTCTAAAATTTGCAATTGATGAAACCCTTAATCTTTAGGGTTTGGACATTTTAAGGTTTAACCATTTAGGGTTTAGATTTTAATCCATAACTTTGCAATAAAATTTAATTTCTAGCATTTCCGAATTTCGGTAATAGAAAATTAACATTTTTAACTTATAATTAGAATTTTCTAATTATATAAAATTTCTTAATCATAATTTCATTCTTGCTAATTAGGATTAGCATTTCATAATTACTATCGCTAATTACGCAATTAGGGTCAAAATTACAGATTAGGGTTCAAAACCACATTTTAGGGTTTTAAATAGAAAAACTAAAATTTTCTCATTTATAAATTAAATCTCGTAATTAGATTAGGGTTTTCTAATTACTCATAAATTAAAAATAATTAGGATTAGGGTTTCCTAATTAACATTGCTACTTTTAGCAATTAATTCCACCACTAAACAATTAGGGTTTTCTGACGGAACAATTAGGGTTCCAAAATTTGAAATTAGGGTTTGTTAATTAATTAACTTTTACCCTAATTGGACTTAATTAATAGCACTTAAGCATTAAAATTCTCCGTTAAATTCCCAGATTAGGGTTTCATTTTATCAGAATCTGAAATTAGGGCTTTCAGATCTGGTATTAGGGTTTCAATTTTGGAATTAGGGTTTTGTAATCAATTTGTTAAGATTAACCCTAATTAATCTTTTAACTACTTACACTTATGCCATTAAGTTCCCAATTTAGGGTTTCATGCACCGAATTTAGGGTTTCAGATTTTCGGAACTGAAACTAGGGTTTCCAGAACCGATTTCTAGGATTTCTTGTTTGACGTTAGGGTTTTCTAACCGAACGCTGTTGTTCTTAATATAAACTTAGGGTTTATCACAGATGTAATTTATCTGATCAACCCATGACCCTTAACCACATTCTGAACACATCATTAACCATAAACACAAAACATAATCACATAAATCCTTAATCCTGAATAATTCACCTATATCCTTTACCGAATTTTGAAATCCTCAAAATTCAGTCCCAATAACATCATATGCATACACTTATTTTCTGTCTAGGTCTAATATTCGATCTTAAATCAATCATTTAAGATTTAATAATTTGTCTAAATTCTCGGGTTGTCACACTTCTCATATATTAGATCCTCACTTATCTATGCTACCCCGATGGGGGAATTCTGTGATTATTTCTGAGCAATTTCGCTAGTGTCCTTTGAAGTTAGGGAGGAAGGTGTGCGCTGCTAACTTACTTCCGATGGTGATGCATGATTTCAATATCATCTTGGGTATGGATTGGCTGAGTAAGCATCGAGCCATTATTGATTATCAGGCGAGAAAGGTTATTTTTGGAACCTTAAAGGCTCAAGAATTTGAGTTTCAATGTTCGAAGCCGAATGGTGTTGTAAAGTTGATCTCAGCTTTTAAGGCGAGCAAAATGATTACTAAGGGGCGTGATTGTTATTTGGCTTATGTGAAAGATACCTCGAGGGATGAGCTCCAACTTGAAGATAATCCAGTTGTGTGAGAATTTCCTGAGGTATTTCCTAAGGATCTGCCAGGATTACCACCGCCAAGGGAAGTTGAGTTTACTATTGAGCTCATTCCTGGAGCGGAACCTATCTCTAAGACACCCTATAGGATGGCTCCATTAGATTTATAGGAGTTGAAGGAACAATTGCATGAGTTGTTAGATCGTGGATTCATTAGACCGAGCGTATCGCCATGGGGTGCTCCAGTCTTGTTTGTGAAGAAGAAGGATGGATCTATGAGATTATGTATAGATTATAGGGAGCTAAATCGGATCACTATCTGGAACAGATATTCATTGCCATGAATAGATGACCTTTTTGATCAACTCCAAGGGGAAAATTTCTTCTCAAAGATAGATTTGAGGCTGGGGTACCATCAGTTGAGGGTGAGGGAAGAGGACATTCCAAAAATAGCTTTTCATACTTATGGGAACTATGAGTTTTTGGTGATGTCATTTGGATTGACTAATGCTCCAGCAGTGTTTATGGATATGATTAATTAGGGTTTTAGTGAGTATTTGGACCAATTTGTCATTGTCTTCATTGATGACATTTTGGTGTATTCCAAGTCTAAGGAAGAGAATGAAGAGAATCTTCGTACTATTTTGGGGGTTTTGCAGAAGAATAAGTTATATGCTAAGTTCTCTAAATGCCAATTTTGGTTAGAACATGTAGAATTTTCTGGACATGTCGTGTCTGCTGAAGGTATTAAGGTAGATCCTGCGAAGGTTGAGGCTATCACTAATTGGCCAAGACCTACCACGATAACTGAAGTAAGGAGTTTCTTGGGTTTGGCAGGGTACTATAGACAATTTGTGGAAGGTTTCTCTTTGTTAGATTTACCATTAACTCAGTTGATGAAGAAGGGCACAAATTTTGTGTGGAATGAGGAACATGAAAAAAGTTTTGAGGAGCTTAAGAAAAGGCTTGTGTCGGCTCCAGTGCTTGCATTATCGTCGGGGACATGAGGTTATCAAATTTACAGTGATGCTTCCAAGAAAGGATTAGGGTGTGTTTTGATGCAACATGGTAAGGTAATTGATTATGCTTCTAGACAACTTAAACCTTATGAGGTGAATTACCCTATCCACGACCTGGAGTTAGCAGCAGTTATTTTTGCCCTAAAGATTTGGAGGTACTATCTATATGGAGAGACTTGTGACATTTTCACTGACCACAAGAGCCTTAAATATATTTTTACTCAGAAGGAGCTTAACATGAGACAAAGTCGTTGGTTGGAGCTTCTCAAGGATTATGATGCCAGGATTCACTATCACCTCGGTAAGGCTAATGTGGTTACAGATGCTCTTAGCCAGAAAAGTTCAGGGAGTGTAGCTGCCTTGGTTACACAACCTCAACTTATCTCGGATATGGAGCGTGTGGGTTTGGAGCTATATGCTAAAGGTTCTGATGGGTTAGTAGCAGGTATGAGGGTGGAATCTTCTCTTATTTTGCGAATCAAAGAAGCCCAAAAGGAGGATGGCGAGTTGTGGGCTATAGCGCATAATATGGATGAGGGTAGAAAGCCAGAGTTTCACATTGATGAGAAAGGTGTGATATGGTTTAGTAAACGGCTATGTGTTCCAATGGATCCAATGATTCGTGAGGCAGTGTTGACTGAAGCTCATAGTTCACCATTTTCTATTCATCCGGGGTCTACAAAGATGTATAAAGATCTGAAGGAAAATTTCTGGTGGAGCGGAATAAAAAGGGTTGTAGCTGAATTTGTGAGTAAATGTCTTACCTGCCAGCAAGTGAAAATAAAGCATCAGCGGCCTGGTGGTTTGTTGCAATAGTTAGAGATTCTTGTGCGGAAATGAGATGACATTTCGATGGACTTTGTGACTGGTTTACCAAGGACTCTTAAAAAAGAATGATGTTATTTGGGGGGGGGGGGTAGTGGATCGTTTGACCTAATCGGCGCATTTTCTGGCTATTCGTGAGGATTTTTTCAGTAAATAAGTTAGCAGATATTTTTTTAACATGAGATTGTTAGACTTCATGGGACTCCAGTTTCTATTGTTTCGGATCGGGATCCACGGTTTACTTCTCAATTTTGGAAAGGATTTCAACGAGCTTGGGGAACACGACTCAACTATAGCACATCTTTTCACCCGCAGATAGATGGACAATCAGAGAGAACTATTCAGACGTTAGAAGACATGTTGCGATCTTGTGCTTTAGATTGGACAGGAAACCGGGATGATTATTTTAGTTTGGTGGAGTTCGCATATAATAACAATCGGAAAGCTAGTATTGGTATGGCTCCTTTTGAAGCATTATATGGTAAGAAGTGTCGAGCTCCGACTTGTTGGGATGAGGTTGGAGAAAGGGTAATAGAAGGACCCAATTTGGTTAGGATTACTATAGAGAAGGTAGCAGTGGCTAAAGAAAAATTGAAAGAAGCTAGATCGCGGAAAAAAAGTTATGATGATATTCATAGGAGGGCTCTTGAATTCACACCGAGTGAACACGTGTTTTTGAAAGTTTCTCCATGGAAAGGTGTTCGAAGGTTTGGTTTGAAAGGGAAGCTTTATCCGTGTTTCATTGGCCCTTTTAAAATCCTTGAGAGAGTTGGAGAAGTGGCATATCGGGTGGCTTTGCCTCCACAGTTATCTCATGAGAATAATATCTTTCATGTTTCGGTGTTAAGGAAATATAACTATCCTCCGCTTCATGTTGTGCAATACCCGTTACATAAGATTCAAGAAGATCTTACTTGTGAGAAAGAAGCTGAGGCGATTCTAGATCGTCAAGAATGAATTATGAGAAGGAAGACAATTCCTTTTGTTAAAGTCTTGTGGAAAAATCATTCAGAACGGGAAGCTACTTGGGAGATTGAGGAGTCTATTCGGGTGGAATATCCGCATCTTTTCGATAATTAGGTAAGTTCTATCCTTTTGATTCCGGGGACGGAATCCTTTTTAAGGGGAAGGTGATGTAATACCCAATAAAATAATAATAAAATATTTAAGTGAGCTTTAAAATATTTAATTGAACTTTACTTATATTTGGGTCAAACTGTAGTTAATTTATTTAGACCATAATAAGTAATATTACATTAAATTGGGCCATTAAAATTAATTGGGTCTAAAAAATATTTGTGTAATTTTAAATCCTAATAAAATTAAAAGAATTAATAAAACATATTTATTAACAATAAATAAGTAAAATCTAGTTATACCTCATTACGCCTGATGAGTTGTGGGAATAAGCGAGAATAAAAGAAAGAGGCGGAAGAAGAACAAGGAGGAGAACGAGAGAACGTGGCTGGAATTACAAAAGAGTTTGAGAGCAAAATCTTAAAATTTTATTCACCATATTCTTTGAGTCAGTCAAAATATAATATATATATATATATATATATATATATATATAAGATATACAGAAATTTTAAAAAGGGAAAGTAATAAATAATATTATAATATTGTTCTAATAATTAAAATGTATCTTTTGATTACAAATTGAATATAATATATTAAAAATTATTGAATTTATGAAAATATAATTTGTATGAGTTCATAATTTAATTATATGTATTATATTTTATTTTGATAATTAGATCAGATTGAGGGAGTTTAGCGGGTGATATTTGGATTCAGCGAATTATTTTGGTACTATATTAAGGTACAGATTATGTACTTTTCAGCGATACTCTTTCAAATTTAATTCGTATTTGTACTCTTTGAATTAGTTAATCGTGTCAATATGTTTTGGAGACTTTATTCATTTGTATCATTCTTCGTATAATTTGTTCATATTCGGGAATTGTTTTGGATCATTGATATCTTGTAATAATTGGGTATGTTCGTATTTGATGATTCGATATCATTCGGAGATGGTCATGTAAGCCTTGTGATTTGAAATCTTTTGGCTTATATTTTGTAGTTTGATCCTTAGGGTATACTTGAGCTAACCACTTGTGGGGGTACCACATGCATGTCCTCTTGACACAAGGGCATGACACCTTATGTGGCGGTGTGATTAGTCCACGACGTATCCTTTAGTATGCTCTGGGTATGAGCTTTGGACATTTGATATATTTGTTTATGATACGTATGGGTCGACCCAATATTTGATTTGATTCTATTTGTTTGGCGGATTAGTGACGTATGTGTCGTGCATACTATCAGATTTAATTTGTATACGTCATGGTACTGATGTATTTTGTTAGCCTTTGGCTATTTGTATTTGAGCTCAGTATGAAATTGTTACCTTATAACCATTTGATTCAGCCTTATTTTGTTTGGAATTCTTTGGACTATAGTTGTCGGTTCGACATTGTTAATCATTTGTACCTTTTCTGATCACCAATTTCGATTTACTGATATTTGGTTAGTAGTTGTAATTATCCGTTAATTCAGTTCCTTCGGTACATATATATATATATATATATATATATATATATATATATATATATATATATTATTTATATATGTGTATTTTTATATCCGTACTGGGCAATTGGCTCACGATGTGTTCTTTTTGCGGCAGGTAATCAGGGGTGATCAGGATATGTGGGATGAGAGCTACCTTTGATCCAAATGAGTAGAGTAGTTTTTGAGACTTATCATTAGACTAGGTTTTCCTAATATTTTGTATATGGATGTTTGGGCCATTTTGGCATTTATTTTTAATAATAGAGACTATGTAAATGTGGAGTTCCTTCTATTAAAAGTGGAGTATGTGACAATTAGTGTTCAATTTAATTGGAGATATTTTGAGATTTATTAGAGGTTTGTATTTGTTATGTTTGTGCGTGATATTCCTTTTCCTTTCCGGAAAAGGGGTGTTACACCTATCCTACTTGTGAGCTAGTTAGGTTAGATTAATAGCTTAATTATGCCCTAATCCCCACTAATCTTGATTAGGATTTTGTTTTTCATGATTTGGGTTACTTAATGATGTTTATTAGTACCTAATTGAAGTTTAGTAATCATAATTAGGTGTTAGGATAACCAAATTAGGGTTTTATCAAACTAATTAGGGTTAGTGTTTACAAATTAGGGTTAGGGTTTATAATCTAGGGTTCCTAACTTTAGATTTTCCACAAATTCTAACAAGCACGACAAAACATTTTGTCAGTGTAAGCACCACAAAGCAACTTGTCAAAACAATTATACCGAAAAGTCTATTTTCGGAAGAAAATGTTTAAGCACGAGGTGTCAAGCACGTCAATTTTCGGACAAGAAATTATTTAACCTAATTTTTTAAATAGAGTATACATTAACACATAACACTTTCAGAACGGAGAGATTTTATTAATATAACTGAATTTACATATCCGAGTCTTATTAGGGTTTTGGGCTTTTACACTCTGTTTTGATGTAGAGTCAAGTTTGTGGACTAATCCTTTTTGAGAGAAGGAGATTCCAGATTTAAGGACAAATCCTTTTGAAGAGAAGGGGAATGACACAAGCATGGGAGGATCAAAAATGTATAACAATCTTTTGGTTCAAGTTCTAAGGGTTTAACGAATGGTGTCAAGTAGTTCAAGTACTTGATACGACGTTATATTGGAATGAGCTCGTTCTAACGTCATTTTCTTCTTTGTAATATCCTCAACACATCCCCCAGGACGAAATAGCTTAATATTTAATATATATTTAATCTAATCTATGGTGATAGAATAAATTAAATAGCTTAATATTTATTATTTAATATTTTGGGAATATTAAATATTAATTAATAAGAAGAGTCTTATTAATATTATTAAAATTATTATTATTTTAATTTCTAAAGGAGTTTGAGAATTAATTTAATATAAGTACTCTCATTTATTACTAATAAGATTTGGAGGAAAATTAATTAAAAGAGTTTAATTAATTATCCCTAATAAGATTAAGGAGCTTAATAAATTAAAGAATTTTAATTAATAAAATTTAACCCTATTTCTAATTAGATTAGAATGGTTGACTAATATCTATATAAGAGGAGTTTTATGCTAGAGATCAGTAGACGCGATTCTAATTATTGGAGAGTACTCCTTTGTCTATAGAGATAGGAAAAACTAGGGTTTAGCCAAAAACACCCTTCTTCTTGAGTTTTTATTCTTCCTTGGGTGGCTAACTTTGATCAAATTAAAGGAGTTTTTGTTCTAGAGGCCAAACGCTTGGGTGGCTAACTTTGATCAAAGGAAGGAATCAAGCCCGCGTATTCAAAGAGAGCACGAAGGACTAGGAGTTGAACTTGTACCTGAGGAAACTCGAATCTTCAAGTATATAATTCTGATTCTCCTACTCTTTTATAGATTGATAATCAAGCACAAGAATGGTCATGGTTTATGGTTTGTAAGAAAATTTTAAAATCCACTTTATTACGCTTCCGCTTCGTTTATGTGATTTGATTGTATATTCATGTTTCTAGCAAACCTAATAGTCGTATCAGAACCAATCTTGTGCTAATTATCAATCTTTGTCTTTCCATGTATGTACAATATGCAATTAGATCGGATTCTTAGGCAACAAGAAAAGTTTTCAGTTTCTGCGATCGGGCGCAACTGCGCCGCCTCCAGTTCATTCTGGAGGGCAGCTGCGCCGTTACTCAGATCCAGTTTCCTGGATGAACAGCGCAACTATGCCACGACCCAGTTCATTCTGGGTGTAGCTGCGCCCTTGGGCAGAATCTAAAAAACTTTTATTATTTTTTTTTCAATTATAATAAATGGTTTATTTAATTGATAAAATGTTAAAATAACGGAGTTTATTTTATTTGAAATATGATTTCAGATTGCTAAAATTAAAGAGTTTAATTTGGATTTGACTTTTGATTAAAATAAAAGAGTTTATTTTGTTTCAAAACTAAAGTTTAGTAAAATTTTACCCATTAACTGATATTGATGTATATATGGAATGGATTTATTATTAATGGGATGAATGTTATTTATTGATGCATATGTTGATATGTATGATAATAAATGAGATTGATTATAGACTATTGACCACATTAGTTTTTATTTTAGTTCGATGCTTAAATGTATGCGTTTTATTAAATGAGGTCTGCGTACATTATCTTCTCTAGTTTTTCTCAATATAAATTCTATCTCCCTCCTATGTACTTCCCATTGACTGCTGATCAAGGTTTTTATTTTTATAAATAGTTCTGTTATAGGAATAGTTAGAATTAAAATTTTGAAGAATTGGAGACTAAGGAGTAAGGAGCGCTTGAAGACCCGTTTTTAATGGAGTACGGGTTTAAATGTAATAGTTACATTTAAATTTAATTCTTGCACCCTAGGGTTTGTACTTTTGATTCACTTGGTGGCTCGAGTGAACCAAACTAGAATAAAGTTCATAATCAATCCGGGTAGAATATAATATTCTATATGCATGCTTATACTATGTATATTATGCAACTTGTTTCACATGTAAAATAATATGACGCGTATTTTATATATATATGTGCATGCGCGCTAAACAAGATTAGACAAATAATAACAAACCCCTCAAAGAAATTATATTAAGATGTAACGTTCAAAGATATTTGGAATATCAAACGTCGCCTTCTAGCATGATAGAAACAATAGAGTACTGAATATTTAATATGAGTTTGTTGTGCACACACAAGGCAAATATTAAATATTTGAGATGTTCTTTATATTACATATGATGTTTATAAGGAATTGAACATTATCGCTTTGTTGTGAACACACAAGAGCTATAGTTTTCTCTTCACTTATACGAAAATGCTGGGTCTGACTTAACTTAAATTATTTTAGTTCGGATGTGCACACACTTGACCATTATGATTTAAGAGGCAACATACAAGGAGTTACATGATGATGTAATTGACAAGAGTTGTCTACCTATTTATTTATATATAGTTTGTTGTGCACACACAAGGCTATATACATTTTAAATAGGATCTTTCAATTTGTGTATAGTTTCTTTTCTTAAATTTGGAATTGGTAAGATTAATGCAAAAAATGACATTTATTTATAGGAAATGCTAGAGTTGGGGTATTTAGGTCATTGAAGCAACTTTGCTTAGGTTTTCATCTTGGCCAATTGACTTCGGTCTTGTTTGGTCAATTCTTAACAACTTCTCAATCCTTACTAACTTCTCTCTTATCATCCAACTTCAAGCTAACCATAGTAAAGTTAAAATGATTAAAATGAAGACTTTAGGGGCTAGGACATTAATGTGATGCTTGCTTATCGGAGAAGCTTTGAAAAAAATTTCAAAGAAGCTAAGAAGTGCCCAATCATCCTCAAGAAGCTTTAGTGGTCGGGTCCTCCCCAAGTCCCTCATTTGAGTTTCATTTCACCCAAATTTCATCTCATTTAGCCCACATGTTGACCCTCATTTTGACTTTGGTAATTTTGGGCTTAGTTTGGGCCATTCTTTGGGCCTTCATTACATTTGGCTTGGGTCTTGACTAAATCATTCTTGGATCTCCTACATTAACTTCTATTAGGCTCCCAATTGAGAAAGCCCAAAGGTTTGACAATTAAATTGATTCTTGGTTAACTTTCGTAATTCGCTCTATTAGCCGTAAAACTGCGTTTTTCGTTTTTGAATTTTATTAGAGATTATGTCTTGTGACATTATGTAAACGCTATAGTGTTTTTATGTCTTTTTCTAGAAAACATTTATTTTCTTATAGGAAACCCTAATTCATAAATCCTAATACATAAACACATTCTAGGTCATAAAATCAATATTTAAACACATAACATGGACTAATATTAATAAAATCTCATTTTATTCAATAATATTCTTAAACCTAGTTAAAAGGTTAAGCACGATTGCTCGATCTTTACATCCTTCATCCCTTATAAGGATTTTTTCCCTAGAATTACGATACAATTTAATCAAAAGATGGGAACAATTCTTCTTCATTTTATCTTCAAGTTTTCACATTGCTTTTTCAGCATTGTGGTTTCTCCCTTTACTGAAGGTATTATCTTACTTCTTAAGACTTGCTCTTTCCTATCAATTATTTGAATAGAATATCTTTATATGTTAAGTCTTTTTCAATATAAATAGGTTTGTATTCTATTACATGTTTATAAAGTCATAATACTTAAACGTGAAACACATTATGAATGTGTTCTAACTCAGGAAGTAAGGCTACCTTGTATGCTACCCCTCTTACATTTCTTATTATTTTTAACGGTTCTATAAAATCTCGAACTTAGTTTCCCTAAATATCCATGACGTATGCCTAATAAGTAGGATTTTTACCTACTTATGGAGTACAAATTCATGCAAACTATGCCCATCTCAAGTACATTTTAGTCTATTTTAGCTGCAGTTTATGTTAAATTGCATTTCGCATACTTAAAACTCCTTTTGGTGAATAAGTGGAGGAATTAGCTTAGTTTGGTGGTGATATCGGGCACGAGGCTAACGAAAGCGTAAGGCGAAGCAAAATATAGGATGTGCATAGGAGTGAGTGGAGCATGGATGGACAAGTATGGATAAACATAGGACATGTCAGTAACAACAAAAACATTGCAGAACCAAGCAAAGAAACTGAATCAAAAGACATCAATTGCAAGCCATGCGACTGCGCGACAAATATAACTTGGAAGCACGCGCCCGCGCAAGGTCCCAACAAAACCAGGACAACCTACTGCAAGTTGCGCGGCCGCGAGAAGGACAAGCATAGGGAGCGCACGCCCGTGTGAGAGACCGACCAAACATACGAACCTACAACAAATCTTATGAAGCTGGAAGAGCGCGCTGCCGCGCGTGAAGCCTGAAGCTGCTGATTTGTTTTATTTTATTTCCAAGTTTTAAAGGTTGTATTTGATTTAAAAACGATTCCTGACTGGTGTCAGGGGTATCACTTGACATATTATTAGTTTTTCACGTATCTTTACTGGGTAATTAAGGTTTTACTCTCTAGAGAGGATTCCAATGTAGAAGGAGGCCATAACTCTACTTTTCTACTCCTTCTTGGGATTTCTCTATGAGAGCGAATTATTAATATTAGTTTTTGCTGGAACCTTATGAGGATTGAATATTGATGCGTATTCAGTAATTGGGTTTGATAGTTTCATATTTCATCTTTCAATTGTTGTTTATTGATCATGTTTAGATTTGATCCCATAATGGCTTTTGGTTCAGTCATGAACTAAACTCCATTATGGGATTCTAATGGATTTTATTATGTAGTTTGATTGTACACTTAAATACTGGGTTGTTTTGCATATTATATGGGATGTCTGTCATGATTGTTTTGTATACATGAATGCTTGATCACCATTCGTTTCAGTATTTGTATGGAATTGACAATGAACATGCAAATATGGGCTGTAATCATGATAGTATACGTATATAGGACTGTGTTATATAGCTTATGTATTTCGTGAACCGGATAGACATATACTGTTTCATCGTATAAGTTAGAATAAGATCTTGAACTTAAAATCAATATAGTTGCAATTTCACATAGACATATAGTGACGTTGGTTATATTGATGATTACATAGAGTCTATCATCTGTGGATGCTGTGTAAGTAGGTCTTAGTGCATTGAAAAAGGGCTAATACTCTTTTAGTGCTCTTGGCTACTTTCCTATGGTATGTGAACAAGTCGTGCATGATAGTGGCGATTGAATGAAATATTAAATGAAGTTAGAATCCCATTAGTTCCACTATCATTTATTATATCGTTTCTATTGTTTTAGATGTTATTTGTAGTTCAAGAACAAACCAAGTTTAATCCATAGTGTGAGCATATAAATATAGTGATTTAATTAATGAATAGTAGTTTAAGTTAAACAACTTTCTCTGTGGGATCGATAATTTACTTGCTCTATATTACTTGTTGACGCATGTATGCTTGCATGAGTTCGAGCTCTTTTGTTAGTCGTAAAAAAATGGCAATAAGTTTTTGGCACCGTTGCAAGGGAAAGGCGTTTAATTTAGTATTATTATCATTAGTTTTAAGGTATATTGTATGACTTAGACAATTCTAGTCTTATCTTATCTCATTTCAGTTTTTGTTTTAGTTTCAGGAAGTTGGATAAATTTTTATGCGCACACAGTCAATCAACCCAGAGTTAACACCTTTTCAGGATAATATAAACGGTAGAGGTTGGAAAGCGGGTGTTCGTAGAAATTTACAAGAGCAATTGGAAAACACAACAGCTAACATGGCAGCCGGGGCACAAGGAGAAGATCAAATAGAGGAGCATAGGGCTCTGAAGGAGTATTCCATGCCCAATATTAAGGGACTTTAGTCTAGCATAGTCAGACCAATGATAGCAGCAAACACATTCGAGATAAAAACTAGCACTATTCAAATGGTGCAGGACACAGTTCAGTTTGGGGGTGCTGCTACAGATGATCCGAATGAACATCTATTGAGTTTCATTAAAATTTGTGATACATTCAGATACAACGGTGTGACGGAGGATGCTATTAGACTAAGGTTGTTCCCATTTTCATTGAGGGATAAAGCGAAAAGTTGGCTTCATTCTCTGCCAGCAGGATCTATAACTACATGGGAAGATTTAGAACAGAAATTCTTAGCTAAGTTTTTCCTAATGGCAAAAACTGCCAAGATGAGGACATCTATCTCTCAGTTTGAGCAACAACAGGGCGAGTCATTACATGAAGCATGGGAGAGATACAAAGAAATGCTGAAAAAGTGCCCACATCACGGTATGCCAGATTGGATGGTAATCAACACGTTTTATAATGGATTGGGATGACAGTCGAGACCGATTGTAGATGCAACTGCAGGAGGTGCATTATGGGAAAAGAAATATGAGGAAGCCTATGATCGTATCGAGACAATGGCATCGAATGATTTTCAGAATCCTACATCCTGAATGCCACAAACCAAAGTTGCAGGTGTATTGGAGGTTGATGCTATTACTTAGCTATCATCACAGATGGTAGCTATGGCAAAGAAGATAGATACTTTGGTTGAAGGAAAGGTAAAGACGGTTGCCTACATATGTAAGATTTTTACGGGGTCACACTCGACGAATCAATATGATATCAGCTCAGAATCAGTGCAGTATGTAAAAAACTATAGAAAAGACAAGGGCCAATTTCAGAACACATATCACCCCAACAACAAAAATTATCCAAATTTTAGTTGGTCGAATAATCAAGGGAATCAGCAAGCTCAGTTTCAACCAAACAATTAATTTTAGGCGCAGCCAGCACATCCGCAGTTTAATCCTAGACCAACCTTTCCTCTAAGATTTTCTCAACAACAAAAACAACATCAACATCACACTCCAGCTGCACCTCAGCAAGAAAAGAAATCAGAAGTGGAGGAGATGATGATGAAATACATGGCAAACACAGAATTTATGATCAAGAGCCAAGTAGTGGCTATAAAGAATCTTGAAACTCAAATGGGGCAGATGGAAAACCTGCTTACTAACAGGCCCCAGGGTTCATTACCAAGTAATACGGAGAAAAATCCAGGAAGAGAAGGGAAGGAACAGTGTCAAGCAATCACATTGAGATCAGGGAAAGATTTGTCAGTTACTGCAAGTCGCGAGCCCGCGCGAGAATACACTGAGGAAGGCGCGCGGAAGAGGAACCAGCCAATGAGCAGGAAAATTTGGAGAAATCTGAGGATCGGTAGGAAGAGAAAGACAAAGCAGGCTCAGAGGAGACGATTAAGAGTCCAGTACCACCAATGCATATTCAGGTTTCGTATCCGCAGAGATTAATTAAGAAAAGGGAAGACAAACAGTTCAGCAAATTCTTGGTGGTGTTCAAAAAGCTGCAGATCAACATACTATTCGCCAAGGCATTGGAACAAATGCCCAGCTACACCAAGTTTATGAAGGGTTTATTGTCAAGGAAGAGGAGATTATATGAGTTTGAGACAGTAGCCTTGACAGAGGAATGCAGTGCAGTGCTTCAACAGAAATTACCTCCAAAGCTGAAGGATCCAGGCAGTTTCACAATTCCATGTACCATAGGAAAGTTGAACTTCAGTAAGTGTTTATGTGATCTTGGGGCAAGCATAAATTTGATGCCCTTATCAGTGTTTAATCAGTTGGGATTTCCGGATCCAAAGCCCACAAACATTGCATTGTAGTTAGCAGACAAATCCATCATATATCCACGGGGACTTGTTGAAGATGTGTTGGTTAAGGTAGACAAGTTTATTTTTCCAGCTGACTTCATCATTCTAGACTACGAGGAGGACAAAAGCATACCAATAATACTGGGGAGACCATTCTTAGCCACAGACAGAACGTCGGTAGATGTGCAGAAAGGTGAACTCACTATGCGTGTCAAGGACCAAGAGATCACTTTTAAAGTCTTTAAAGCAATCAGTCTACCAACGGATGAAGAAGAGCGCTTTCTAGTTGACATGGTGGACTGGTGCCTACAGAATGAAGTACAGAAATTGAGGGATTATGGACCATTGATATTGCAACGGGTGAAAATTCAGATTTGAAGGAAGAGCCATTAACGAAAGATGAGGTCATGAAATTTCAGGGTGCAGAGGACACGAAGGAAAGCACCGCAATTCCATCGGTAACATGAAGCTCAGAGACAGTCAAGCTAATTGACTATAACTTAGCGCTGGATGGGAGGAAACCCATTATTATTATTCTCTCTATTAATTTGTTTTTAGTATTGCATTTTGAGTATTTCAGTAGTTATATCAAACTCCTTTTTAATTGGATATTTGATGTTCATGCTTAAGAGTGTAACAAGAATTGCTGTGTGAGTAATTGCATAATATTAGTGTTATGAGACCACTATGTCCTGCCTTAACATGATGCATTAATGTCTATGCAGGTACCATCATTGGAAGGCACCACTGACAAGCAAAGTGAAACTGAAGTGCAGCATTGCAAATATCAGTATCTCGCGCTCGCGCGCCCCATACAGCAACAACTCGCGCGCCCGCGCGTTAAGAAAAGAAAACCACTAAACATTCTGCAAGTCTCGCGCCCACGCTCCCAGCTTAGTAAAATCCGCGCGCGACACCGGATTAAGACAGTGCGAATAGTTTAAAAACAGAGTTGTGGACCATTTGGACTCTCATTTGGAATATCAACAGAAGCAAAATTCTCTCACTCTCCATAACTCACGTCGCTATCTCTTCATCAGTTACAATTTGTGCCGTACATCTCTCAATCAATTAGCCACAATTCTCTCTTCATTCAAAGCCCATATCTCCTCAACTTCTCCAAGAATGCTATAAAGCTAGGGTTCCTACGTGGGAGTGCAGAAAAAAGTGTGAGAGCTATCAATTCTTCAAGCTTTTCTTCTTTCCCCAGTCATATATTCTGTGCAAGTACTAGCAAATACAAATGAGGACTAAGCGAGCAAGATCTATTACTTCATCTTCTTCTTCCTCTTCGGGCGGTCAAGAGGCTGACATTGTGGATCACACCAAATTCCTCAATTTGGAAGCTCAACAAGAATACTACCGCATTGTGGCAAAGACATTCGTCAAAGAGCGAGGATTTAAGCCGGAGGGGTAGGATGGCCAGTTGTGCGCCATGATTCGAGAGAGAGGCTGGGGTGGACTGATGGCTACTCCAATACCCGTTCCTATGAGCGTAGTCCGTGAATTCTATGCCAATGCCAAGGTCACTATGAGCGGGATATCTTTGGTTCGTGGTATCGAGGTAGATTATAGACCTCGTGCCGTCTGACTAATTTTCAAAATTACTGATGCACCGCCAGTGGGGGCTGCTAATTGGATAACCGGCGCTCATTTGGAGACCGACATGAAGCTGATCATTGCAGAGTTATGTGTACCGGGTATGAAATGGACGTATAAAGTTGGCACAACCCAACCGAGGTTATTCCCAGTGGCAGCCCTAAATCGCTATGCAAAAGCATGGAATTTGTTCATATGTGCCAAGCTCGTGTCTTCCGCCCACTAGCACGAAATATCAGCGGAGAGGGCACGTCTTCTGTGGGGGCATAATCACCGGAAAGTACATCGACATTGGTCATCTCATTCACGAGAATATGCTGTGCTATTTACGGGGAGTAACGATTGGGAGTATTCCACACGCATCCGTGGTAGCCATGATTTGTGCTAATCAGGGATGCAACTAGGGAAATGAGCAGATGCAATACCCGAGCTAGAACATTACTCATGCCACGATCCAAAAGTTCGAATACTGGGCAGGTGGTGTACCGTATCCACGCGGATTAGGATTCATCCTTCATCCTATTTTTCTAGAACAACAACAACCCCCACATACAGACGAGGCAGACCCGTCCACGCACGCACGTGCCACCAATGGCGATTGCAAGCTCCAAAGGTTGGAGCGCAAGGTCTATGCCATGTATGACAATTTGGGCACATTTGCGATGGGACTCACAAGGGCTTTAGCCGAAGCATTTGCGCAACAAGGAACAACACAAGAATGGCCTCAGTTTGGAACTGCAACACCATATCCACCACAGGATTCACCACCCGAGGAGGGTGGCACCACCGATAATTAGGGGAGTTTTCGTACCTTTTACCTTCATTCAATTGGGACATTGAATATTTTAAGTTTAGGGGTATTAGGTAGTAGTTAGTATTTGTTAGTTTTGCTTATAGTTTTGCATGATTTCTTTAATTTTTATGTGCTTGTTTAGATTACATTTTAGCATATAGTTGCATGATGCATACCTCACAATTCTTGCCGGTTAGTAAAATTTTGTCTAGCCAATGATGAGAGTAAAGTTTTTAAATGATTTCTGAATATTTTGGATAACATGAGCTGAGTTATAACATTTTATACAACGAAATTCATAATTTTGTTTACATGCGCTCGGTTTACACAAATGTGTTCACAAGCACTTGTAGGTATAAGAAGTACGTTGTGCATTGCTCGATAGAAAAATGTAGTGTTAAAAAGAGAAATATGTGTAAAGTGATTTTTGGGCTTATAAAACATTAATTTTTAAACTGTGGGAACACATGGGTATCTGTGTAAAAAAAAGAAAAAGAAAAAGAAAGAAAAGTAGAAATAACATGGCTAGTCTTATTTCGGGGCCTTGACTACTTGAGTAAGTACGCCTGAGGGGATTGTCTCTACACCTAGCGCCCTAAGGTCTTTCATGGTCTGGGAGTCGTTGGTCGAAAGCTCGCTAAGGGGTAGCAGTGAGCCTAATGGAGTAAGACATTGCACAGTCATGAAGAAAAAGAAAAGAAAAGAAAAATAACAATAAACACCGCGAGAAAGTGCGAAATTCACCCTCGTGAGTAAAATAAAATAGTTAAGCCCATTATCGAACCTTAGTTTATTTTAAGATGTTGAAATGGTCCTAGTCGCATATATATACATAAGTCTTGATTTAAACTATAATTTTTCCGATTTGAGCAAGATAGCATGAGCATTCTACACCGAAATCAAGTATTGGGCGAAAACAACACACACACACAACATCTGTATAACATTTGTGAATTATATGAGTATATGACTTTATGCCTGCAGTTTGGTTGGAATTTGTATTCTCAAATCTAAAAAAATTCGCTGAGGCAAATTAGATTGAATTTTTATGATGGTTGGGACAATGTGAGAATTAGTTGCATAATAATATAATTGCATTTTTATTGCTCATTAGTATGCATTGCTTGAGGGCAAGCAATGGTTAAAGTTTGGGGGTATTTGATAAGTAGGATTTTTACCTACTTATGGAGTACCAATTCATGCGAACTATGCCCATCTCAAGTACATTTTAGTCCGTTTTAGCTGCATTTTATGTTAAATTGCATTTCGCATACTTAAAACTCCTTTTGGTGAATAAGTGCAGGAATTAGCTTAGTTTGGTGGTGATATCGGGCACGAGGCTAACGAAAGCGTAAGGCGAAGCAAAAGATAAAATGTGCATAAGAGTAAGTGGAGCATGGATGGACAAGCATGGATAAACATAGGACATGTCAGTAACAACAACAACATTGCAGAACCAAGCTAAGAAGCTGAATCAGAAGACAACAATTGCAAGTCGCGCGGCCGCACGAGAAATATAGCTTGGAAGCACGCGCCTGCGCAAGGTCCCAACAAAACCAGGACAACCTACTGCAAGTTGCACGGCCGCGAGAAGGACAAGCATAGAGAGCGCAAGCCCGTGCGCGAGACCGACCAAACATACGAACCTACTGTAAGTCTCGCGACCGCGAGAGTATCAAACTGGAAGAGCGCGCGGCCGCGCGCGAAGCCCGATGCTGCTGATTTGTTTTATTTTATTTCCAAGTTTTAAAGGTTGTATTTGATTTAAAAATGATTCTTGACTGGTGTCAGGGGTATCACTTGACATATTATTAGTTTTTCACGTATCTTTATTGGGTAATTAGGGTTTTACTCTCTCGAGAGGATTCCAACGTAGAAGGAGGCCATAAATCTACTTTTCTACTCCTTCTTGGGATTTCTCTATGAGAGCGGATTATTAATATTAGTTTTTGCTAGAATCTTATGAGGATTGAATATTGATGCGTATTCAGCAATTGGGTTTGATAGTTTCATCTTTCATCTTTCAATTGTCGTTTATTGATCATGTTTAGATTTAATCCCATAATGGCTTTTGGTTCAGTCATGAACTAAACTCCATTATGGGGTTCTAACGGATTTTATTATGTAGTTTGATTGCACACTTAAATGATGGGTTGTTTTGCATATTATATGGGATGTCTGTCATGATTGTTTTGCATACATGAATGCTTGATCACCATTTGTTTTAGTATTTGTGTGGAATTAACAATGAACATGCAAATATGGACTGTAATCTTGATAATATACGTATATAGGACTGTGTTATATGGCTTATGTATTTTGTGAACCAGATAGACATATATTGTTTCACCGTATAAGTTAGAATAAGATCTTGAACTTAAAATCAATATAGTTGCAATTTCACATAGACATATAGTGACGTTGGTTATATTGATGATTACATAGAGTCTATCATCTGTGGATGCTGTGTAAGTAGGTCTTAGTGCATTGAAAAATGGCTAATACTCTTTTAGTGCTCTTGGCTACTTTCCTATGGTATATGAACAAGTCGTGCATGATAGTGGCGATTGAATGAAATATTAAATGAAGTTAGAATACCATTAGTTCCAATATCATTTATTATATCGTTTCTATTGTTTTAGTTGTTATTTGTAGTTCATGAACAAACCAAGTTTAATTCATAGTGTGAGCATATAAATATAGTGATTTAATTAATGAATAGTAGTTTAAGTTAAACAACTTTCTCTGTGGGATAGATACTTTACTTGCTCTGTATTACTTGTTGACGCATGTATGATTGCATGAGTTAGAGCTCTTTTGTTAGTCGTAAAAAAGAGGTAACAATGCCCTCAATATATCTTCTAGGGTTTGAGTCGTTCTTTCATTTTACCTGTTGGTTTGAGGATGATATGATGTGCTCAACCTCAGCTACGTTACCTTTTGCTCTTGTAACCTCTTCCAAAAGTTCAACGTGAAACATAGATCCCAATTTGACCCAATTGAAACTAGTACGCCATGCCAGAAAATAATTTCCTTGACATAAAATTTAGCTAGTTGGTCTTAATTAAACCTTATCTTAATCGGTAAAATATGTGTCGATTTTAGTAAATGATTTACTATAATTTATATAGCGTCATATCCTCCCTGCGTAACTAGAAGTCCTACAACAAAAATTTATCGTGATATGCTCCCATTTCCCTTCAAAAATCTCTAACGATTGTAATAATCTACTCGATCTCTAATAATCGTCCTGGACTTTTTAACAAGTCAGGCACCTATTGATGCATTTCGTGACATATTTCTTTTTCTAATTTCGGTATTAGAAATACTCGAATTCTTCCTTAAAATCTTAATAACTCTTTGTTATCGAGTATAACTTAATCTCTTATCCTTTAAAATTCTCTTCCTCATCTTTTAGCACTCCTCATGTTTGAGTTATGCCTTCATTACTTTGTCCATTATGGTTGGACAAGTCTCCATCTTAAATAACGTCTTATCCGGTTCTTTCGAAAATCTTACTTCTAATCTTATTCTGGATATTTCTCTTATAAGCTATTCTAGAGCTGCCAACTTTAACAACTTTTCTCGACCCTTTCAATTTAAGGTGTCGAAAACTACATTCTCCTTTCCTTAGTGATATAGAATCTCACAATCATATCTTTGCTTAATTCTAACTACGTCATTTACCTCATATTCCGCTCCTTCTACGTGTATATATATTTTAGACTTTTATAATCCGGGTATATCTCACATTTCCTTACTATATAAATAATGTCTCCAAATCTTCAAGACAAACACAATTATTGCCAATGCCAAATTATGACTAGGGTATTCTCTCTTATAACTTTTTAACTATCATGACGTATATGTAACGACCTTACCGTGCTGCATAGGGCGTAGAAAGGAACCAAACTGGAACTGAAACCGCTCCAAAAACCGCACCAATATTACTGGCGTATGTGGTGGTTTTAGCTGGGTTGAAATACCAGATTTACGGTTTCGGTTTGGTTAATAGCCAAAACCGCACACATAAAACCGAAACCAAATCGTACCATGAAAATTAATTAATTATACAATCCTATTACAAGATAGATGTTTAAATTAACCTTGTGTAATAAACTTCCAATGAAAATTAAGCTACTAATTCTGAATTTGGATGGTATCGATCTACATGATCACCATCACCATACAATTATCCCTTAATTATAGAAAATTGTTGGACTACACACTACTTAAGCATATATATGTATATATAATAATAAATTATATATATATATATATATATATATATATATAATTATTTAGATTCAATATCTTTTATGATTAAAAGAAATGAAGTTATTGGAATTAGACAAATCATGAGGCAACCCTCTTGAGTTATCAGTGTGCTTCTGAAACTCGGTGTTGGATGAAGTAGTACTAAATATTCTTCCTTGCTGCTTGTTTTTCCTTTTTGGATGTGTAAAACGAGGGATAAAAACTTTGGTGCCTTCGCTTTGATCTATTTTACAACTTTAATATTATGTGTGTCGACGTCGGGATTTTTATTTGTCCCTTTTTGTTCTTGTCTTTTGGTGTTCTCATTTTAGATGATATTTGTTTGAAAAAATAAGTTTGAAAAGGTTCGACATGTATATGTCGACGATTTGACTGTGAGAGTAGCAAGTTGGTTATTTTTAAATGGTTGCACCAACTCAACCGAGAAAAGGATTGCACAAAGACCTAGTGATGTGACACTGTTTAACTGGTCTGCAAAACTAAAATTCGTTAGGGTCCGGGGACTTGATTAAGCGGAGGGAAGGTGTTAGGCACCCCCCGACTTTCGTGATAACATGGTTACCACCACTTTTCATTGAACTTTTATCTGTGAATTTGTGTGTGAATTAGGTCTATGTTCAGTTATTTGGAAGTAGAGCTATGCCTCGTTTGCACCTATATACATCGGGTTTGACTTTTGTATAAACGTTTAATTTTAACAAGATATAGCAGTAATGTTTTGTAAAACAGGTTTTTCAAACCCTTGTGCTCAATAGTAATTGAGGCCTTTGATACTTCCATTTTATTATGTGTTCGGCTTAATTGCTTTTATTTTCTAGATGTGAGGCATCTTCGAGAAAATAAGATACATAGCAGTGCTGAATTCCTTATGGGCATGAGAGCCATCTAAGGAAATTCAGACACCGTAGATAATTTATAAGATGGCTGTAGCTGAAAATGTCCATCATGGGAACCGAATCTAGATTCAAAAACTGAATTTGTGATCACATAATTCCTAGGCTCACACGAGAAATTAGTAATATGTACAAAAGCTAGAAA
The DNA here is from genome assembly GCA_020205505.1 of Panax japonicus. Classification (NCBI taxonomy): domain Eukaryota; kingdom Viridiplantae; phylum Streptophyta; class Magnoliopsida; order Apiales; family Araliaceae; genus Panax; species Panax japonicus. The sequence goes on from CM035096.1 coordinate 67,863,840, forward strand.
AATGATTCTTTTCCACCGAAGATTCTTTTCTCATATGTGAGAGACTCTTGGGGAATTGTGCTTTGATTGTTGAGGATATGTGTTGGGTGAATTCTAAATTATTAACATCACGCAAGTATACGTGATCAACAAGTAATATAATGATAAGTAGAGTATCGTTCCCACAAAGACAAGTATGAATTTCAATCTATCAATTACCAGCTTTATATTATTTCAATTTTATTAAACTAATAGAATGAATTATTGCAATTAATAAAAACTAATAAACTAGAAATCAAAACAAATCAACACAAATCGATACCGCAAATTTTAATCAGATGATGGAGAATTAAGCTTACAATTTTACTTAAAGCTTCACTCAGAGTATCACACTTTTTCCCAATTTAATTTACTATCTCAGTTCATTAATAAAGAACACTAAAGTAGAGTTAGCCATCTCTCAATGCACTAATACCATATTAACTTAAATCCACAATTTGATAGAATTAAGCTAAACACCATAATTAGTTAATTCACTATATCTCTATGTGAATTAAAATCAAATAAGGTTTAAAGTCCAAATTCTTACTCGATTATATGCGATGTTAGGTATATCTGTATCCTAAACATACATCAAGAATTCCATCTAAACGCATAAATCATGAACACATGCTATTATGATTAGGTCTAGATTCATATATCATCTCTCGAGTCCATACAAATCCACATAGAATTGGTGATCAAGCAATCCATAAATTAAGCATAAATCACAATAGATGAACTGAATAGATAGATTTATTAAACTGAATTTAAAGTATGACAATCATCATTCCACATTAAAGATTCATTACAAGCGTAAAAAGTGATTTAATTCATATCTAATGAATTAAACACTGAAAAGATAAAAGAATTCTTCATCCCAATTACAGAAAATGAAATAAAAGAAATAGAATAGTAAAAATCACCCTTCATTGCCTTTAATTTTTTAATCTTCGTGAATCTTGATTCCTTGCTCTGTTCCTCTATTGTATTTTCTCAATTAGGGCTTAAATTTGTATTGTTTTAAGTGTATGATTCCAATCTCCGTAATTACTTGGCATACGTCATGTAATAACTGAGAAAGACGTCCACACACAGTCCCAATCCAAGCCAAAGTTCTCCAGTCCCAACATCTACAGTGTTAGAATTACAACCAACTTCCTCTCTCTGTCCGCCTACCACCACCCCGGCGGGGGTTTATACCTTAGAAAGCCTGCCTCGACGGGGGTATCCTTCTGCAATTACTGTTTTCTTGCTTTCAAAGCTATTTTCTCACCGTAATACCACCATTATACAACAACTAACACGTAATGCAACCTACACACAAAACAAAACAAAAACACGTAAAACTGTACAAAAATAACTGGATTAGACACTGTTTAAGTCCAAATAGGAACATGATTCGTAGGTATTAAACCCACTCATCAATCTGCATAACAGATTCCATCATCGGTCCTCCCCGATGAGGATGGTTTTCCATCGTCAGGTTTTTCTGACGCTTCATTAGAGTTACTGCCAACAATTTGTATTATCAGGGTTGCCTGACCTTTGTTGATACGTTTTTTAATGGTTAACATCATCGGACCATCTTCGATGCTTCACTGGTGTTACTACCAACGGCTGATAATATTAGGGCTGCCTGATCTTCGCTGAAATGTCCTTCAATGGCTAATATCATTGGACCACCTCCGATGCTTCACTAGAGTTACTTCCAACGGCTGGTGATGCCAAGGCTGGTTGACCTTCGTTGAAATATCGTTCAACGGTTAACATCATCGGACCACCTCCAACACTTCACTGGATTTACTGCCAACTAGTGGTAATGTCAAGGCTGTTTGACCTTCGTTGAAATGTCCTTCAACGGTTAACATTATCGGCCCACCTCCAATGCTTCGCTGGATTTACTTCCAACAACTGGTAATACCAGGGCTTCCTGACCCTCGTTGAATTGTCCTTCAACGGCTAAGTATGCATGAAATCTCCCGCTGCGGATAGATTTTTGAAGAGATATATGATCTTGATTGGAATTATAATCCAGGTTGATGACATTGAACCTTTACGAGGTATTGCCAGGGGTAGCTTTCAACAGTTGTGATCATTAGTTTTGTGAAACCTATGTCTGGGCGAATACCAATGATTGATATGTAGACCCGCAGTTTAGTCTCTGAAAATCAGGATTTCAGGCTTTTCCGCTTAATCGCGTATCATCTTTTTTCTTGATTTAACTTTTCAGCTTGTGGGACCTCCTTTTCAACTCAAATTTGATCGAGCCTAAGGGGGTGGAGACCACCCAAGGTAGCCGCAGGTGGACCCGCGGTTGCCGTGACTACATCCGCGACCATCCGTGGGTGTATATCTCACTTCCTTTCCCTTTCATAAGTCATTTTCAACTTGAAGCCGCACATGAAATTCGAGATTTCAACTTCAGATATACTAAGTTCGGGCTGCTTTCTGTAAAATCTATCACCGTACAACTGTTCTGCACTATCCTGGTAATGTTTACATGTTTTTTTTTTCCAGTTTTGACCGTTGGAAAGTGAGATATCACATGAAATGCTTCTAAACACATAGTAGTGAATATGCATGCTCATATGACTTGCTAAAAATTGTTTAACACCGTAAATGTTAGTATTTTACCATGCTGAACGTATTAATGTGAAAAAATGACTTTTGAAACAGTCAATTTGGCACCTTTTTTTACAATTTTTTATGCTATTTGAGGACAAATGAGCAAAGGTTTTGAAGCAAAGTAATCCTGGTAATTAGGCTACCCTCATTGATTATGACTTTGATGTTTTTCATGCATATAGGATGTTTATGACTTTAGATTGGTGTGCTACTGAATGGCCACCTAGTTATGCCTACGCGCATGTGGATAGTCCTTTTTACAAAGGAGACTGTAAAATCCAAACTTTTATGAATAAAGATAAATTTTTCTCTAAATATCATCTTTAAATATTAAGGTGTGAATTTGTTATAATGTTATAGTTGTGGGTAATATTTAATTTTTTTTTTTGCAAAGTAAGCAAGTTGTTATAAAATATTCGATTGGTCGGGGAATATTCATTTTATTAGGGAATATTCGTACGACGACACAATCATTGGTGGACCTCACAATAGAATTATTGTCGGAGTTAGAAAACGACAGAAATTACTTATTATAAAAATAACGGCGAAAGTTTTACCGCTAACTATTAAAATACCCGGTGATAAAAGTACAATAATACGTGTGGTTGCATAGTAGCACACGGTATTGTACAATATCTTTGAGTATTGATGCTTACGTGAGAAGTCTCTCAGTTTTATTCAATTATTTCCACAGTAATTACTACATAGTATCTCACGTTATTGATTTAATTATTGTCACAATATTTTATATTATTAAATCAATAATTGAGACGACAAAGTTATTCATATTATTATTTGCATTATTGACAATGTCTAGAAAGTTCTGTCGAGGAAAGGGGTTTGGTTACCTACTTGCGCGCCAATATAGAAAAATCCTTATCAGAAGGTCCCCTCTTTCCTGAGAATGATCTGGTTGTTAATATTACAAGTTATAATATTAATGATGAATGTTATAAAAAATATGTTTTGTGAAGCCAAGTGAATTGAGATAAATAGAGGAGATTTTTATGAAGTATTTGTTGTAAGTTTGGCGTATTATTTGGACCCCCACTTACCCATTTTTCAAAAATGTCGGGAGAAAATTATCTCAGTTTTGTTATATATATATATATAGAATAAAGATCAGGTCCGGACTCCCGGACGGGAGAAAATCCGGACCTGAAAATTTTTTTTTTTTTTTTTTTTTTTTTTGTAGAACAACTAAAAAAAAAAAAAAAAAAATTTATGGAAGTGAAATTTTTCCAAAATAAAGTGTTTTGGGTGTGTTTTTAACACCCACACCAACCAATGTATGTACAGTCTGCCCAGACTGTACAGACATGTTTTGTTATAGGCATCCAAATCACGCCCAAAACACTGTATAATGTAAAAATTCCAATTCCATAAATTTTTTTTTTTTTTTTTTTAGTTGTTTCAAAAAAAAAAAAGCAAAAAAAAAAAAAAAAAAAAAAGGTCCGGATTTTACACCTGTCCGGGAGTCCGGACAGGATCCGGACCCTATATATATATATATATATATATATATATATATAATGATAACCCGGGGGGGTGGGAATGGGAAGTCATGGGAGTGACTTTTGTTATTATATATATTATAATAAGTTATATTTTTTTATGTAAAATAGAATATATTATATTTTATTATGCATAATGTTTGCATAGTGTCCGCATAGTATTTGCATAGTAAAAAATAGAAAAATTAGATGAATTCAGTCGGTTCATCCGTGATTTTTCTTTTTAAATAGTACCCTACCATTTTCCTATAAATAGGATGCTTAGTTTAGAATTAAAAATCACACCAGAATAAGAGAATTCTTCTTCTATAATATTGAGCATATTTCTTTAGAGTTTAAGGAAGCTTTGAGAGTAGAAAACAATATAAGTTTTATTTAAGAATATCCCCGTCCTACTAGTCTGAAATACTCTCCATTTAAGGTAACGAATATTATTTTTGTTCAATATTCGTATGAAATAATATTTTCTTCCATATTCTGTAGTATGTAAGTAATATTATTTCGTTTCAGATTCCGAATTATACACCCATTTTGTTAAGTATTGCTTCTATACTCCTTAAAATTAGTAGAATATCCTTGAAATTTACGCTTCATCTAGTATCGTTTCGCAAGGATATTTTTCTGAACATTCTTGTTAAAGTTTAATTTTTTTTTATGTCGGAGTACTATTCCCAGGTACTATTCACAAAATACTATTCATGGGATACTATTCACTCGGGTACTATTCACATGGGATACTATTCATGACAAAAATTAATTTCTTTTATGTCCAAATTATTATTGAAACAATATTATTCTTGAATTTTACTCCACAAAGCAGTATAATGTTGACAATTTGGAAAATTATTGAATTCCAGATAAATTGAATTATAAATCTTTAAAATTTATCTTTGCTCTCATTTAATTGAATTCTTATATCATTGTCATTATCCTCATGCTTATATTATGATGAAAGTCATCTTTGGCCCGTAGTGCATAGATGGACTGTTGATGTGACAACCCGATATTTTTTATATAAATAAATCATAAATTTTGCGTATAATTTTTTTTATTTATTTATTAAAATAAATATGAATGATATGTGTCAAGGTAATGTGCAATATATTTTTATATGTGATAAATAAAATTTATTTATTACATTAAGTATTGCAAATAAATTTATTTTCAGAATTATTGATTATTATCAATTATAATTTTTATACTAATTAATTCCTTATTGGAAATGTTTTATTAATTATTTTTCAAGGAAAATATAATCTTATATTATTTAAATAATATATGAAATGATTTTAGAATAATTATAATGATTATTTCATTATATGAATTTGTTCAAGATGTTAAGTTAATTATTTTAACTTAATTAAGAATGTTATTTATGCAAGGTAAATCAGATATGGAATCCAAACCCTAGATCTGGGTTTTGATCAAGGAATGAGAATAATAACATAATATTATTATTTGTCAGTGTTATAGATATGTATGGTTATGTGTGTGCAATGTTAATGTGTGGAACAGTTTTATTATATTACGATCAAACCTTAATAATATTTTACAAACCCTATTTCTGGTTCTAGAATAAGGAATGATGATAATAATATAATATTATTTATATTTTGATTTTTCAGTGCTATAAATATGTACTGTATGTATGTGAGCTAGTAATGATTGAGTAATTGTGGTTCAGTATTTGAAAACCCTAGTTTACTGTGAGGAAACCCTAAATTTGAAACTTAATTGTGAGTTTAAGGCTAATATATAACTGTGTTATATGATTAATGTTATGTGTTATTTAATATTTGGCTAATTATAGAAAACCCTAACTAGGAATGAAAACCCTAATTGATAATTATAAAACCCTAATTGTATTATGGAAACCCTAATTTTTGGTATTATAAACCCTAATTGCTTTATTAGCAAAGCTAATTATGATTAAGGGTAATAAACCCTAATGTCCATGCATAAGATAATTAAAAACTTAATTAACAAATTTATTTTTCAAAATTTTAAAAAAACTAAAAGTTATTTAATTTTATTTATTTAATTTTTTTTTGCAAACCTTAAATTGGAAATCCTAGATTTTGTTTGCTTATAAAACTTAAATTGTTTCAAACCCTAAACCAAACCCTAAACCCTAAGGGTTTGTCAAGATTACAATTTTGTCATTTAAATGAATTATCAAATGACCAAATTACCTTTTTTTTGCATTCTTAGATAGCTTGCTTGCAAATCCTTCCATATTTTGAGTTGCTCAACAACTCCTACCCACTCCATGTGACTTATACCAGTCAGCAAATCATCAAATTCAGCCCATTCATGCATCTAAGAAGTATATAAGAGATTTAGAGAGAAAAATCATAAAAAAACTTGCTCATTTTCAAGTTTGCTCTCACCAACTCTCACTCTCTCTCAAACCTCCGAAATTTCCAAGCATTTTAGTCTCAATATCAAGCCCCACTAATACCACAAACAAATCAGCAACACAAAATCAAGAATTGAGCATAAAAGGTATAAAACCAAGCTTTAAATTTTGTCCATAAATTGTTGATAGATGTTTGATTTAAGTGTTGTAATATGTTCTATGTAGTGTCTATTAGTGATCTGGGTTGGTATTTGATAGATCCATAACATTTAAATACACGAAATTGGTGTTTTCAAACATCTGGAAATGTTGTTTTTGGTGATCTGACAGTGAATGTCAGAGGCTGTAGATTGGTGTGTGTTTATTATTTTTGTTGTTTAAGTGTTTGATCTTGTAGTATGCTATGTGGTCTATGAACTGGAACTAGAATCATTGCTATATCTATTATAGATTTGAAGTTATAATCGGTTAAAGGTTGTTGACCGACCATGACCGAATAAAAATCTTTGCAGCCCATAATTTGAAAATCGCGTCTGACAGCTTTTTGAACAGCCCAGATCTTTTTGTTGTTAGTTATTTTGTTGTGATTGTTGTATCAATGTTGTAGACTGGTATATCATTTACACGATTAAGCTTTTAGTTCATAGAAACAATCAATATAATGAGACATAAGTTTGGTCAAATCTGGTCCCTCGATCACGGATTTGGTTTCTGGGAATTTTCTAGAAAATATTGAGGATTATTTTTGACATGGTTTGACCAGTTAGTACCGGCTATATCTGTTGTTGTTTTGATGATTTTATGTATTGGATCTGTAGTATTACATGTGGGCTACAATCTGGAAGTTATAGATCACTAATTCATTAAATGATCTGCTTGTAATGTAAGCTCAAAAGTGCATACTCGGACTGTTCTTCATTTCTAGGTTTCCAAAAATGAAGAACAGCCTCTAGCAGAAACTTTGGACGCTTAGATCTTGCATTGTATTGATGTTATAGCTTAGATAAAAGTTGTATCATGTAGTATTACATCAATACTACATGATCAAAGCCTAAATCGTTCCAGAAACTTTATGATCTGTTTGTTAATCTTGGTCAAAGTGGTACACTTGGTCTCTGCCTTTGAAAATCTGGGCAACTCAAGAACACCTATAGCGACAGTTTCGTCGCTATAGGCCCCTTTTAGCGACAGTTTCTATTTAAAAATCAGATTTTTATTTAATAATTATAGAAAATTAGTTTTTAATTAAGAAAAATACATAATAAATTATTAAAAATTATTTTAAAGTCCGAAAATTATATTTTAATTATTTTGAATATATTTCATAAATATTTAATATTTTTGGAATATTAAAAGTATTTAATTTATTTAATTATAATATTAAATAAATGATTTAAAAATGATTTTAATATTTGAAAAATCATTTAAAATTATATTATGACATAAGAAAATATTTTAAGTTATTTTAAATGACTTTTAATATTTTGTGATGAATTTTATTAATTAATTATTATAAATAATATTAAAGTTATTTAATAATTATATTAAATAATTTAGTTTAAAAATAATTTTATTATTTTAAAAATCATTTTAAATGAAAATAAAGTGTTTAAAGATATTTTAAGTTATAAAATATAACTTTTAATATTTAAAGGATATTTTCATTAATAAATTAATATTAAGATATTAGGTTAATATTAATGATATTAAGTTTATTTAATAATTATATTAAATAAATAGTTTAAAAGTGGTTTTATTGATTTAAAAATCATTTAAAAAGGGATATAAATGAATTAAAAATAGTTTAAGCTATAATTAATGACTTTTAATATTTAGATAATGGTACATTAATATTTTAATATTAATGGCAATTATTTAATAATGATCTTAAATGTTTTAAAAATCATTTAAGGGTAATATTAATACTTTAAAAATATTTTGAGTTATTATACATAACTTTAATATCATGGAAATGGTTTCATTAATAGTTTGATATTAATTAAATATTAATGATAATATAATTGTTTGATATTTAAATAATTTAATAATGATTCTGATATTTCAAAAATTATGGTAAATGATAATAATTATTATTATAAGGTCATGAAAAATAGTGCGACTGTTGTTTAAGATATCTAAATAGATATGTAATTATTGTATAGAGTCTTAGACTCGATATATACCCGATAAAGTTATCGGTACACCGACATATTTCAGAAATTGATCCGGACTTAGATAAATTGATTTGATAACTGTTTATTTGTGATTCAGTGGTTGTTAAAGTTTTGTGACAATGTGATTAGGAATGAGTTGATGTTTGTTTGTGATGCCATGATTGTTGAATATGTGTGATAAGGTGATTAGGTTATATGCTGACTGCAAAATGCAGTATTATGTGTTATGGTATATTGTTCTAATCGAACGAATGATTTGATTAATGATAGGTCGTGATAGAAAAGATATATTTAAGTTGCGTATTGTAAGCAGCAGACCAGGTAAGTATCCTAACTTTGCATTTTTTTATGCAATGGACAGAAGTGAGAAGTTAAGAATTATTATTATTAATGTATAGATTGTTAAACCTATATTATATACACCCATTGATTATCAACATGTTAGTATATGATAATTCAGTTATATATTTTGTTCGTTAATTTCTAGAAATGATTATACAAGTGTCCCCACTTGGATAATCATTGTATTTAATCACATGTTGATACACCTTTGATACATTTATATGTTGAATTATATATTATTGTTGAACAAGATAAGACCTTTGTTATGAAAACCCGACAGGTATGAACATCCCGATAATGGGAAAATTTTTATGCGCCCAAGGCGGACAGAGTGAACGATAACTTCGTTCTTGTACATGTAGTATTGATCAATACAGGGTACAACGGGGCTGATCACCCTCCGTGCCCGTAAGTCATGACGGTTTACAGATGAATTTCTGTTTAAACCTTTTCGAAAATGAAAACAATGTTCATAGTATGTCACAGAAAACCCCATGTATAGTCAATACACAGTTTAAAAAATTTGAAAGAGGGTTGTTATGTTATTATTATTGGTATAGATTACTTTACAACTATTGACTGGTTGTAGAAGAATATAATAAAGAAAACATTTAAATTCTTTCAGATTATATATATATATATATATATAATACTTGCTGGGCACTCAAATGCTCATCCTTGCTTTATTTAAATGTTTTCAGCTAAGTGTGAATAGCTAGAAGGCTCGGCCAGGAACAAGTGAAAAGGAAAGCAAACAGAATATGTTATTAGTATCATTTGTAATAGATAGACTATATTAAGTTAATGATATGTATTATATATCATATAAAGAATGTAGTAAAGGTTGCGTACTTGGGATTAGACTCTGATAAATATAAGTTAAGTTTGAAATTTATATTATTGTTATTATTATTAGTAATTATTCCGCTCATAGAAATGGTATCGTGAAGTACCGAGTTCGGGTTTCAAGTATCCGGGTTCGGGGACTTTACTGTTGATTGGTACGATTATGACCATGGATTATTCTGTATAATCATGACCTGTAATGTTATAAATGATGTGGTAAAAGTCCTCATTGGGCCGTAGTGCATTGATGGATAGTTACTGGCATGATCATGACCACTGGTGATACTAACGAATATCCTTGGCCCGTAGATAATTCGATAATGTGATAATAATGAATATCCTTGACCCTTAGTGCATGGATAATTTAGTGATGTGAATTATTTATTGAGCCGAGTCTCAGTGATACAGTTGATGATAAACTTTTTAAATCATAGAAGATAGTAGATATCATGCTCTACTTGACTCTTCTAATGGATTGTTTGTTTCGTTGCAGTTAAACTTGTTGTTTATTATATTCTATCAGTTAAACTTGTTGAAGGATAATGATAATTTATTCTGCATTATCTTAGTCATAATATTTCTTACTAGGCTAGTTGAGCTCACCCTTTTGCTTTCATTGTTCCCTTCAAGAAATGAGAACGTAGTCGGGACTAGTCGGGGAATGGAGTGATGGTCCGAGATGGTGGTTGTAGTAGCCTCACTATTCTATGAAATAGCGTGATAATAAATGTAATGAGGACTCCATTTGAGTTTGGATATTGTCTATAAGACACTATTCATGTTAAAACTCTCAACTACGCTTTTGTTGTATTGTATAAATTAAGTTTGTATTTGAATTCTATACCATATATTTGGCGACTCAAAATGGGTAATGTATACCTATTTTGGGGGCATCACAGTTGGTATCAAAGCTTAGGGATATGATCCCTGGCTGAGATGTAAGACTAGAATTAGGAAGGGATAGACAAGTAAATCCTTTGCTAGTATGACCTACCTAATCTTATTTGTTATTTAATTGGTCAGTCAGGATATAGCAATAATATGTGGCATGTCAATTAACCCTTGTTGTCTGGCAGTGTTTGAAAATGGCATCTAAAAATATTTAGATAAGCGATGGAGCACATGAGACTGTTGAGTCACCGACAATTAATAACAAGGATAATGTGCATCAGGAAGGCAATAATCCTCAGGTAAATAACAACACCGACCAAATGATGAACGATGTGATGTTCAAAGACTTTCTGCAATTCATGCAACATCAGGCGAGAGAGACTTCGGTTCAAAATATAGGTGGAAACATTAGCAACTCTCAGACGGTCATCGCTAAGCAATTCAAGGAGCTGGGACCCCCGAAGTTTTTGGGAAATCCAGAACCACTTAAGGTAGAGACTTGGATAAAGCAGATCACCAAGATATTTGATGTCTTGGGATGCTCCGAGGAGCAAAAGGTTCCTTTTGCCACCTTCATGTTGTGAGGATAGGTAAATTATTGGTGGAAATCTGTAAAACGTACTCAGCCTGCCACCCTCAAGATGTCTTGGGAGAAGTTCTAATAATTGTTCAACGATAAGTACTTTCCCGAAAGTATTCGTCACATGAAGGAGGCGAAGTTCATCAATTTGGAGCAAAATAATATGACCGTATCGTAGTACGAGGCTAAGTTTGTCGAGTTGTCCTGGTTTACATCCCATTTGGTTGATAATGAGGAGAGAATGACGCGAATGTTTATGCGAGGTTTGAAACCAAAAATACGTCAATACCTCATTTTCACAAACTTTTCTTGTATTCAGATATTGTGAATAAGGCTCAGTTATTAGAGCGCGATAATGAGTCAACCCAACCAAGAGATAGCAGCCGAAAAAATAATAATACCAGTGGTAGCAGTCATCGAAGCAGTAACAACAAATGTGGAGGAAATCAACATGCCAGAAATGGTAACCACTTCGGTGGTAATCCTGGCCAAGATAATAGAAGTGGAAATTTCAAGAAGACAAGGTTCAACAATGATGAAAAGACAACAGCACCAGCACCCTCTGCAAGTATATAAAGTGATCAACTTTATTATACCTTATATTATGCATAATACTTAAAAGTGCGCAATGGCCGAATATAAGACCTAAAATGTTCCCTTTATATAAAAGGTTGTTCTTCTCAGTTTTTGAATCAGAATTTGATTTAACAACAAAATATAATGATTTCAATATCTAATCAGTTCTCTTCTTAAACCTATCAAGTTTTCTTTTTCGATCTAGCCGAAACAATTGGCATCAATCTATCAATAATAATTGAAGTCTCTTCTCTTCTCTTCTCGAACCTATCAAGTTCAAACAAATGTTCGTCTAGCCAGAACAATTAGCTAAGACATTTCTCAACACGATTTAACAATAGACATAATTTATCTATAATATTAATAATAGCTTCTACGGACGTAAGTATCCAATAATAATTATTCTCCAAGTATATTCTCAGAATCACTAATTTAATTTGAATTAATAAACATGCACTAACTGCGAATAATCAACAATAAATGCTTGGACGTGGTCTAATCAACAATAATTAACCACCATAGTATTTAAATAGATATAACTCAAGGTTGAGTTAGGAAACTTGCCTTCTATGTTGATTAATGCTACACAATATACTTATCTGCGTTTGTAAGACCTATATGAACAATATCGGTCTCACAATTAGCACAATAAATCATAACACACAATACTGTAATTTACAGCCAGTCATTCTCCTAGGCACATTATCACATAGTCACATTAGTGTTCATAACCTATATAAACACTTAACAAGTCTAACTAGTTTGGTCTGGTTGGACTTTAGTCTCATTTTGGTGTCTTGGTCACTTTATCCGACAATTTACACATTTATTGTCACTTAAACTCGGTCTCAAAGCTCCAATATTATTTTAGATAAGTCATATATCATTTATAATGTTTTTCGGAAGCTTGTAATAATTTTCTAATAATAATTATAATTTATAATAATTTTTCAAACACTGGAATCATTTTTAAATGATTTAAATACTAATTAATTCCATTATCATTAATATTTAATAATATTGAAATATTAATGACATACTTGTCAAAATATTAAAGTTATTGTTAATAACTTAAAATATTTTTAAATCATCAATATTCAACTTAAACTATTTTTAAATAATTAAAATTATTTTTAAATCATCACCATTAATATTTAAATATTAATGAAATTATTATCAAAATATTAAAAGTCATTAATTATAACTTAAAACATTTCTAAAATATTTTTCTCATTCTTAAATGATTTTTAAATCGATAAAACCATTTTTAATTCATTTATTTAATATAATAATTAAATAAATCTAATGTCATTAATATTAATTTATTAATGAATATTACTCAAAAATATTAAAAGTTACATTTTATAACTCAAAATATTTTAAACACTTTATTCTTATTTAAAATGATTTGTATTATATTAAAATCATTTTCTCTAATTTATTTAATACACTAATTAAATAAATTAAATAGCATTAATATTCAAATAAATATTAATATTAATGAAAAATATTTGAAATAATTAAAAGTTATTTTTCATAATGTAAAATAATTTTTAAAACCATTTTTGTAATTTTTAGAATTTATTTTCTATTTTTAATTAAATTCCGGAAAATTAAAAATTTAAAATAATTAAAACTGTCGCTAAAGGCTATAGCGACACAAAGCGTCGCTGTTGGTGTTCTTGAGCCTCAAGAACACTGACAGCCCAGTGCTCAAGGTGGCTCGTTTGACCAACCTTAAATCTCAATCCATTTTGTTTCTGGGGTCATGTTAATCATTGATCATATAATATTTATGTAACACTACAATTATCAATCATGATCTAGGTCATAACACACCAGAACATGAAGATCTGGTCATGCAAAGTCATTGTCAGACGGCTCCTAGGTTTTCTGGGTAACCCAGAAACCCAGGCAATCTCATGGTGCCATATTGAGGCTCGATCTTTTTAATGTTCTGGTCGACAATATGTTGTTATTATGGTTCAAATCTAAATTCCATATGTCAAGGAACATTTACAAAACAACATCTCAGTTCAACAACAACAGAATCACAGTTTATGATCCGGTCAAAGGCTGTCAGAAAGCTTGTTCAAATAATTTCTGGGTTTTCTAGAAACTGCAGTCGTGACCGAATGACCAAGTTTGACCATCCACTACCTCCCACATGTTTGTTATTTAAGAGCTCTAAAGGTATAGATCTCAAGTATATATATCAGGCTACATACTGGTTATCATAACATCAAATTACCACATAACACCTGTCATATATAAGCATTACAATGCGTTGTAAGACACTAGAAAAAACCATTTATGGGTTACCCAGAATTTGACTGGTCATGCCCGGTCAACGAGTTTTGACCAATAATATCTTGAAATTTGTACATGGAATAACTTTAATTCCAATTCCAGATCAAAGACCTCATGCCAGACTACACATACAATGCTTAAAACAACAAAAATATTAAATAGACAAGAATCCATGGTCACTGACATTCGCTTGTCAGACCATTTTTGGGCTCAAGAATAGTTTTTGAAAAACTTAATTTTTAAGGTCTTTGATGCTATGGATCCATGATGGATCATCATAGATCATCTAAAAGCATCATATAACACTTAAATAAACACATAAACACAAATTTTGTCTTAGCGTACAAGATCAAACTATGAGTTTAGGTTTATACCTCTCTTGTCCAATCTTTGATCCTTGATCTCCTAAACTGATTTTGGTGCTCTAGGAGGCTACTTGGTGACTGATTTACTTAGCAAATTCAGAGGTTGGGAGAGAGAGAGAGTTTGTTGAGAGTAAGATAGCAATTAAGAAAACTTTAGTAACTTTCTCTCTCTTAATCTTTTATAATCATTAGATGCAAAGTATACAAGAAAGCAAGGTGGCACTTTGGATAAGATTTGAGCTTATTTCTAGCACATGGGATAACTCTTAAGTGATGACTCACTAGATTTACAAATCTTTTTACTAAAAATCTAAGTAAAGGGTATTTTGGACTTTGAACATGAAATTTTAATGACATCTAGGTAATTTTCCAACCCCTTAGGGTTTAACCCTTAGGTTTTATATCCTTAGCTTCTAGGATTTTCTAAATTAGGGTTTTAAAATAGAAAATCAAGATTTCTAAATTATAATTAGTGTTTCCTAATTATATAAAAGGTTACTAAACACATTAAAGTTGTGACGCCCCCAAAATAGGTATACAACACCCATTCTGAGTCGTCAAAATACATGGTATAGAAACAACTACAACTTCATTAATACAATTGTCGTGCAAAATACGACAACACATAAACTGTGAGTTTAAATACAAATACTGTCTTCTAGACAATATCCACACTCAAATAAGTCCTCATTACAATTATTGATACACTATTTTACAAAATAGTGAGGACTACTAAAACAACTGTCTTGAACCATTACTCCACACCCCGACTAGTTCCCGCTATATTCTCGTCTCTTGAGAAGAAAAATGGAACAAAAAGGAAAAGGGTGAACTCAACTAGCCCAGTAAAAAATATTAAGGCTAAAATAATGTACAAAAAATTATCATTAGTCTTCAACAGGGAAAAATCTGATAGATTACAATAGACAACAAGTTTTAGATCAACAACTGCAGCGGAAACAACAATTCATTAGAAGAGTTAAGTAGAGAATGAAATCTACTATTATTTATGAATTTAAAAGTTCATCATCGATATTTTATCCCTGTAACATCAATCAATATACATCATAAATCAAATAGTCATCTTTGCACTACACGCCAAAGAATTTCATCTGTTGGTCATGTTCATCTCAACACCTGTTCATCTTTGCACTACGGGCCAAAGATATTCATCAGTTGGTCATGTTCATCTAAACACCTGTTCATCTTTGCACTACGGGCCAAAGATATTCATCATAAAATCATTCATCTTTGCACTACGGGCCAAAGATATTCAGTTATATCATCATTTAGGACTGAGGATGATGAAAAATATGTTAAAGAAAACGAATCCAGTGAAACAAAAGGATAAATATTAAGGATTCGTACTTTACACAATCCAAGTTCAAAAATACTTCATAAGTAATCAGAGTGGATTAAAATTCAAGAATGAAGACCAAAACATAGATCCAATCAAAGATAGGAATCATAACAGACAATCTTGGACATAGAAAAGAAAATTTAATTTTTCAGTGAATAGTGTCGTATTCGTGAATAGTGTCGTATACGTGAATAGTGCCGTATACGTGAATAGTAACTCCGACACCAAAAGATAGAAATTTCACAAAAAACCTCATCTTGCTTCATGAATAGTAATTTGTGAATAGTAACCCGTGAATAGTAATTCGTGAATAGTAACTCATGAATAGTAACTCCGACATGAAAAAGTTCCAAATTTGATAAAAATTCAGACCAATATTTCGGCATAATGATATTGAAGAAATAATAACATTTTTGAAGAAAATAACACCCCTTACCTCAGAAAGAATAGTACTTCTGACTGGAATACTGGATATAATGCTGAAAGAACTTGCACCGTATAACAATACTCAAAGTACTAAAATACTCACAAATACGCTCGATATATAGAGAGAGAAAGAGAGAGAAAACTTTAGTTTCTGATGTGATTTTCAATTCTAACTTAAGCACCCTATTTATAGGAAAATGCTTAGAACACCAAAGTAGAAAATTTAATATAATATTAATATTTTCAAAACTTATTCATACGTACACCTTTGAATCTGATTTTAGCCACCAAAATAGTCCACCATAATGACAAAAATGTTTTTCTAAACAAAAATATTTAAAACTTCTAAAATTTAATTATTTCGGAACTTTGGAACTTCAATAATTATTCACAAATAATATTACAAAATCACAATACTGGCAACCAGGTCATTCCCAGGAAAGAGGGGGCTTTCCAATAAGGATTTCTTCTTACTGACACACAATTAGGTGACCAAACCTCTCCTTAGACAGAACTTTCTAGACATTGCCAATAATTTTATCTAATAATATTATTCAGATAATACGAATTATTGCTCTGATAA
Source organism: Panax japonicus (assembly GCA_020205505.1). Taxonomy (NCBI): domain Eukaryota; kingdom Viridiplantae; phylum Streptophyta; class Magnoliopsida; order Apiales; family Araliaceae; genus Panax; species Panax japonicus. Next base: position 67,880,812 of record CM035096.1, read on the forward strand.
TTGAAAATACTGTGTAGTGATAATTATTGAAACAACAGTAATATAAAATATCAATGCAGCAATTATTGAATCAATAAAATAAAATACTGAACAGTAATTACTGTAACAATTATTGAGTAATGCCTTCTTACGTAAGAATAAATATTTGGTGCAATAGCGTATGCTACTGTTCAACAATGCGTATTACTGTGTTTTAACCACCGGGTATTCCAAGAGTATTAACGGTAATAACTACGCTGTTATTTATAAACAACTTATACTTGTCGTTTTCTTCATCCAATCGCTTTCCGTTATGGGCCCACATAAGGTTGCGCCGTCGTACGAATATTCCCCGACAGTAAGAATATTCCACGACCAAACGAATATTCCCCGACAATAATGAATATTTTATAACCACTTGCTTATTTAAAATATTTGCGCATTTTACCCATAACTAACCACATTAATCAAATCAACCCTTACTATTTCAAAATAATAAATAGAGGAAATTAAATTTCATTTATTAATAATTTGGGGTCTTACAAAAGTTTACTAATCACTTTAAGGCTTACTAATTAGGATTAGGGTTTCTTAATTAGGGTTTAGGATTCTCGAATTAAAAATTAGGGTTTCCCGGCTTTTGATTAGGGTTCCTAACTATGCGTTAGGGTTTTTAATCTTTAAATTAGGGTTTTTAATCCCTTATTAGGGTTTACTAATATTGTACTCTACCCGATTAATCATTGATCAATAATACCATACAGTATAAACACGCACTCATCAATATAATTATTTTAATTATATTTTCTATCGAATCCTTATCCAGACTAAGGGTTAGGTTTTCTATTCTCCGTTAAGCACAACTCTACTCTTATTTTCTCAGTCTATACATAAAGTGACTATTTCTCGAGACTCGTATCACAGATACACAACACAATATTTATAATTAATATTAATATCAATATTAATATTAATTAAAAAAAATTTATTCGTAAAATTCAGATTATTTGAAATCATGAGTTATCACACTCTTACCATAATAATAACATCCCTTACCTTAGCATGTGATTTGATTCTGCTTTCTATGGAGTTGATCAACTTAAACAATGCTTGCATTCCTTATCTATACTTGGAGTAACATTACACTCAATAGAAATACTCACAATATTGTTATACAAGTATAGACACTCAAAATTTTGTTTTCCCGTTACTAATTATGTATGAGGACAAAAACGTCTTTTTCACACTCCAGAGATAACCTTGGAGGACCACAACATCAATTCTAACCCCGGAGATATCCCTGGGAGATCCAGTTTCCAACTCCAGAGATAACTCCGGGAAAATAGTTTCCAACCCTGAAGATAACCCTGGGAAAGTCAGTTTCAACCCCGGAGATAGCCCCGGGGGATCAAGTTCAAAGCCTGGAGATAACCCCAGGAGGTCAAGCCAACCTCAGAGATAACCCTGAGGACATTCAAAGTCAACATTAGGTCAACCTCAGAGATAACCATGAGAAAAGACTGCTACAACTGTGCGAAAATCGGAGATAATCCCGGGAGGGGCAAAATGGTCATTTTACAACTCAACTTCAATTCAAATACACTCATTTTAACTCAAATTGCTTCAAAAGAAGTCCCACAAGAATCATATCTTAACTTTCGAGCGCAAACTACATAAAACGGCTCAACGGACTACTTGATTGAAACCCGGAAATGCCATTTCGGTGATGGACCCATCTTCCTAAAATAAAAAAGGGCAAATCCTATGTCATTACGTAGCTCTCAGAAAGAGATTTTCAAAATGGTATGGAACGCTTCAGTCGGACTCCCGGATTGAAAATTATAAAGGTTCGAGCGAACAACACGTTGTCCGAGTACACGTACTTCAATACAGCGGACCCACATTGCCCGGGGCAGCCGCAGATACACCTACTTCTTCTGCAGGTACACCTACGGCTCCCCCCCTCTATAAATAGAGGGCTTGTGTTGGCCATATTTGTAAGAGAAAAGGCGAGGAAGCCCTGTCCAATTTGCTATGTACACACTATAAACTGAGTGCTTTCTCATTTTAAACACTTGTGAACTTATATATTGCTATATTTTTACTGGCGGGAGCCGAGTGTTCATCCATTTCAAGTGATTGAAGTCTTCTTTGGCAGTCCACTGTAAGTCTTCTTACACACTTTAAAGCCTTTCTCTTTATCTTTGCACACACTATTCTTCATGTTGAGAGTCATGTTGCGTGTGTATGCCCGGACTTTGGTCCGCGGCTTTTATTACTTTATATATATATATATATATATATATTATATTTATATATATGGACTAACATTATCGAGTTATTCCTCGATTGAGACTGAATTTTACATCCAGAGCATTTATTTGCTTATATACACACACACACACACACACTTATATATATGAACTATTGTCGAACTCTGTTCGCTATTCGATGAGCCTGGATTATACATCCAGAAAGTTTAATGCTTATATATATATATATATATTTACATTTTTGTCAGGCCTGGAGTTTAATTTGATGCCTTTTATAGCTTTCTTTACATTTCGTCCTGCCTGGAGTTTACTTCGTGGCGGTTGATCGCCTTTACGGCTTTATTTACATTTCTGATCCCCCATGGAGGTGCTTCGTGGTTCTTGATCAAGTCTCTATATATATATTTACCGCTTTTATATATTTACATTTTTGATCCCCCATGGAGGTGCTTCGTGGTGGTTGATCCTATCTGTATATATATATATATATATATATTTACAGCTTATATATATATAACTTCTTACAGCTTTCATATACATTGCTACATCATGTGAGCCTAGGAATCATGTGATCACAGATTCAGTCTATTGAATCTAGATTCGGTTCCCGTGATGGACATTTTTAGCTGTACACGGTTTGTAAATTATTCGGTACTGCTATTTATGTATATTATTTTCTCGAAGATGCTTCGCATCTCGAAAATAAAAGCAATCCAGCCGAACACCTAATAAAATGAAAGTATCAAATGCCTCAATTACTATTGAGTACAAGGGTTTGAAAAACCTCTTTTTATAAAACATCATATATCTTGTTTAAAATTGAATTTTTACACAAATTCAAACCTTTTGTATATAGGAGCAAACGAGGTATAACACTACTTCCAAATAATTTCACATTGATCCACACACACATATATACACACACATTCATATAATAGTTTAATTGAAAAGTGGCGGTCACCGTGGCAACACGGATGTCGGGGGGTGCCTAACACCTTCCATTCGCATAACCAAGTCCCCGGACCCTAACGAATCTTGGTTTCACAGACCCGTTAAGAAGTTGTTACATTACTAGGTCAATGTGCAAATCATTTCTCGGTTGTGTTGGTATAACCATTTAAAAAACCAATGGCGACTCTTACAGTCCAATCGTCGACATATACATGTCGGACCTTTTCACAACTTGTTTTTTCAAACAAATCTCACCTAACATGAGAACACCAAAAGACAAGAACAGAAAAGGGACAAATAAAAATCGCGACGTTGATAGGTGGCGACTCTGCTGGGGACTCCAGTAAGAGGACTTAAGCCGCTATTACAAACTTTTCAAAACTGTTATCTTCTTTTGTGTGGATGTTTCATTTACATTTGAATGAATGTGTACGAATGCATTTACTTATTGCACTTAGTGCTTCGCACCATATCTGTTTGTGATATTAGTGCTTCGCATATGTTATCATTTTCATACGGTGAGACGCGATGTATGTGAATGTATGTTGTGTGTTTCGTCCACCAGGAGGCTATCCTGTTGGTGTTTGATTACTGGACTTGTAGGAAGACTAATTCTAACGAGGCTCAGGAAAGGAACCACCCAAATTCTCTCTAATTGAAAGGCCGGATTAACTTCCCGTCAAGTAAATTGCGATGATTTGGGAACCTTCATGCCAAAAAGCCGCGAAAATAGCCTAAGATAAGTCAGCCTCTGATAAACCAAATGCCAAGGAAAGTCTCCTCATACTTTCCCATTTCAATTATTTGTAATTATAATTACTTGTAATTTCATTTCCATGTCAATCTCAATGTAATGGAAAAAATATGAATGAATGTGTATATGCATTCCCTTTTATCTAGAATGCTATCTTGTCATACAAACAACTGACATCCGTTTTGCAGGATAATACTCCTAAAACGAACACATCACATATCATGTAACATTTCCACATTCCCTAATACTAAACTACGTAAGTCTTTTTATAGGGAAGCAATCGGTCTCATTACCCGTTTAAAGTCCAAGAAGGCACTAAGCTCACCGTCAGACATGGCTACAAGTTCCCAGCCTGATCCTACTCCTGTTTCCTGAGAGGAATTTGAAGGATTAAGGAATCAAGTAGCAGAATTGGTTATCTTTCTAAAAGAACAAAGTAAAGACACTCGGGGCCAGACAATGCCTACTCAACCAGAGTCATTCACATTAGGGGGCAGTCAGGGTATTGGCAAAAAATAGAAACCCAGATACCTAAACCTCATTCCAATAAAGGAACCAACAAAACCCCTGAAATCACAAAACTCAGGGATTATCGAGAAACTGGGGATATAAAAAAGAAAGTCCAACAAATGGAGGAAACTATCCAATCAATCAAAGGGACTGTAAACTATGGAAGTGTCACCTATTCAGATCTCTTCATATTCCCAGGGGCTTGATATCCTGACAAATTCAAAATCCTAGAGTTTGAAAAGTACAATGGGCCAAGCGATCCCTATACGCACCTAAAAGTATACATTGGCGAACTGGGGTCTTATGCTGAAGATGAAAGCCTCAGAATGCAACTTTTCCAAAAGAGTCTCATTGGAGAGGCTAAAGCCTGGTATGCCCGACTTGAAAATGCCAAAATCCACAACTGGGAAGAATTGGCCCATGCTTTTCTAAATCAGTACAGTTTTCAGTCACAAATGGCACCAGATCGATACCAAGTGACTAAAATCAAAAAGAAAAGTACTGAGTCTTTCCGAAAATATGCCCAAAGGTGGAGACGTCTGGCAGCGCAAGTCATTCCATCAATGACAAAAACTAAGATGGTAATGACATTTATTGATATCCAAGAGGCACCTTACTATGAGAGAATTCTAGCAGGCATAGTAAAACCATTCTCGAAGATGATCAAACACGAAGAAATAGCAGAGATGGGCCTGAAGGCAGGAAAGATTAAAGACGTCACTGCCTTGAAAGAAGTCGCTGAGCATATACAAACTGGAAAGTATGCGAGCGATCCCCAGGGTGTACCCGATAAAGGCAATGAAGAGGTATCCCTTGTTGTACAGGGGCAAGTTAGGAGACCAAACTATAGTCCCCCCATTTGGAAAAATCAAGACAATCTGCCATCTCAACAACAGGTTGCATTCAACCAATGCTAGGATAGAAAAAGAAAATTTGAAAGAACGAAAAATCGGGTGTTCACTCCATTAGACGATTCCCTTGAAAATATATTCGTGATATTAATAGATCACAAAAAAATTACCGAACTGGATCTACCTCTGGAACCAGGGAGAAAAAAAAAACAATCCAAGCCAGAGATGTGCTTACCACTCAGGGTCTCCAGGCCACGATACACAAGATTGCTGGTCTTTAAAGCATAAGATTCAAAATCAGATCGAAAGTGGCAGTATTGTGGTCCAACAACCTGATCAACAAAATGTCAACACCAACCTTCCGTTGCAACATGATGCAAATGAGGTAAACATGATCCGGTCAGGAAGCGCTGAAATGCATCCAAATCGTAAATACATACGAAGGGTGGAGGAATACCCCTAAAGGCACAGAATAAATGTCTTAGAGTGGGAAAAGTCGGAGGAGGGTATGTCAGTATTGCAAAAGAGACGATCCAGAATAAAGTAAATATGTTGGCTAAGCTGATAGTGCACCAACATCAGGAAACGAGGCCGTTTTTCACTCAAATATCAGAAAGCCAAGAGAAAAAAGGAGGTTAACCATAATGTAAGTCCATATCTCTCTATGATGAGCCAACTAAATGAAGAATATCAAAGCAGACTGAAAGTACAAGAAAAGGGGGATGATAAAATTCCTAGAAGATCTCGCAAGCAAAAAAATCGCTCAGGGAATACGATTTCCTAAAGAAGAAAAATCAAATAACCTCCCAAAGAGCCCGAAAATTCACCCCTCTAAGCAAATCAAATGAAAAAATGCTACACTTTCTGATAAGCGAAGGAAGGACTACTGAGTTGCTGCCTCCTATAAATTCCAAGAAGAATAGTTATGATTCCACCAAGATATGTCTCTATCATTCTAACTCACTTGGACATACAACTGAGGAATGCTAGTCTTTGCGACATAAAATATAGGATCTCATTGAAAATGAAGAGTTGAAGATAGAATTCCTCATGACCAAAATAAGTGAGGAGGAAATAAAAAGCTTAAATTGTTCACTTGAGACAGGAAGTTCAAAGGATTTGAAGGCTATGAGCACCAATTCTTGCAGGAGACAAGGTGGAATAATCCTAATTCAAGGAATGCCAGAGGAGACCAGGGAATTCCCAAAGGAGATTCCTCTGCCAACATCAAACATTATGTGGTCCAAAGATAGCAACCACGTTCCTGATTTTATAACCTTGGATGATACGAAGGAAATACTAATCCTTTCCAAAGAAGAAAAAGCCAAAAAGAAAAGTTCAGGAGTTCATACCTTTGTGGGATGGGTCCAGTTCAAGCGTCCCTGAGGAATGTACTGAACCAGGAAGCGATCAAGTTATGTCTATAATTAAAGATATTTAGAATCAAGAGGTAACCTCTATCGCGAGCCCTGAAGGCAAAATAATCACTGACAACTGGACTATTATGCCTCAGCTAGCCAAGAAGATGCAGATCCAAAGGATACAGTTGGGAGTTCCAGGAGATGTTGAGACGATATCACTCTCTTCGCAGTGTGCCATTTATTTTCCATGCATGTAAAGAAAAAAAAACAAAAAAGAAAAAAAAACAAAAAAAAAACAAAAACAAAAAACAAAAAGCAAAAAACAAAAAACAAAAAAACAAAAAAAACAAAAAAAAAGAAGAAAAATAAAAAACAAAGACATCTCTACACCCTTCTTACCACTTATAACTTTGAACCTTTTCACGATACGTTGGAACTACACAGACCTGATCTCCCCTCATCAATGGGAGTACATAGGCAACCATTTATGATGCGGTCAAACTAAATAAAAACCCAAAAAACCTAAACAAACACTTCTCATACCGTTTATCTTATCAAACAAGAACTACGCAGACCTGATCTCCCACACACACAGGAGTATGTAGGCAGTTATTAGTGGTGCGGTCGGACCCTCAAAAGAAATATCCAAACCCAAACATCAATGCCAAGTCTACGCCAAAGAACAACCCTCCAAGTTAGCGACCCATGTTGAGAAGACCCAATAACACTTCAATTTTATTCCATTAAATCTGGCACAAATCCCAAAAAAGAAGAAACAATGATACACTAAGACAACCAGAATCAAGGACCTTCAAAGAGCAAACACCCTCAATCACAAGTCTTCATCAAATCAGAAGAAAACCATCAACGTCGATTGCGAGAGCAAGTCGAGAACAATGATTGAGGGCATCAAAGCCCAAATACACAACCTGTTCACCATCTGGTACAGAGGTAAATGCCTCTTGCGATCTCGACATCTTATCAGCCCATCTGTCAAAGCAACTATCCCAGACAACAAGCAAGGTTAGGGAAATTTCAAAATTGGTGACAACCCGATATTGGAGCTCTTACAACAAAACTGGGGCAATCTCGAAAACAACAATAACTCAACATCGGGGAATTTATCAACCATCCTAAGGAGGAAAATGCTCCAGTCAGTACCATCAGCACCATCAGCATGGTACATCATCATCAGAGCTTCCCTCACGTCATCTTACTGGCGATTTGGATATTAATCACTTGCTCCTTCATCAACAAAGAGAGTTTCTCATATGAATCCTCGACATCAATATGCGAAAGGACTGGGGCATTGTCCAGTTGCAATAAATGGAAGGGGCTTAAGGCGGGATCAAGCCTCTCATCAAAAGAAAGGGGAGAACTCCTGAAAGAAATCATGGCTACATGAGCTTTCCCCTACAGAAGAAGGGGAAATTTCTCAAAAAAGTCCTTAACTCAGGAGCAGAAGGCTAATAACGAAAGGTCTACCAAATGAAATCCTCATCATCAAATGTGCCAACTGGTTTCGAGTCCTCACAAGTCGAGGACTTTACACCGAAGTTCAAATCTAGGCAGCAAAAGAATGAGCTGCACCCTCCAAGGATGTCAGCGGCATTCAGGTCATCAATCAAGCTAGGTTGCGAATCAAACGCTAAGGGAAATGGGAAACAAGCACTCAACAGCGAAAGGAAACTCCAAATCACCTCAAAAAGGGTTAGCGTAACATCAAGCAGAGTCTGGTGAAGAAAACCTTGGAATATTACTTCTGCAAAGGTATCAGAAGATCTGGTATTCTAAACCATTGGCATCAATTCAACGTAACATCAAGATAGTTCAGGGATACCACCATTTGAGTGGAAACTGAAACAGTTTGGGGATGTCAGCATAGTCAATTACCAGCAGGGTAGGCACGGTTGTCAAACTGCCATCAGGGTAGGCACCGTTGTAAACTACCAGCATATGCATTGGAAAGGTCCGGTGATATCAGAACATCATCCCTAGTAGAGATGTAGAAAACATCTCAACTTATCTGCATCAAACAAGAATCGGCGAAACCGACAAAAAGCGAAACCGTTGGAGTCGACACCAGCATAGGCATTAACAATGATTGATAAAGGTAAAGCAATTTGCGAAAACATTTTTACATTCATCACAACATTCATTACATTGCGATTTGCGAAATGCGATATGTGAAATGCGATGTGCGGGTTGTGAAGTGTGATTAGCCAAATACAAAAAGCGAAGTGCGAAGTGCAAAATACGAAATACGAAGTACGATTTGCGAAAATATTTTAACAATCATCATAAACACTCATTACATTGCGATTTGCATCATTAGAAATACCTTGTCATATTTCGAGTGTCTAATAATCTTTATCACGTCCATTCTCTTGCATTGCATAAACATGATAAAGAGGGGTATCTGTAGACACTCAAAATTTTATTTTCCTGTTACTTATGTAGGAGGACAAAAATGACTTTTTCACACTCCAGAGATAACCCTGGAGGACCAAAACTTCAATTCTAACCTCGAAGATAGCCCCGAAAGATCCAGTTTCCAACCTCGGAGATAACCCCGGGAAAACAGTTTCTAACCCTAGAGATAACCCTGGGAAAGTCAGTTTTAACCCCGGGGGATCAAGCTCAAAGCCCGGAGATAACCTCAGGAGGTCAAGCCAACCTCAGAGATAACCCTGAGGACATTCAAAGCCAACATCAGGTCAACCTCAGAGATAACCCTGAGAAACGACCGAAGACTAGAGATAACCCTGGGAGGGGAAAATTGGTCATTTTGCCAACTTAACTTCAATTCAAATCAAATACACTCATTTGAACTCAAATTGGTTCAACAGAAGTCCCAGAAGAACCATATCTTAACTTTTGAGCACACACTACGCAAAACAGCTCAACGGACTGCTTGACGGAAAGCTTGAAATGCTATTTCGGTCATGGACCCATCTTCACAGAATCAAAAAGGGAAAATCATATGTTATCACGTAGCTCTCGAAAAGAGATTTCTGGAATGGCATGGCACGCTTCCATCAGACTCTTGGATTGAAAGTTATGAAGGTTCGAGCGAACAGCGCGTTGTCTGAGTGCACGTACTTAGAGACAGCGGGACCCACAGTACCTGAGGCACTCCGGGCAACCGCAGGTACACCTAATGCTACCGCAGGTACACCTGCAGCTCCCCCTCTATAAATAGAGGGCTTGGGGTGGCCATATTTGTAAGAGAAAAGGCGAGGAAGCCCTGTCTAATTTGCTCTGTACACACTATAAATTAAGTGCTTTCTCATTTTAAACACTTGTAAGCTTATATATTGGTATATTTTTATCGGCGGGAGCCGAGTGTTCATCCATTTCAAGTCATTGAAGTCTTCTTTGGCAGCCCACTATAAGCCTTCTTACACACTTTAAAGTCTTTTTCTTCATCTTGGCACACACCGTTCTTCACGTTGAGAGTTGTGTTGCGTGTGTATGCCCGAACTTCGGTCCACGACTTTTATTTCTTTTTATATATATATATATATGGACTAACATTATCGAGTTATGCCTCGATTGAGCCTGAATTTTACATCCGGAGCGTTTATTTGTTTTTATATATATATATATACACATACACACTTATATATATGAACTATTTTCGAACTCTGTTCGATGAGCCTGGATTATACATTCGGAGCGTTTAATGCTTTTATATATATTTAGCGATAAATCACCGAAATGATAAATCGAGCCAGGATCAATATATATCTTGTGCGTTTACCGCTTTTATGTATATATATGTATATATATATATATATATTTATATATATATATATATATATATATATATATTTACATTTTTGTCAGGCCTGGAATTTAATTCGTGGCCTTTTACAGCTTTCTTTACATTTCGTCTCGCCTGGAGTTTACTTCGTGGTGGTTGATCATTTTTACTGCTTTCTTTACATTTAGTCCCGCCTGGAGTTTACTTCATGGCGGTTGATCGCCTTTACGACGTTATTTACATTTCTGATCCCCCATGGAGGTACTTCGTGGTGGTTGATCATGTCTCTCTATATATATTTATCACTTTTATATATTTACATTTCTAATCCCCCATAGAGGTGTTTCGTGGTGGTTGATCCTGTCTGTATATATATATATATATATATATATATATATATATATATATATATATATATATGCTTTTATATATATAACTTCTTACAACTTTCATATACATTGCTACATCATGTGAGCCTAGGAATCATGTGATCACAGATTCAGTCTATTGAATCTAGATTCGGTTCCCGTGATGGACATTTTTAGTTGTACATGGCTTGTAAATTATTTGGTACTACTATGTATATTATTTTCTCAAAGATGCTTCGCATCACAAAAATAAAAGCAATCCAACTGAAAACCTAATAAAATAGAAGTATCAAAGGCCTCAATTACTATTGAGCACAAGGATTTGAAAAACCTCTTTTTATAAAACATCACTGCTATATCTTGTTTAAAACTGAATTTTTACACAAATTCAAACCCTTTGTATATAGGTGCAAACGAGGCATAGCACTACTTCCAAATAACTGCACATTGATCCACACACACATTCATTTAACAGTTTAATTGAAAAGTGGTGGTCACCGTGGTAACACGGATGTCGGGGGGTGCCTAACACCTTTCCTCCGCATAACCAAGTCCCCAGACCCTAACGAATCTCAGTTTCATAGACCCGTTAAGCAGTGTCACAATACTAGGTCAATGTGCAAATCTTTTCTCGGCTGTGTTGGTACAACCATTTAAAAAACCAATGGCAACTGTTACAGTCCAATCGTCGACATATACATGTTGGACCTTTTCACAACTTATTTTTTCAAACAAATCTCACCTAACATGAGAACACCAAAAGACAAGAATAAAAAAGGGACAAATAAAAATCACGACGTTGACAGGTGGCGACTCTGCTGGGGACTCCAGTAAGAGGACTTAAGCCGCTATTACAAACTTTTCAAAACTGTTATCTGCTTGTGTTTAGATGTTGCATGTACATTTGAATGAATGTGTACGAATGCATTTACTTATTGCACTTAGTGCTTCACATCATATCTGCTTGTGATATTAGTGCTTCGCACATATCATCATTTCCATACGGTGAGACGCGATGTATGTTAATGTATGTTGTATGGTTCCTCCACCAGGAGGCTATCCTGTCGGTGTTTGATTACTGGACTCGTAGAAAGACTAATTCTAACGAGGCTCAGGAAAGGCACCACCTAAATTCGTTCCAATTGAAAGGCCGGATTACCTTTCCGTCAAGTAAATTGCGATGATTTAGGAACCTTCATGCCAAAAAGCCGCGAGAGTAGCCTAAGATATGTCAGCCTCTTATAAACCAAACGCGAAGAAAAGTCTCTTTATACTTTCCCATTTTAATTAATTATAATTACAATTACTTGTAATTTCATTTCCATGTCAATCTCAATGTAATGGAAAAATATGAATGAATGTGTACATGCATTCCCTTTTATCTAGCATGCTATCTTGTCATACAAACAACTGACATCCGTTTTGCAGGATAATACTCCTAAAATGGACACTTCACATAGCATGTAACATTTCCGCATAACATGTAACATTTCCGTTCTCCTCATTCTAATGGAGTGCATTTTTGACGCTTCCAAAATCGAGTTTGTCTCACCCTATTGTTGTTCACCAAAATTAAATATTAAATGATGCATAAAATACATCACACCCAATTTAAGTTCTGAATATAATTAATATGCCACACCGTTTCATAGTTTGATTAGGCTTGTGACTAATTCGTAACAACACTTTGTACCAATATTCTCTGTGCTAGTCTCAGCTACACTTTTTATTACCTGAAAGGGGGTGGTTAAGTAAAAGAGTGAGCACAAATAGCCCAGTAAAGAATATCATGACTTAAGATAATTACATTATCAATAGCCTTCATCAATACTAAATAAAATATTTAGAACATATGGTAGATGATAAAAATTTTCAACCATAATAGCAGCGGAATCAACAATCCATTAGAAAAGTCAAGTAGAACATAATGTCTACTATCTCCTCTAGATTAAAAGTCTATTGTTAATATTTTATTCCTATAATACTCATCAACATTTAATCTTTGCAATATGAGCCTAAGACATACAACTGTAAAACTAATAACACTGAGACTCAGCTCAATAGTATCACAACCATGAATTATCTATGCACTACGGCCCAAGGCTATTCGTATTTTCACCAATGGTCATGATTATACCGAATAATCCCTGGTCATAATCATACCAATCAACTGTCTATCTTTGCATGTAAGCTAAATAGGATTCTGTTTATCATCAATTTTATCGCTGAGACTCAGCTCAATAGTATCACAACCATGAATTATCCATGCACTATGGGCCAAGGATATTCGTGTTTTCACCAATGGTCATGATTATACCAAATAATCCCTGGTCATAATCATATCAATCAATATTCCATCTATGCACTACGGGCCAAAGATGACTTTCAACACAATATAAATATTAGAATAATGACAATGATATATATAATGAATGGATCATAATAATAAGATAAAATAAATCTTAGTGATTTTCAACTTAATTATCCAGAGTCCAACTTGCCAACATGATATTAAATGAAGCACAAACTATTAAGGACATTCTAATCATTTCAGGACTTTTCACCATTTAATGATAAACTGAATAAATGAATAATAATATCTTACCATAATATGCAGTATGAAAGAAATTACATCCTTTTACCATAAAAATGATACCCTCTTACCATAATAATGACATCCTCTTACCATAATAATGACATCCCTTACCTTAGCATGTTATTTGATTCTATTTTCTGTGGAATTGATCAACTTAAACAATGTTTGCATTCCTTATCTACACTTGGAGTAACATTACACTCAATAGAAATACTCATAATATTATACTCACAATATTGTAGTAAAAGAATTCTATATTTTTAGTGTAGTAATGGTGTGTGTTTAATTACTCAACCGGGTAACCTATTTATACTGAAAATTTAGTAAACAACTAGCACACCTGCTTTGAAAAAAATAACCAAATGAGGTATATAATAATGGTAGTGGAATTTATGGTCCCACTGAGAAAAATTTGGAATGTACTGTTCGGGTAGAAGGAGAATATCCTTTACTGTAGGTTAGTGTTGGGTAAAATCTAATTACGCACAACACGCAAGTATACGTGGTCAACAAGTAATAAAGTGATAAGTTGAGTATCGTCCCACAGAGAATTATTTAATAAAAATCACCAAGTACTAACCCGTAACCAACTCAATCTTATTTAAACGAATGAATTACAAACTATATAAATTAACTACTATTCCACTAATTAAATTAAGACTATGGAGATTTAAGATCACAACTTCACTTATTGCTTCATTTAAATTAACACACTTCTCATCAATTATTCTCTATCTTGAATTGTTAATTAAGAACACTAAAGTAATATTAACCACCTCTCGATGCACTAATACCGTATTAACGTCAATCCACAATTAAGATAGAAATTCGTTAAACACCTTAATCAACTAACCCACTATATCTCTATGTGAATTACAATTGAAGAAAGTTGAAGAACAAGTTCTCTATAAGATTACATGCGGCGTCAAGCATATCTCTACCTTAACACTCATCAAGCTTAAGCTACTAACAAAATCCTGAACACATGCTATCATGATTAGATCTAAATCTATACTTCATCTCTCGAGTTCATATAGATTATCACGGTAATTGATGGCCAAGCAATTAAACAATTAAGTCCAAATCACAATAGACAATCATCACAATAGAAAATACTAATTGATAACGAAGCATATTAAAATAAACTACACAATAAGATCCATTGTAATCTCAAACAAAGAATTAGTTCATGATTATTGAATTTAAACTAAGAATCCACAATTGAATACACATTAAAAGATAAAGATAGAAGAAGATGAGAAGAAATAATCTATTGTCTGTAGATTTGACGCTCCCTCCTTGCTCCTACTTCAAATCTTCAATGGTCTCCAAGTTGCTTCAATCTCCAAATCTAATTAGAACTAGGGTTATGTTCTAATCTAAAGGAGTGTTTAATCTAGTCTAATCTATGTAATCTCTCCTTATTTTATGCCTTACATCATGTATTTATAGGTTACAAGTCTAATTTTTAGCTTAGGAACAAACCCAATCCAATTTGGAATCAAAAAGGTGTCAAAATTCGCCCAAAACGCGTCCAGGCCCGCACCAAGCCTTTCCCCAGCTCAAACTCTGCTTCCTAGCGCCTAGGCGCTTGATTTGGCCTTGACTGGAGTGCCTAGGCGCTTGGGCTGCATTATGTTTCTGACTTGGAGCGCCTAGGCGCTTGGTCTAGGCTTGTATGGAGCGCCTAGGCGCTTGCTCCTTTTTCTAACATTTTATGCTCCGACGTCCTTTGGGAAAATGGTCATAACTTCTTCGTCCGAACTCCGATTTAGATGATTCAAGATGTTCTGGAAAGAGGAAAAGTAGATATACAACTTTTATTCTTGAAGTTTCACGAAATAATATCCGGAGCTATAGTCAAATTGGCTCTGAAGTGACTTCTGTGTAAATGGCAAGCCGAAAACGCGAATCTAGCCACCCTAAATGTCGATCCAAGTAACTTTTGTCCCAATTCCTACAAAACAATATAAAACATGCATGAATAGACACAAACACATAAAAACATCCTAAAAGACTTGAGAACAACAATAAATTAAGCTTGAATGTATCCAATTCATGTGTATAAAACTCACTCATCAAATACCCCCAAACTTAAACCTTTGCTTGTCCTCAAGCAAAAACACAAAAATGTTATGCAATGCAATGTAATGAAACTAATCTATATGCCTACGAATTCAACAGTAATGACAGAAACAAGTCTATTTAACCGGCCTTAGAGAAATCAAGTAAACATGATAATACATCATATTTAAACAAATCAGTAATTTCCCAATCAATCATCAAATCTTAGACTGTTATCACTGATATAGTGCGTGTGTGCTCCACAACAATGTTAATTGATATAAAGTCAAATTTAAGACATAATAGATATCTTCGAAGGCATCATACAGTGCAAATTCACAAAATTCACGAACAAGCTAGATCCAACTAAAGTCAAACATCCACCAAGTTCAAGAGTCCAATCCGGGATACTTATGCTTTACTTTTCATCACGGGGGGTTTTTTGCTCTTTTCCCGTTTTATTATATTTCTTTTTCTTTTCTTTTTTTTTATTTTTTTTTAAACATGACTGTGCAATGTCTCATTCCATTAGGCTAACAGTGTCACCCCTTAGCGAGCTTTCGACCAACGACTCCCAGACCATATAAAACCTTAGGGCGCTAGGTTTTAAGATACCCCTTCGGGCGTACTTGCTCAAGTAACAAAGGCCCCGAAACAAAACTAGCCACGGTAATTATTTTTTTTTTCTTATTTTTTTCTTTCTTTTTTTTTTTAACGAAGCTTATATATCCCAAATTTCCCCCCAAACTTAAGTTTTTATCAAAATTTAGCCATCTCCGCCTATTCATGTCTTTCATTCCTTCACATTAGTATTATCCTTAAGAAATCCATTATGTATCAATTTAAACTTAATCAGTCAACATATCTGTTATTAACGTGCTAACCTTAATTATACCATTTTCAAACAGGAAAAGATTCAATTCTTAACAAGAAATCACATCAAAGCCTGATTATTCAATACTATACTTATCTACTTAACTCAAGTCTCATCATTGGCCAAAATAGACTTTTACTATCTAACAGTTGGAATCATACAAATATAAACTAACTGCAACAAACATAGTAAACTAACTACTATTTTTGCGATTTTTAAATTTTTTTTTTAAACAAAAAAAAAACTGAATGCAAAAACTAAATGTAAATAACCCGAAAACATAACGAACTACAATGTAAATAACTAACTACATGCAATATGACACTAAAATGCCCCCAAACTTAAACTAGACATTGTCCTCAATGACTGAAATAGAGAAAATTAAAGTAGAGGACTTCCCTGAAAATATAGCAATCGTCCTCCTTGTCCGCTAAGTTTGGAGAATATGCTAAGCACATGGAACAAATTGGGCACCACACTTGAATTTGACTTGAATAACCTGTAAAACCATGATAGAAGCAATTTTATTAAATCCTAAATAAATGCAAATTCAAAACTACTAATATAAAACTTAATAAAAACTAAAAATAAAAATTAAACTTGGGTTGCCTCCCAATAAGCGCTTGTTTTATAGTCTTTCAGCCTGACTTTTTCTGGTCAATGCTATCCAATTCCTCTTCGAAAGTTGAGGAACCCTCTATCCATCAAAAATAATATAGCTTTTGGTAAGTTCCCATTTGTGATAGCCATTACATCAAAGTCACCTAGCATGCTCTGGTTTGGTATGATCTCAACCAAGAACGTCCCACAGCTAGGTGTTTTCTTCATTGTGTATGTGATCACTTTGGGGCATGGAAGCTTGTCACACACAATGTGCTCTTCGTCTATCTTCTCTTTCTCGTCCCACCATGGATTTAAAATTGTACTCACTCTTATGTCAATAAGATCTTCACCGACGACATGACTACCAAGCGGGCACGGTTTTGCAAATCTAACCAGATCGTTGACCTTTGGTGGAGACCCATTTAGATCTTTGTGGACCTCTATTTCATTATCCCCAATTGTCTCCACACTTCCTATACCTTGTGGCTCATCCAATTGCAGATTTGGTTCGGGTTCTCCGTCAATTTCGTCATCCATGTCATAAAGCCAAGTGTTTGAAGGAAGGTTGCTTACGGCTTCGGTCATTTGCTCTATCGGATCCGCAAGATTTTGAATTGACCTCGCTTGATTACTCATTCTCTCCTCATTTGATGCTATGAACTTGGACACCAATTCCTCCAACCTTGAATTTTCTGTTTCAGTCTCGGAAGCCATGTATTGAGGACCATTGGTTGAGGTAGTGAGGAGTTGTTCCATTCGATTATTAAAATTTTGGGTTGATAACTCCTAACTCATTATCATCTCTTCTTTTTCTGCTATAATCCTTAACATGAATTCCTTGAAATCTGAATTGTCTTCTTGTTGCTTTGGAGGTGGATTTGAGAAATTTGATGGATATGTTGGATTTGGAGCAGAGTATTGGTCCTGATAGTTGTAGCTCCATGAAGAATCCGGGTGATACCCCCAAACTTGATGGTACTTATCATATGCATACTGGTTGAGGTATATACCACCTTGTTTTCCCCGCCCAAAACTAACGGTGCATTGATGACTCGGATGGTTGCCAGCACAATAGTCACACATGATTGCCATCCTTTGACTCTGTTGGGCTGCGATAACGTCCAACTCCCTCGAAAGTTCTTTAATTTGTGCTGACATTGCGGAAAGTGTCGCGAGTCTGTCAATCTCCTTTTCTTTTGGTTGAGTCATGTTCGTGTATGGCCATTGATACGCAAAGTCATCCATGGTACCTGAAAAGAGAGAAATATAGGAAGAGAATTAAAAATAAAAATAAAAATGTTTAAATTAAGACTAATTTGATTGAAGCTAATATTGGTAAAACTGTATTAAATTAATTTCCCGGCAACGGCGCCAAAAACTTGTTGGGTAAAATCTAATTACGCACAACACGCAAGTATACGTGGTCAACAAGCAATAAAGTGATAAGTTGAGTATCGTCCCACAGAGAATTATTTAATAAAAATCACCAAGTACTAACCCGTAACCAACTCAATCTTATTTAAATGAATGAATTACAAACTATATAAATTAACTACTATTCCACTAATTAAATTAAGACTATGGAGATTTAAGATCACAACTTCACTTATTGCTTCATTTAAATTAACACACTTCTCATCAATTATTCTCTATCCTGAATTGTTAATCAAGAACACTAAAGTAATATTAACCACCTCTCGATGCACTAATACCGTATTAACGTCAATCCACAATTAAGATAGAAATTCGTTAAACACCTTAATCAACTAACCCACTATATCTCTATGTGAATTACAATTGAAGAAAGTTGAAGAACAAGTTCTCTATAAGATTACATGCGGCGTCAAGCATATCTCTACCTTAACACTCATCAAGCTTAAGCTACTAACAAAATCCTGAACACATGCTATCATGATTAGATCTAAATCTATACTTCATCTCTCAAGTTCATATAGATTATCACGGTAATTGATGGCCAAGCAATTAAACAATTAAGTCCAAATCACAATAGACAATCCTCACAATAGAAAATACTAATTGATAACGAAGCATATTAAAATAAACTACACAATAAGATCCATTGTAATCTCAAACAAAGAATTAGTTCATGATTATTGAATTTAAACTAAGAATCCACAATTGAATACACATTAAAAGATAAAGATAGAAGAAGATGAGAAGAAATAATCTATTGTCTGTAGATTTGACGCTCCCTCCTTGCTCCTACTTCAAATCTTCAATGGTCTCCAAGTTGCTTCAATCTCCAAATCTAATTAGAACTAGGGTTATGTTCCAATCTAAAGGAGTGTTTAATCTAGTCTAATCTATGTAATCTCTCCTTATTTTATGCCTTACATCATGTATTTATAGGTTACAAGTCTAATTTTTAGCTTAGGAACAAACCCAATCCAATTTGGAGTCAAAAAGGTGTCAAAATTCGCCCAAAACGCGTCCAGGCCCGCACCAAGCCTTTCCCCAGCTCAAACTCTGCTTCCTAGCGCCTAGGCGCTTGATTTGGCCTTGACTGGAGCGCCTAGGCGCTTGGGCTGCATTATGTTTCTGACTTGGAGCGCCTAGGCGCTTGGTCTAGGCTTGTATGGAGCGCCTAGGCGCTTGCTCCTTTTTCCAACATTTTCTGCTCCGACGTCCTTTGGGAAATTGGCCATAACTTCTTCGTTCGAACTCCGATTTAGATGATTCAAGATGTTCTGGAAAGAGAAAAAGTAGATCTACAACTTTTATTCTTGAAGTTTCACGAAATAATATCCGGAACTATAGTCAAATTGTCTCTGAAGTGACTTTTGTGTAAATGGCAAGCCGAAAACGCGAATCTAGCCACCCTAAACGTCGATCCAAGTAACTTTTTTCCCAATTCCTACAAAACAATATAAAACATGCATGAATAGACACAAACACATAAAAACATCCTAAAAGACTTGAGAACAACAATAAATTAAGCTTGAATGTATCCAATTCATGTGTATAAAACTCACTCATCAGTTAGCTAGAAGAAGCCGAAGAGTTACTTGATTGAGTATTCAGACTAAGAAATTCTGTATAATACAGATTGGCTCTGCCTCAGCCTCGCTGACCGCGGCCACGACCTCTGTTGGTCATTCCTACAAATATTTGCTGGTTAGAAAATTTGGTAAAGAATTATGTTTTCCTTTGATATATTCAATATCAAAGTTGAATATTGATAAAGTACTTTGCCAAGTAGCAAATATCTGTTTAGAGGCTAAATTCTGAACATCCTTCTTAAATATTTGCTTTGCAGCTGAGCAATCAACTCGGATCAAAAAGTGCTGATTCAAAAGATCATCCTCAAATTTTAAAACACATTTAACAATTGAAAGACATTCTGTTTTTAATAGTGGGATAATTTAAAGAAGGTCCTTTCCAAGTTCCTGAAGTAAACTGATAAGATCCTCTTTTTTACTGTTAGGATTAAATTGCTTTAGAATACCACCATATCCTGTATTAGAAGCATCAGTTTGAACGATCTTCTTCTATTTAGGATTAGGTAGAGAAAGACAAGGTAGCTGTTTAACCCTAGCTTTGATCTTTTTAATTGCATCGGTATGTTCAGTAGTCCAAGGTAAAGGATTTTTACGTAATCGGGTAAAAAGAATAGCAGCATCCTGGTAAAGATTCGAATTTTTACGTAATCGGGTAAAAAGAATAGCAGCATCCTGGTAAAGATTCGGGTAATAATCTCAAATGTAATTAAGGTTGCCTAAAAACCTTTGCTGTTGATTAGCATCCTTAATTTCATCCGAAAATTTAGATGCAAATTCAATACATCTATCAATTGTAATAATTGTTCCATTGAAAATATTATGTCTAAGAAATCTGATTTTAGTTTGGAAAAGTTTCATCTTAGGGGCAGAAACAACCAAACTATTTTTTATGATAACATTTTTGAAAATATTTAAATGTTTAATGTGTTGTTCAATGGATGAAGAGAAAATTAAGACATCATCGATATAACAAATAATGAATTCAGTAAAAGGATTGAAAATATCATTCATGATGTGCTGGAATTCTGAAGGTCCATTTTTTACTCCAAATGGAAGAACATTCCATTCATAATGACCAAAAGGTACTGTAAAAGTAGTTTTGTAAGTATCCTGTTCTCTAATTTGAATTTGCCAAAATCCTGATTTCATATCAAATTTAGAGAAAATAATGGCATCATGAAGTCTATCCAGAAGGTCCTTCTTGTTGGGAATTGGATATCTAATCCATTAAAGGGCTTCATTAAGAGGTTTATAATTGATAACATAAAATGATGTACAGCTCTAGGGAGAAGTACTGGGTTTTATTAATTTTTTCTGTTTAAGAGACTCAATTTCAGCTTTGTAAAGGAGTAAATATTCTTTCTTCATCTGACTAGGTCGAGATTTAGTAGGAATATTTTTCTCATTGAAATTAGGGATATAAGGAGGAGAAATAATGTGTTTCTTCCTATTCCAGAAAGCATTTGGGACATCACTACAGATTTTAGTTTGAAGAGTTTTGTGGATTAATTTTATTTTTTCCTTTAAAGAAGGTTGTAAAATTCTTTGTTCTGTTGTAAGAACTTTTGTTTCCTTTTGAATGAAATTAATCTTCTTATCTTTAGAATAAATCATGTGTTTAACTTGATTTAATTCTTTAGTATAAGGTTCTGTAATGAATTCAAAAATAATATGTCTGTTATTTAGAGTTGTGTGAATTCGCAAAGTATCAATTTTTGAGATAGGCATTAAAAGACACAAGAAAGGGGTGCCTAAAATGATACTTTGATTCATGTTACGGATAAGAACAAAAGAAGTAGGTAAACATAAGCCTTGATTACAGATTAAGGCTTCAAGAATTTTATATTTAATATTCATAGTATTTCCACTTGCACTAGTTAAGGATTGAGTGGTTTTCTGAAAGTATGTAGTAGGAATTAATCCTTCTTGAATACAGTTCATGTCAGCACCACTATCGACTAGGGTAATGACAATTTTGATAATAAAATCCGGTTTAATGATAAAAGTAATTCTGATATACCATTTCTGAAAAACTACTTGATTCATAAGCATTAAATAATTTTCAGAAGAATCTGGTTTATCAGAAGATTCAGTTTTGGAGGTTTCAATATGACTATCTTGTTTATGGTTTAGCTGTTGCTTAATATTATTTAAATCCTGAAAAATAATAATATTAGTATTCTGCAATTGTTTTATTTCAGATTTTAAAATATTTACTTCGCTTTTGAGGTCCTGGATAGTAGTGGGTTTTTCAGCAGTATAAACATTTTGTATATGTTTCATAACTTCCCTTATGCTATATTGTTCGATGGGAAGAATTTCTTCTGTTTTTTGATTTTTATAGCAGGCTTCTAAAATTTTTAATTTAACTTTTGGATCTTTAATCTGGTCTGCTAAGTTGAGAAGAGATTTTTGGGTGTTTGTTAAGACATTGATACTAGGTCCTCCAATGTCTAAACCATTCATTTCGACAATAGCCTTCCAATAGTCAGCTTCAGTAGTTGTATTACAGTTATTTTTAATAGTGCAAGCTTGACATTGATCCTCACCAGAATCATTGTCGGAATCAGAATGGATTTTAGCTAAATCTTCATCTGAACTAGGTTCAGAATCACTACTAGTCAAACAATTAAAAATTTGTTGTTGAATGTCCTCATCAAGGGACATTTCATTAAGTTTCTGCTTTAATTTTGATTTGCATTTATTAGCAAAGTGTCCTGTAATAATCCGATATTTTCTATGTAAATAAATAAGAAATTTTGCATATAATTTTTTTATTATTTGAAGATGGGAATATGTGCCAAATAATGTGTATGTATATATGTGATAAATAAAATTTATTTATTACATGAATAATTTCAAATAATTTTATTTTAGAATTATTGATCATTATAACGTATTTACTTATAATAATTAATTTTATAGTAGAAATGTCCTTATTATTTATTTTGTATGAAAATATGATTTTTATATTATTTAAATAATATATGAAATGATTATTGGAATTATTATAATTACTATTTTATTATATGAATTTTAGTTCCGATTATTATGTTAATTATTTTAACTTAATTAATAATGTTAGATATGAAAAATAAATCAGATATGGAATCCAAACCCTAAATTTGGGTATTGATCAATGGAAGAGAATAATAATATAATATTAATTATATTTTAATTTTTTAGTGCTATAAATATGTACTGTAAATGCATAGAGTGATAACGGTGGGCCAAATATGGTAAATTATGGCATAACCCTCATATCGTGTTATTAAACCCTAATGGTTAAACTCGAGGCTGTGTAGTAATTGTGTTATATGAATTTTACTGTGTATTATATAATTTCTGTAATTAGGAGAAACCCTAATTATTATTTGAAAATCCTAATTTGCTAAAATTAGAAACCCTAATTATTGTTTTAGTAAATTATAATGATAATTAGGAAGCCCTAATTATTAATTTGGGAACCCTAATGATGTTAAGGAACCCTAATTATTTAAACCCTAAATTTCTATTAAAAACCCTAATTTCTATTAAAAATCCTAATTTAATTAGTGTGTTTAAAATTAAAATTTTATTACACTTTAATTTTTAATTATCCAAACCCTATTAATTATTTGGGAAACTTTAAGATGTAAAAACTAGTGATTAAAACCTAGATTCAAGCACCTTGGACAAGTATACCCTTGAGATTAAAATAAAATTACTAAAAGGCCCTTTTTGTCCTATTTGGTGTATTATTGTTGGGAGATCTTAGCAAATCTGCAGCCACCCTAGTCTATACTACCTAGTTGTGAGCTACAACACCAGCACATCAGCTACTAACAACCAAGTTCATTGCACCAATTGATATACATGATTCAAGAGAGAGAAAAGCAAAATAAAGCTCATTTATGCAACCCACACTTAGCCATACCCTCTCAAGACCAAACCCACAAAATTGTAGTGTTAGATCAGTCACAAAGCAAGCCCCACGAAATCCACAAATAGATCAGAAGCTAAGAATCAAGATTTTTTTTAAAGAGAGGTACAAAACCCTAATTTACAATCTGATCTTGAAGGCCATGTTAGATGTTATGATTTAATGTTAAACATATTGGTTATAGTGTCTAATGATGATCTGGGTTGCTAGATGTTGAATCCATAACATCTATATGCTCAAATTTGAAGATTTGCAAAATCTGGAAAAAAGTTCAACTGTGGTCTGACAACGAATGTCAGTGGCCGCATATCTTTTCTTGATTATGGTTTTTGTTGTTTTTAAGTTGTTATGTGTAGCTTGTAATGTGATATGTAATCTGCAAAATGAATCAGGGTTATTTGATGTCTAGAATGGAAGTTATTGACGGTCAAATACCGTTGACCGGCATTGACCGGAAGAAATCTGGGCAGCCCAGATTATGCCAGATCGGTCATACAGTAAGTTTGTCAGGTTTTGCAAGTTCTATTGATGTTGTTGTAATTAATATGTAGCCTGTTTCTCTAACTATAGAACCATGACTTTAGATCTTGTAGATAATCATCAGGTAGATTGTAACAACTGGTCAAAGTAGGCCACTCGCACTGACTTAGCTTTTCTGGGAATTTCCAGAAACTGAAAGAGGCTTATTTCTGACAAGGTTTGACTGATCTGTATATGTCAATTGTGTTGTGATTTTGTTAATGTTTTGTAATAGATCTACTCCATTACATGTTGGTTACGTACTGCATCTTGGAAATCACTAAACCATTACAAGGATTACAAGTTGTAGAAGCGCACAAATGGACAGTCGAACTGTTCTTCATTTCTGGGTAACCCAAAAATGAAGAACAGCTCTGACAGCCTGTTCATGAGCCTAGATCTTGAAATTCAGTTATGTTATGAACCTGTTGGTGGCTGGATTCTGTAGTCTTGCACGAGTACTACAATATCTGACCAAGATTATGCCCAGAATCATCACGGTTTACAAACTATTATTGGTCAAACTAGCTACCTCGTCAACTGACATTGGT
The DNA here is from genome assembly GCA_020205505.1 of Panax japonicus. Lineage (NCBI taxonomy): Eukaryota > Viridiplantae > Streptophyta > Magnoliopsida > Apiales > Araliaceae > Panax > Panax japonicus. The sequence continues at coordinate 67,905,774 of CM035096.1, forward strand.
TTCTGGGTTTGGCCAAGAACAGCTCAAGAACACCTATAGCGACAGTTTCGTCACTATAGGGCCCTTTGGCGACATACAGTATTTATTATTTTCCAAAAATTATTTAATTTCATTAAATAAATAGAAAAAAAATAGTTTTTAATTATTAAAAATACCAAATAAATTATTAAAAATTATTTTAAAATCAAAAAATTAGTTTTTAATTATTTTAAGTATATTTCATAAATATTTAATATTTTTGAAATATTATTAGTATTTAATTTATTTAATTATAATATTAAATAAATTAGATAAAAATGATTTTAATATTTGAAAAATCATTTAAAATTATGTTATGATATAAGAAAATATTTTAAGTTATTTTTAATGAATTTTAATATTTTGTGATAAATTTCATTAATAAATTAATATTAATGATAATTAAGTTATTTACTAAATGAATTAAATAAATTAATTAAAAATGATTTTATTATATTAAAAATCATTTTAAATAATAATAAGGTATTTAAAAAAATTTAAGTTATAAAATATAACTTTCAATATTTAAAGGTAAATTTCATTAATTAATTATTATTAATGATATTAAAGTTATTTAATAATTATATTAAATAATTTAGTTTAAAAATGATTTCAATATAATAATAATCATTTTAAATGAAAATAAAGTGTTTAAAGATATTTTAAGTTATAAAATATAACTTTTAATATTTAAAGGATAATTTTATTAATAATTTAATATTAATAATTATTAATTTATTATTAATGATATTAAATTTATTTAATAATAAATAGTTTTAAATGGTTTTATTAATTTAAAAATCATTTAAAAAGGATATAAATGAATTAAAAATATTTTAAGTTATAAATAATGACTCCTATTATTATTCCGTCGGATAATTCCGTCGGAATTACTCCTATTCAGTCGAAATTACATTACTCTCGACGGAAATATCCGTCAGATATTCGGTCGTAAATATTCACGTCGAAAATAACGTCCATCAAAAGTTCTGTCAAAAATTACATATCTTCGACGAACGTATCTCCGACGGATGTACGTCGAACATTAGCTATCTTCGACCGAATATATAGGACGAAACTGTTCATCGAATATAAGAGTAACTAAGTTCGATGAATACATTCCCTCGGAATTACCTTATTCCTGAATGAAAAATAGAATAACCCATCAAACATTAAAATTGGCTGATTATTACCTTCGACGGACTTTACGTCGGAGATAGGGTGTTTACGACGGATAATTTACGTTGAAGATAACGTATGCTCGACAGAAATTAGGATATTTCGGTATTTATTAAAAATTACTTGTTATTTCTGACCGTCGCAACTAGCTTATTCTGTCGGAATTAACTATCCTTTTTTTTAAATACATATTTTAAAAGTTCAGTTTCCAGGTGTTTAAACCCATTAATGTACCTGTAACCTGTCACAACCCAATACACAGTAATATAAACTTGTATCTCACATTCAAATATGCAACGTAGAACTAAAACTTAATCTTCAACTCATTATCATTCACATTCACATTCAAATATCCACCAAAATGTATTGCAAGCTAACCAATTACAAATATAATTAATTAACCATAAATGTTAAACAATATAATTTACAATAGTTGTACAGACGCAATTAGACAATATAATATATACAAAAGGGTCTACCAATAACATGAATATATACAAATGAACTATAAACTAGTAAAAGTATGATCATCATCGGGCGGAGGTGAACGACGCTGCTCTGGTGTATGGATGTCAGACTCGTGCTCCTGCTCATCATCGCCAGCCTGGTCGCCATCACCACCCTGTTGATAGAATCAAAAATATAAATAATTAGTCCATATATATATATATATATATATATATATATATATATATATATATATATATATATATATATATATGTGAGAATTAACAAACTAGCCTTAATTTAAAAACATAAAAAATAAGAATACCTAAGTAGGTGGGGGCGGATGAAAAGCCTCCTCCAAGAGGGTAATCACCATCCAGAGCATCTCGACGCTCCAAGCGTCGAACTGCTCTCGTGGTAATCACGTACTCTCTGCAGAGGCCCTTGCTATAATATCCTGAGTAATCTGGTGAAGACGAGAATTGGAAGGAAACTGCTGACGCTGAAAGACCGGATCGATATGGAACCTATCCGACACGGCCCCTATCAGCCGTCAGAAGATATCGTCATCCAAGCCAGTGCCCCGTATGATATGGTCCGACATGTGCTCTCAGACACTGGCGCTGGCTGGAGCCTATAAAGAGATACAAATTTGATTACTAATAATAATTTATATAATGTGATAAATTCGGATAATTTCGTGAAACATTAAAAAATATTACCTCCAGAAAGTGTATATGAGGGTATCCTCGGCAGACCCAACACTCGATATCTGCCGGTACAGCTAGTAGGGGGATCCTGAGACGCGACCCATAGTCTCAGCTCCTCATCCCGATCTAATACAATATCGGGAAGAGGGATGGCGAAATATAACAGCTCATAACCCCTCCTAATAGTCTCCACCTCAGCTATACGCTTGTCCCGAAGCCTCTAAAATCGGTCCTATAATGTATTCTGTATATGTATGTTAATTATATCATTTTAGTTACGATTGAATATTATTAAAAGCTAAATAGTAAGATGAGTTTTACCCGTATAGATAAAGCTGCCTGAGACAAAGCACACTCGTCCTTAGGCGTGTGGGCTCAATCCCAAAACTCTAGAATGGTAGGATCACGGCCCAAGGTCCTCCCCAATGCCTAATACAAATAATTATAAAATAGGTCTTAAGTATTTGTCTGAGAACTTGACACATAAATAACTAAATACAACGCACTTACCGTCTTCACCTCCTCGAACGACTGAGAACTAGTGGTGTGTACTATCCAGAGCTGACCACGGTTCTTCTTCGCCTGTTCGAACTTTTTCTTGAAGTCATCAGCCTCCCAGTGCGCACACATAGCCTCCCAGGCTAAATCGGAGACTATGCGGGGCTGATGATCTCTGATGGTGGTCCCGGGTTGGTCCACAACTACCCGGGCTGCGTTCTGTCGCATCTCATACAGCCATCCAGAGTAATTCACAGTGACGTGATGCTCAATCACAGCATCGCCAGCTGACTGAGAGATGCTCGAGTCAAATCGATAATAAACCTATAACAAAAGATTATTAAAAATTAAGAACATTTGACGAACTGACCAATACAACTATGTGGTGATAATATGCTTAACTTATGTGGAACTCCCGCAAGACGGTATGCATAAAAGTGGCATCATACCGCGCATACTAACTGAGCCGCATGCACCCTCTCGGGAGATGCATCAAGCAAATCACATGTAGGGTGTACTTAGCCACCGGGTCTAGTATACTATAGAAAAAGTATAACAATATGTGTTATGTGAATTATGTTTTGCAATAACTGATAGAAATAGTGTCGAAAATATTAACACCTACTGCTGGGAAACGACATCCACCGGTACTGTAAGTGGCACTGCCGGCGGACGACCAAAGATACCGAGGTTCGTCCCTCGGTGTCGTCGACGAGGTGCATCTGTAATAATTATATTTAACATAGTACATCAATAATCATTGTAATTAATTCAGCTTGAGATATATTTAAATCCTAGTTAAGATAACTTACTCGCGCCTAAAGAAGAGCCTCCATCGTGGCTACCGTCTGCAGTATCGGATCGCCCACCTCCTCGGTGACCTCCACCGCTATGTCTAGCCATGAATATCCTACTGCAATAACAAAATTGGTAGATTACGAATATGTAAGGTTTAATAATATGTGGTAAGGACTAATATGAAAGCTCATTTTCAATTACGCACGTTATCAAACCCATCAGAATCAACGTATATATCATTCTCAAATTCGGTATCTTCCTCATCCTCAGTTTCGAGATCAGTTTCATCATCGTTATTATCCTTAACGACTACATAATCATTCATGTGTACGGTGGCCTCGACATCCTCATCTCTAGGTACATCAATGACATTAGTACTCACCACATCTTCAGAATGGAACACTACGGACAATGGGTTGCTCACATCTTCTTGCAACGCCTCATCCATACCAAATATGTTATCAGTATTAAATGAGCGTGTTTTAGTAGTGACTACTGTGTACCAGGGGCTTCAAGTATTTATGACATTAGGAGCGTAATACACTTGAGTCACTTGACTTGCTAACACGTACACGTCATCAAAATTTAACATCGTCTTGATATCCATGGTTATGATTCTATTACGATCAACTTTAACCCCCTTTTCAGTATCAAACCAGCTACACTTAAATGTAACTACCTTTTTGCCACCGTGATAATTGAGCACAACTACATCCTGTAAACGACCATAGTAATTGGACTCAGAATCTTGATAACAGCTTCCTAACACCACAACCCCAGAATTGACTGATGTGAGTTCATGCAAGTCATCGACTCTAAATCTATACCCATTCACGATGCAACCAGGAAAAGAACTAACAACTTTGTAAGGTCCTTGGATAACATCTATAAAACGCTCAAAAATACTCTCCGCTTCAACCCTTTTGTTTTAATCGGCGCATATACCTATGATAAATATTTTGCAGACTTAGTGAAGTATTATTAATATGAGCAGGATAGAGCAATATATAGCAGTTTATATATTACCTCTTAAAAGGATACATTCACCGATATTGCACCGGTCCGCCAAGTTTGAGTTCATACGGCAGATGAATAGGCAGATGTTCCATCGAGTCAAAAAATCCTGGAGGGAAGATCATTTCAAGCTTGCACATGATAAGCACAATATTCTTCTCTATCTGTTCGACATCACTGTGCTTAATTATAGTTGAGCAAATATCTCGAATGAAATTTGACAGTTCGGTCAATGCATCCATATATTTTATGGGTAACATCTCACGAAATGCAATTGGAATCAACTTCTGCATGAATACATGACAATCGTAACTCTTAAATCTAGAAATTTTCAATTGCTCAACCTTACAACAACATATTATGTTCGACGCATATCCATCTGGGAGCTTCAACCCACTAACCCACTTACAGACGTCTTCAACTTGTTGCTTAGTAAGACTAAATGGAGCTTTAGGTTTCGTAGTGTTAGGGCGAAGCCACAATTCTGGCCTAATGCTCAATGCCTCCAAATCTTTTCAAGCATTGTCATTGTCTTTAGTTTTACCATTTGCATCTAACATGGTGTAAAACAAGTTCTCGAAAACATTCTTTTCGGTATGCATGACATCTATACAGTGACGAAATGAAAGTGTGCCCCAATACGGCAACTCAAACCATATAGGCAAATGTGTCCAATTATGAGTCTTCCCGTACCCGGCTGCTCTCAATTTACTGTGTTCCTTCCCCGACAAAGGAAAATCAAGTTGATTCAACAACTCCAAGACCTCACTGCCCGACAGCCGACCAACAACCCCCTTCTCTATCTTTCTGTTGAACTGTGTAGACATCTTTCTGTAATTGTGATCAAGAGGCAAGAATCTACGAGCAGTACCAAATAAACTACATTTTCGCCCATGCTGTAACTGGTTGCCTTGCACATCCCCCATACACACTGGACAGGACAGCTTCCCGTGAGTTGACCAACCACTAACCATCCCAAGAGCCGGAAAGTCAGTGATAGTCCATAACAGGGCTGCTTTCATCACAAAATTCTCGCATATCTATTTATCATACGTCTGAACCCCTGTCTCCCACAACATCTTTAGTTCATCCACTAACGGTCGAAGGTACACATTAAGATCTTTTGTAGGACTTCTATCCCCCGGAATGAGTAAAGTCAAAAACAAATATGGATCCCTCATGCACATTGTCGTTGCCGGTGAAAGATTATAAGCGACCATAATGACTGGCCAAACTGAGTACGGCTAGCTAAAATTATTAAAAGGGCAAAAGCCATCAGTAGCCATGCCAAGCCTAACATTCCTAACTTCTTCCGCAAACTCGGGATAATTTACATCAAATCTCTTCCATTCATCTCCATCCGCTGGGTGAGTCAGCTGACCAGGCACGACATCCCTTGTTCGATGCCAACTCATATGTTGAGCCGTATAAGACGACATGGATAGCCGCTGAAGTCTCGGCGCAAGTGGAAAGTATCATAAGATTTTCCTGGGAACATGTTTCTCCTTCCCCCCACGTTTTGTAACCTTGTAGTGCGATAAACTGCATATATCACACTGTCCCTTATCTCTGTCCTCCCCATACTATAACATGCAATCCTGCTCACAAGCATCGATTTTCTGATACCCCATATTTAACCCCTTGACCATCTTCTTCACTTCGTAATAATTCACAGGAAGAGTATGATCCTTGGGTAAGAACTGTCCAATTATAGCGAGCAAATTGTTGAAACCTCTCTCACTACAGTTGTGCTCATTCTTGAAGTGTAAGAGTTTCGTCACTGCAGAAAGCTTGGTGTTCGTATCATTTCCCGGATACAACGCGACCCCAGATTCAGATAGCAACTTGTAAAAGGTAACAATTGTATCATTTGGCACTTGCTTCGCACTGCTTGAAGTAGGTTCATATTCTGCCCAGTTAATAGTACTAGGGCCATAAGCATCAACCAAAATCTCAACTGGATAATAGTTTTCGACGTATGAATCCCGTGGAATTGTTTGTTCCACAATATTTTCAATCACTTCTGATTCCCCGTGATGAGTCCATACGAAGTACCCTTCTACAAATCCATGAGAAAATAAGTCGAATTTAATCTCGTCGACTTTCTTCCAAATCAGATTTTTACACTTGACATATAGGCATCACATCTTCTCGTGCGGATCATCCGTATGTTCTAGTGCTTTGGTCAAGAAATCTAAAACCCCAATACTATCCCCTCCCATCAATAGGTATCCTACGGTACATCCAACTCTGGTCGACTGACATTTTTAAGTACACAGAAGTACGCATTAAGTTAATTTGGATATTCATGCGTGAATTAGATTTACCTAGTATCTCTACAGGACAGGGGTAAGTCTTCTATCCCGTTATTGGATGTGTCTCGTCACTAGTGCAAACACATTGAGTACGTTTCATGAGTTTCAAGAAAATTTTGGCAGCACCTCCCCATGGTCTCCAAGAACCTGAAATAGACTAAGATAACTTAATCTAAGTATGCACTCGGAGAACATATAGAGATAACAGTCGATTAATCCTTAAAATAACAAAAAATGTACCATTTCGTATTTGTACCGACCTAAGTGAGAGACATAACATCCAATAACAGTCCCAAACTGGGGACTGTTCAAAATTCACCCCTATTGAGTGTATGTCAAACGGGTTTCTAAGTTTCAAAGTATAGTACATAGTTTATGAGAATTTATGTGGAATCTCTACTTGAGTCGGCAACCGGGCAAAAAAATAGGGTCGTAGTTCCTGTTGTGTCCTATACTCGAATAATAAAGTTAATTCAATTACTGCAAAGATTCTTCACTGTTCCATCATAACAGATGACAACATCCCAAAGGAGTTCCATTACGCTATTGAACAAAGTTCAACAACTTACTGGCACTACTTTCGGATGTTGTCATCTGTTATGATAGAACAGTGAGGAATGTCTGCAGTAATTCAATTACCTTTATTACTCGAGTATAAGACATAAACAGGAACTACGACCCCCTTTTTTTAATAGTTACCGAGGAACCGGTTGGAGTACTATTTAGCTGCAACTGCTATGTCCAAACCTGCATACAAGAAAGAGTACATATATGTATGGAGAGTATTATTGCATTTATATATTGAAAATTATGGCAAACTAAGAAAATGCTACTTAGTTTATTTTGCCAATGATAAAACTAAGTAAGTGGTACTTAGTTTATGAGAATTGTTAATTATTTGGAATCTATAGAGACTACTGTTCGACATTCACTTCTAGTTATTCTTAGTTTATTTTGCCAATGATGATAAACTAAGTATGGGGTACTTAGTTTATGAGAATTGTTATTTGGAATCTATAGAGACTACTGTTCGACATTCACTTCTAGCTATAAACTGCTATTTTGCCAATGATGATAAACTAAGTAAGTGGTACTTAGTTTATGAAATTTTTTATTTGGAATCTATAAAGACTACTTATATATTTTATTTTATTTTATTTATTAAACTAAATTAAATTAAATTTTTTTATTACTTTTTATTTTATTTTGTATTATATATATTATGTAATTTTTAATGTTTTTTGTTAAATTAAATTAAATTAATTAAATTAAATTTATTTTAAATTTATTTTATTTTATTATTTTTATTTAATTTTATTTTTTATTGAATTGTATTTTATTTATTAGATTAAATCAAAGTTTTATTTTATTTTATTCAAATTAATTTAATTTCTTTTTTATTTTATTTTACTTTTTTTTATATTATATTACGTTATTTATTTTATTTTTAAAATTTATTTTATTTAATAAACTAAATTAAATTATATTTACTTTATTTTATTTTAGTAGTAAGAAACTAAGTAAATGACACTTAGTTTATGATTTATTAATATTGAGAAACTAATTACTAATACAATACATACAAGTCTGCAATTTCATAATTCTGACATAATATCTGTCATTAATTCAGTCGTAAATAACAAATATATCAAGATTATTAACAAATATATCAAGATTGAAACATTTACCAGATGTTATACACTAAACAGAAGCTGCAACATAAGCTGTAATCCCAATTTGCACAGCAGTTTGAATAACAGTTAGGCATAACACAATTTCGACAACCCAATTTTCACAACAGTTAGGCAATTAACACAAATAATAACCCTTATAATTTTAACAGAACACAAATAGATATAACCCATTTCGGTAGAACACAAATAACCCATTTCGGCAGAACACTTAAGTCCCAATTTCAGCAATGAATCCGAAATATATATAGTAGCAGTAATTATCATCAATATATATAGTACCAATTTCAATGTATTATGCACAATATTGGGCAGGAAATTATACCTAATTATACAAATAAACCATTACTAACCTTAGGCCTTAACTAGTTTGAAAATCGGTTAAAGGAGGAGAAGGAGAAAGTAGAGTCCAACCCGGCCAGAACGCGTCGTCAACGTCGACTGCGTAAGGGAGAGTTGTCGGCAGTGGCGTTGTGTGGAAGGGTGGCCGACAGTGGGGCTAAGTGCAGAGAGTGGTGAAGAGCGAGAAAAAGAGAGAGGCGAACGTACGGTGGCAGGGAAAAGGGGTGGCGCGCGGGGGACCGACGGTGATTGGATGGGTGGGGTGGGGAGGATGAGAGAGGGAAGGAGAGTACTAAGGGGACCGATGTGGGGGCGGGAAGGATGAGAGAGGGAAGGAGATCGACTGAGACTGAGAGAATGAGAGAGGGTGGGGGCGGTGAGGATGAGATCGAGGAGGAGTGAGAGAGAGAAATAAAACGAGCGTCTAAAATGAAAAGGCAAAAGGTAAAAGGTTTTTATTTTTATCTCCGACGGAATTTTCGTCGGACATATGTCTCTCGGAAATAGTTTAAGTTCGATGAAAAGTCTCTCGAAATTAATGTTTTTTCGTCGAAATTATTTTTCGCGGTGGCGCCAAACTTGGCGCCAACTAGGGAGGACTAAGTTCGACTGAATTTCGTCCTAATTAATATATTTCGGAAATAGGCGGTTTTCTTATAGTGTTTTAGAAATAAAATTTCCGTTTAATCAGAAAGATAAGCTTTATATGAATAGTTAAAGATCAGTTCGATCAAATATGATCGAGATCTACTTGCAATAATTGTGTATGTTATGTACCCATGTACGTATGAGTTTTAACATGGTGATTCCGGGGACGGAATCCTTATAAGGGAGGGTGAATGTAATAACCCGATATTTTTTATGTAAATAAATAAGAAATTTTGCATATAATTTTTTTATTTATTTGAAGATGGGAATATGTGCCAAGAAAAGTGTATGTATATATGTGATAAATAAAATTTATTTATTACATGAATAATTTCAAATAATTTTATTTTAGAATTATTGATCATTATAACGTCTATACTTATAATAATTAATTTTATTGTAGAAATGTCCTTATTATTTATTTTGTATGAAAATATGATTTTTATATTATTTAAATAATATATAAAATAATTATTGGAATTATTATAATTACTATTTTATTATATGAATTTTAGTTTAGATTATTATGTTAATTATTTTAACTTAATTAATAATGTTAGATATGAAAAATAAATTAGATATGGAATCCAAATCCTAAATTTGGGTATTGATCAAAGGATGAGAATAATAATATAATATTAATTATATTTTAATTTTTTAGTGCTATAAATATGTACTGTAAATGCGAGACTGATAACGGTGGGCCAAATATGGTAAATTATGGCATAACCCTCATATCGTGTTGTTAAACCCTAATTGTTAAGCTCGGTTATGAGTTCGAGATTGTGTAGTAATTGTGTTATATGAATTTTACTGTGTATTATATAATTTTTGTAATTAGGAGAAACCCTAATTATTATTTGAAAACCCTAATTTGCTAAAATTAGAAACCTTAATTATTGTTTTAGTTAATTATAATGATAATTAGGAAACCATAATTATTAATTTGGGAAACCTAATGATGTTAAGGAACCCTAATTATTTAAACCCTAATTTTTTTATTAAAAACCCTAATTTCTATTAATAAAACCCTAATTTAATTAATGTGTTTAAATTAAAATTTTATTACACTTTAATTTTTAATTGTCCAAACCCTAGTAATTATTTGGGAAACTTTAAGATGTAAAATCTAGTGATTAAAACCTAGATTCAAGCACCTTGGACAAGAATACCCTTGAGATTAAAATAAAATTACTAAAATGCCCTTTTTGTCCCATTTGGTGTATTATTTTTGGGAGATCTTAGCAAATCTGCAGCCACCCTAGTCTACACTACCCAGTTGTGAGCTACAACACCAGCACATCAGCTACTAACAGCCAAGTTCATTGCAACAATTAATATACATGATTCAAGAGAGAGAAAAGCAAAATAAAGCTCATTTATGCAACCCACACTTAGCCATACTCTCTCAAGACCAAACCCACGAAATTGTAGTGTTAGACCAGTCACAAAGCAAGCCCCACGAAATCCACAAACAGATCAGAAGCTAAGGATCAAGATTTTTGTAGTGTCTAATGATGATCTGGGTTGCTAGATGTTGAATCCATAACATCTAGAGGCTCGGATTTGAAGATTTGCAAAATCTAGAAAAAAGTTCAACTGTGGTCTGACAACGAATGTCAGTGGCCACATATCTTTTCTTGATTATGGTTTTTGTTATTTTTAAGTTGTTATGTGTAGCTTGTAATGTGATAAGTAATCTGCAAAATGAATCAAGGTCATTTGATGTCTAGAATTGAACTTATTGACGGTCAAATACCGTTGACCGAAATTGACCGAAAGAAATTTGGGCAGCCCAGATTATGCCCAGATCGGTCTGACAGTAAGTTTGTGTGACTAGATCTGTCAGGTTTTGCAAGTTTTGTTGATGTTGTTGTAATTAATATATAGCCTGTTTCTCTAACTATAGATCCATGACTTTAGATCGTGTAGATAATCATCAGGTAGATTGTAGCAACTGGTCAAAGTAGGCCACTCGCACTGACTTAGCTTTTTTGGGAATTTCCAGAAACTGAAAGAGACATATTTCTGACAAGGTTTAACCGATCTGTATATGTCAATTGTGTTGTGATTTTGTTAATGTTTTGTAATAGATCTACTTCATTACATGTTGGTTACGTACTGCATCTTGTAAATCACTAAACCATTACTAGGATTACAAGTTGTAGAAGCCCACAAATGGACAGTCGAATTGTTCTTCATTCCTGGGTTATGTTTTGAACAACTCTGACAGTCTGTTCATGAGCCTAGATCTTGAAATTCAGTTATGTTATGAACCTGTTGGTGGCTGGATTCTGTAGTCTTGCACGAATACTACAAGATCTGACCAAGATCATGCCCAGAATCATCACGTTTACAAATTATTGTTGGTCAAACTAGCTACCTCGTCAACTGACATTGCTTTCTGGGTTTGGCCAAGAACAGCTCAAGAATACCTATAGCGACAGTTTCGTCGCTATAGGGCCCTTTAGTGACAGAGAATATTTATTATTTTTCGAAAATTATTTAATTTCATTAAATCAATAGAAAAAAATAGTTTTTAATTATTAAAAATACCAAATAAATTATTAAAAATTATTTTAGATTCTGAAAATTAGTTTTTAATTATTTTAAGTATATTTCATAAATATTTACTATTTTTGAAATATTATTAGTATTTAATTTATTTAATTATAATATTAAATAAATTAGATAAAAATGATTTTAATATTTGAAAAATCATTTAAAATTATGTTATGATATAAGAAAATATTTTAAGTTACTTTTAATGACTTTTAATATTTTGTGATAAATTTCATTAATAAATTAAATTAATGATAATTAATTTATTTACTAAATGAAATAAATAAATAAATTAAAAATGATTTTATTATATTAAAAATCATTTTAAATAATAATAATAAGGAATTTAAAAATATTTGAAGTTATAAAATATAACTTTTAATATTTAAAGGTAAATTTCATTAATTAATTATTATTAATGATATTAAAATTATTTAATAATTATATTAAATAATTTAGTTTAGAAATGATTTTAATATTATAATAATCATTTTAAATAAAAATAAAGTGTTTAAAGATATTTTAAGTTATAAAATATAATTTTTAATATTTAAAGGATAATTTCATTAATAATTTAATATTAATAATTATTAATTTATTATTAATGATATTAAATTTATTTAATAATAAATAGTTTAAAAATGGTTTTATTAATTTAAAAATCATTTAAAAAGGATATAAATGAATTAAAAATATTTTAAGTTATAAATAATGACTTTTAATACTTTGATAAATAGTACATTAATATTTAAATATTAATGGTAAATATTTAAAAATGATTTTAAATATTTTTAAAAATCATTTAAGGGTAATATTATTACTTTAAAAGTATTTTAAGTTATTATAAATAACTTTAATATTTTGGAAATGAGTTCATTAATAGTTTAATATTAATAAAATATTAATGATAATAGGATTATTTAATACTTAAATCATTTAATAATGATTCCGATGTTTGAAAATTCATGATAAATTATAATAAATGTTTTAAAATTATTATAAGTCTTTTAAAAATAATATGACTGATAGTAAGTTACAGGACAGAGTCTTAGACTCGATAATTACCCGATAAAGCTGTCGGTACACCGACATGTTTCAGAAATTGATCTGGACTTAGATAATGTAATTAGATATGTGATTATTTGTGATTCAATTGTTGTTAAACATAGGTAATAAAGTGATTAGGTTATGTGCTGACTACGAAATGTAGTACTATGTGTTATAGTATATTGTTCTAATCGAACGAATGATCTGATTAATGATAGGTTGTGATATAAACGATAAAATTAAGTTGTGAACTGTAAGTAGCGCATCAGGCAAGTATCTAAACCTTATGCACTACTTTTATTTCGTGCAAACAGGTATATCATGTTGTGCAAGTTTCCTAAACTTACTCCAATTATTATTGAGCAAGTATCCTAATTTTGCATTTACTTTATGCAATGGACATGAGTAAGAAAGTTTCAGAATTATATTATTATTGTGCCATATTATTAACTCTATTATTATTGATTATGTATCCAATCTTTGTATTCATACAAGTTCTTACATTATCCGATCATTGCATTATTGTATAAGTTAGATATTTATTTTGTTCGTTAATTCGTATATAGGGTTAGACAAGTGTCCCCACTTGGATAACCATTGTATTTAATCATATGTTGATACATACTTATTGATTTCAAGTATGTATATGTTGACTTAAAAGCCGTCTAAGCTATTTCATTCAGCTAGACATAAAAATATTGTTGAACAAGATAGAACGTTATTGTATCCAACCACATTGTTTTGGTTCGGATTCCCGACTAAGTATGAACATCCCGAATATGGGAAAACTTTTGTGCACCTAAAGTGGATAGAGTGAACGATAATATCATTCTTGCATGTAGTATTGATCAATATAGGGCATAACGAGATGATCAACCCCCGTTCCCGTAAGTTATGACGGTTTACAGATGAATTTCTGTTTAATCTTTTCGAAAATAGAAAATAATGTTCATAGTATTGACTGATCTCCAATTATAGTCTATACGTAGTTTCAAAAATTTCATATAGAAGTGATATGTTATTATTATTGGTTCAGCTTACTTCACAACTGTTGATTCGTTGTAGAAGTGTCTTTCAAAGAAAATATTTAATTCTTATAGCTAATATATATTGTTGTTATTACTAGTTGGGCAATCCAATGCTCATTCTTGCTTTAAATTTAAATATTTTCAGTTAAGTATGATCAACCAGAAGGTTCAGGCAAGAACAAGGGGAAAGAAAAGCTGTTTGAATGAAATTTATAATATGTTGTGTAATAGTTATAGTTTATTAAGACAATGATACTTATTATCTATGATGTAATGAATGTTTAAAGGTCTCGTACATGGGATTTAGACTTTGATATATGTAAATTAAGTTTGATATTTATATTATTGTTATTATTATTAGTATTATTCAGCTTATAGAAATGGTATCGTGAAGCACCGAGTTCGGGTTTCAAGTACCCGGATTTGGGGGCGTCACAGGTTGGTATCAAAGCTTTAGGGTTAGAAACCTTAGGTGGGATAAGACCTTAGGTTATAACCTTATAACAGAGGGAAACATTGAAAATACAAATAACTCATATAGAGTTTAAAAGGAGATGAGTTGAATAAATTCATCGTTAAACAAAATAAAAGATAACCTTTATAAAAACTATTGTTTGTTGTGTGTATATACTATTTACTAGTCAAGATAAGTTGTGTATAGATGTCAGGTGGAAAAGAATTAGGATACTCTCTGATCGTAAAGAAGGAGCCGATATCAAAGCCAAAAGCTGAAATAGAGGCTCATAGTGCAGACTACCTTGATGAGGTGATGGTATTGGAAAAGGTAATACCAGATTCGGAAATGGTGGAACTGACAGATAGTGATTCAGACACTAAATTTGGAGCTGATCAAGCATCGACGGAAGTACAAAATCAGAAGAACAAGGTTTCTTCTCTAGAAAAGCTGTGGAAAATAGAAAAACTACTAAATAACCAATTGCGAAAAGCGTTAATAGAAACTATGGAAGAACAAGATAATCTTAAAATCCAAATTGATCAAATGGGAGCCGAGAGCAACAAATCATGTGCAGCTTCGAGCAAGAAGGGGGAAAAGAAAGATGAAAGACCGTGACTTGGGAAATAAGTAGGAATAGTAGTTGATTATGTGTGTTTGATAATGTACGGGTGTAATGTAATATCCTCAAACTTTTGTATAAGTTATTACAGTAATTCCCGACTTTTGTGGTCACAAAGGGATAGCAGTATGTGTTATGTTATGAAAAGTACTTTAAATTGATGAATACGAATCTATGTTTCATTAGTGGAATAAGTTTTGTATAAAACTTAATATTACATGTTAAACTTATACAATAAGGTTTAGAATGTAAGTTAAATTTATGATTTTATGTAATCAGATAATGAGTCAAGACGTCAAACATGAAATCAAAGGGTAGAAGAATCTATCAACAACGCTGAGGGACAATAACAAGACCCAATGAAAAACTTTTCAAACATGGTAGCTCAGGCTATGTAGCAGGGAATACCAGCCGTAGGGAACCGACCAGACAATCCCTTGGCAAACTTCAAAGACTTCAAAGCAGTAGGACCACCAGAATTTAGGGGAACAGCTGACCCTATAGAAGCCCAGACATGGGTTAACGAGATAGAAAAGGCGTTTGTAGTTGCTAGGGTAGATGAGGGGCAAAAGACCTCTTTTTCCACCTATATCATAAAAGGGGAGGCGAAGTTTTGGTGGGAAGTAAATCAAGCGAGGCCAGGAGAGGGAGTAGTTACTTGGGCTAGGTTTAAAACTTTGTTTTTCAAAAACTACCTCTCAGCTAGCATGCAGACTAGGATGGAGGTAAAATTTCTAGAGTTAAAGCATGAGAACATGACTGTTGTGGAGTATGCCGCAAAGTTTAATAAGTTGGCTAGGTTTTCTCCGCATCAAGTTGATACGGAGGCTAGGAAGGCAAGAAGGTTCGAGCTGGGATTAAAACCCTCGCTCTACAATAAGGTGGCAGTGTTGCAGATCAATACTTTTGTAGCACTCATGGAAAAGGCTATCATAGTTGAGGAGGGGAGTGAGGCCATAAGCCTCTTTAATAAAGAGAAGAGGAACAAAGGCAAGGCTGTAGGAGCTATGAAGGTGGAAACTAATAGTAGGAATAGGGGTGATAAAAGAAAGGGAAATTATTTTGGAAATGTTTAGGTGAAACAGGAAGGTGTGAACAAGCAGATAGTTTAGTGTGGGAAATGTGGGAAGAATCACTCTGGTGAGTGTCTGAAGGGTAAGTTTGTATGTTACAATTGCGGGTAGGAGGGTCATATCTCTCCCAACTGCCCCAACCCAAGGATTAACAATGGGTGTTTTCTATGTGGATCGACTGAACATAAGGTGAGGGATTGTCCAAAGAGGAAAATGGAGGCATGGAGTGTAACCACGGGAAAAGGAAGCGGGACTATGGCAATCACATGACAGACTTCAACCAACAAACCAACCGCACGAGTCTTCAATATGACGGTCCAGGATACCGTGGCAGCTGGGAATGGAACTCCAGGTATTATTCGAATAACTTTTATTTTCGTATATATATTTGATTTTTCCTTTATATAGCAAATTATTTTATAAATAAATTTTGAGGGAGGGATTTGAGTTCTTTTAGAAATAAAATTTCCATTTAATCAGAAAGATAAGCTTTATATGAATAGTTAAAGATCAGTTCGATCAAATATGATCGAGATCTACTTGCAATGATTGTGTATGTTATGTACCCATATACGTATGAGTTTTAACACGGTGATTCTGAGGACGGAATCCTTATAAGGGAAGGTGAATGTAATAACCTGATATTTTCTATATAAATAAATAAGAAATTTTGCATATAATTTTTTTTTTATTATTTGAAGATGGGAATATGTGCCAAGTTATGTGTATGTATATATGTGATAAGTAAAATTTATTTATTACATGAATAATTTCAAATAATTTTATTTTAAAATTATTGATCATTATAACGTATTTACTTATAATAATTAATTTTATAGTAGAAATGTCCTTATTATTTATTTTGTATGAAAATATGAATTTTATATTATTTAAATAATATATGAAATGATTATTGGAATTATTATAATTACTATTTTATTATATGAATTTTAGTTTGGATTATTATGTTAATTATTTTAACTTAATTAATAATGTTAGATATGAAAAATAAATCAGATATGGAATCCAAACCTTAAATTTGGGTATTGATCAAGGGATGAGAATAATAATATAATATTACTTATATTTTAATTTTTCAGTGCTATAAATATGTACTATAAATACGTAGACTGATAACGGTGGGCCAAATATGGTAAATTATGGCATAACCCTCATATCGTGTTATTAAGCCCTAATTGTTAAACTCGGTTATGAGTTCGAGACTGTGTAGTAATTGTGTTATATGAATTTTACTGTGTATTATATAATTTCGTTAATTAGGAGAAACCCTAATTATTATTTGAAAACCCTAATTTGCTAAAATTAGAAACACTAATTACTATTTTAGTAAATTATAATGATAATTAGGAAACCCTAATCGTTAATTTTGGAACCCTAATGATGTTAAGGAACTCTAATTATTTAAACCCTAATTTTCTATTAAAAACCCTAATTTTTATTAAAACCCCTAATTTAATTAATGTGTTTAAAATTAAAATTTTATTACACTTTAATTTTTAATTGTCCAAACCCTAGTAATTATTTGGGAAACTTTAAGATGTAAAATCTAGTGATTAAATATGACGCCCCCAAAACAGGTATACAACACCCATTCTGAGTCGCCAAATACATGGTACATAAAGAAAACTACAACTTCAATAATACAAATGTCGTGTGAAATACGACAATACATACTGTGAGTTTAAATACAAATATTGTCTTTTAGACAATATCTACACGCAAATAAGTCCTCATTATAATTATTCAAACACTATTTTACAGAAATAGTGAGGACTGCTAAAACATCTTTCTAAAAACCTCACTCCATACCCCGACTCGATCCTGCTATGTTCTCACCTCCTGAGAAGAAAAATGGAACAAAAAGGAAAAGGGTGAGCTCAACTAGCCTAGTAAAGAACATTATGACTAAGATAATATACAACAAATTATCGTTACTCACCAACAGGGAAAAAATCTGATAAAATATAATCGACAACAAATTTTAGATCAACAAATACAGCGAAAATAGCAATTCATTAGAAGAGTCACGTAGAGAATGAATTCTACTATCTTTTAATATTTAAGAGTCTATCATCAATATTTTATCCCTATAACAACAATCAATATATATCTTTAATCATCTTTGCACTACAGGCCAAAGATATTCATTTATATCACCGGTTGGTCATGTTCATCTCAACACCTGTTCATCTTTGCACTACGGGCCAAAGATATTCATCAGTGATTATTTATCTTTGCACTACTGGCCAAAGATATTCAATAGTATCATCATTTAAGACTGAGAATGATGAAAAATATTTTTTAAAGAAACGAATCCAGTGAAACAAAATGACAAGGATTAAGGATTAAGGATTCGTACTTTAGTTTGTCCAAATTCAAAAATATTCCATAATAAATAATTATGAGCCAAACTTCAAGAATGAAGATCAAAACATGGATACAATCAAAGCTAGTAACCATAATAGACATTTTGGACAAAAAGGAGAATTTTCATTTTTCGGTGAATAGTGTTGTATTCGTGAATAGTGTCATATACGTGAATAGTGCCGTATACGTGAATAGTAACCCCGACACAACAAGTTCCAAATTTGATTAAAAAGTTCACCAATATTTCGGCATAATGATATTGAAGAAAACAATATCATTTAAGAAGAAAATAACATCCATTACCTCAAAATAACCGTACTTCTAACTGAATTTCGGTATAGTGCTGACAGAAACTCGCACCGTATAGCAATACACAAAATATACTCACAAGAATACGCTCGATAATATAGAGAGAGGAAGAGAAAAAACTTATTTCTGATGTGATTTTCAATTCTAACTTAGCCCTTTATTTATAGAAAAATGCAAGAACGCCAAAGGAGACTAAATTAATAGAATATTAATTTTTAATCAACTTTCTTCCACGCCAACTTATTTGAATCAGCTAGCATGCCCATTTTGAAAAATTCCTAGCAGCCCACATGCATTTCACACCAACCAAAATGGTTCTCACTCAATTAAAAATTCATTTTATTTTCTGAAACTTCTGTAATTCATAGAAAATAGCCCGTTTATTAGAAAAATACGAATTTTATGTCCATTATGCCTGAAATCGAATTCTCTACAACTTTGTAGCTTTGATTTTTTCCAAATTCCAAACATAAAATATCCGAAATCCACAAATTGATGATTTTTCAATACCTCTACACCGACAAAATACTGATAAAACACCTCAACATTAAATCCTTCATTTTTATCCACATAAAAATAAATATATCCATCATTTATATCCACATAAAATAAAAATTTCCTTATCATATATCAATAATTAATTATTCACAAATAATATTACAGAATCACAATTATGACAACCAGACCGTTCCCAGGAAATAGGGGGCTTTCCGATAAGGATTTCTCCTTACTGGCGCGCAATTAGATGACCTAACCTCTCCTTGACAGAACTTTCTAGACATTGCCAATAATGTTATGTAATAATATTATTCAAATAATATGAATTATTGATCTGATAATGAGAAATACTGTGTAGTGATAATTATTGAAACAATAATAATATAAACTAACAACGCAATAATTATTGAATCAATAAAATATTAAACAGTAACTACTGTAATAATTATTGGGTAGTGCCTTCTTACGTACGAATCAATAATTCAACAATAGTGTGCAATACCGTGTGCTACTGTGTAACCACGCGTATGTATTTTAACCACCAGGTAACCCAATAGTGTTAACGATAACAATTTACGCCGTTATTTATAAAACTCAATCTTTGTCATTTTCTTTCATCCAACCGTTTTCCGTTATGGGGCCCATAATTGACTACGCCGTCGTATGGAGATTCCCGACAATAAGAATATTCCACGACCAAACGAATATTCCCCGACAAAAAGAATATTTTGTAACCACTTGCTTATTTTGTAAAATTTTCACATTTCACCCATAACCAAAGCATTATATCAAATTAACCCTTATTAATTTAGAATAATGAATAAAGGAAAATTCAATTTTATTTATAATAAGTTGGGGTCTTACAACCTCCTCTCCTTATAAAATTTCGTCCTCAAAATTGACGTACGTACCTGGTGTTTCGAATAGGTGAGGGTACCTCGCTTTCATTTCCAATTCCAACTCCCATGTCTTTTCCTCAATTGCATGGTTTTTCCATAAAACCTTTACTTGTGGTAAAACCTTCGTGCGTAAGACATGCTCTTTCCTATCCAAAATCTCAACAGGTATCTCCTCCTATGTTAAATCTTCAGCTATCTCATCTGGTTCTAACGAAATAATGTGGTTCGGGTCTTTCACATATTTACGAAGCATAGATACGTGAAAAATATTATTAACACAAGACATGCTTGGAGGTAATGCGAGTCTATAAGCCACATTTCCTATTCGGTCAAGAATCTCAAATGGACCAACAAATCTTGGATTGAGCTTTCCTCTCTTTCAAAATCTTGTAACTCCTTTCCATGGAGCAACACGTAACAGTACATGATCCCCAATATTAAATTCCACGTCCTTTCGATGAAGATCAGCATAACTCTTTTGTCGATTTTGTGAATTGTGAATACGTTGTCGAATCATTTTGATCTTTTCTGTAGTCATGCGTACTAACTCTGGTCCCAACAACGTTGCTTCTCCCACCTCGTCCCAGCATACTGGAGAACGACACTTTCATCCATACAACGCCTCAAATGGAGCCATGCCTATACTTGCTTGATAACTGTTGTTGTAGGAGAATTCCACCAGTGGCAAGTACTTATCCCAACTTCCTTTGAAATCTAGAACACAGAGTCTTAATAGATCTTCAAGGGTTTGAATAGTCCTCTCTGATTGTCCGTCCGTTTGAGGATGATATGCTGAACTGAATCGTAAGTCCGTGTCCATAGCTTTCTATAAGCTAACCCAAAATCTTGAAGTGAATCTTGGGTCACGATACGAAACTATGGATACTAGCATGGCATGCAATCTCACAATCTCGTTCACGTATATACGAGCAAGACGTTCAAGGGAATAAGTCTCACGTATTGGCAAGAAATGGGCGAACTTGGTTAATCTATCAACAATAACCCAATTCGCATCTATACCTTGAAAAACCTTGGGAAGAACCATAACGAAATCCATAGTAACGTGTTCCCACTTCAATTTTGGAATCTCAAGTGGTTGTAATGGACCTTTTGGTATTTGATGCTCCGCCTTTACACGTTGACAAGTTAAACACCTCGAGATAAACTCCGCGATCTCTCTCTTCATATTGTTCAACCAAAATGTGTGTCAAATATCATGATACATTTTAGTACTCCCAGGATCGATTGCAAACAGGGTGTTGTATGCCTCCATCACGATTCTATGCTTCAAGTCAGAATCGTTAGGAACGCAAAGTCTAGAGTTGACTCGAAGTATTCCTTCTTCATCGATTCTTGCTTCTGGAATAGCACCTTCTTGTACTTTCTTCTTCATTTGTATCAGCCCCAGGTCCATAGCTTGAGCAGCTTTAACTTTATCAATTAAAGTCGATTCTACTCGTATATTCACCATCATCATGTGGGTCCCTGGAGTCTTTAATTCTACCTCCATCTTTTGCAAGTCATACAAAATGGGCCTTTGCGTTGACAATTTTGCACTCGTACTCGCATATGATCTTCTACTCAATGCGTCAGCTACTACGTTCACTTTTCCAGGATGATATTGAATAGTGTGATCGTAATCTTTCAACAGCTCAAGCCAACGTCGTTGCCTCATGTTGAGTTCTTTTTGGGTGAAGAAATATTTGAGGCTTTTATGGTCCGTATAAATCTCCACTATCTCCCCGTACAAGTAGTGTCTCCATATCTTCAATGCGAATACGACTGCTGCCAACTCCAGATCATGAGTAGGATAATTCCTCTCATATTCTTTGAGTTCTCGTGAGGCATAGGCTATGACTTTCCCATGTTGCATGAGAACACATCCTAACCCCTTACTAGAAGCATCGTTGTAGATAAAAAATCCATCCGAACCAGATGGTATTGTCTGAACAGGTGCCGAAATGAGTCTCCTTTTGAGCTCTTGGAAGCTCTTCTCGTATTCCTCGCTCCATACGAATTTTGCATCCTTCCGAGTTAGCTGAATTAATGGAGTAGCGATTCGAGAAAATCCTTCCACGAATCTCCGATAATAACCAGCTAAGCCCAGAAAGCTACGCACTTCGGTCACCGACTTTGGCTTCTCCAAACTTTGTATTGCTTCAATCTTCGTCGGGTCCACAGATACTCCATGTTTTGACACCACGTGCCCAAGGAATGCTACTTCGTCAAGCCAGAACTCGCATTTCTTTAGCTTGGTATAAAGCTTGTGTTCACGAAGTCTTTGAAGTACTAGCTTCAAATGGTGCTCATGATCTTCACGGCTTTTGGAATAGATAAGGATTTCATCAATAAAGACAATAACGAATTGATCCAAATATTCCTTAAATACTCAGTTCATCATATCCATGAAGGAAGCAGGGGTATTAGTCAATCTGAAAGACATCACTAAGAATTCATAATGCCCGTACCGAGTTCTGAAGGTAGTCTTTGGAATATCCTCAGTTTTAATCTTCAGCTGATGATATCCAGAAAAAATATCGATCTTTGAAAAGAATTGTGCTCCTTGCAACTGGTCAAACAGGTCATCAATGCGAGGTAGTGGATACCTATTCTTGATGGTGACATGTTTAATTCTTGGTAGTCAATACAAAGTCGCATACTCCCGTCTTTCTTCTTTACGAATAAAAGAGGAGCACGCCAAGGAGATGTACTAGGACGAATGAAACTGATGTCTAACAATTCCTGTAGTTGGACTTTTAACTCCTAAAGTTCAATAGGAGCCATTCGATATGGGATTTTAGAAATGGGTTTTGTACCCGGTTCAAGATCAATAAAGAATTCAACTTCACGTTCCCGGGGTAGACCAGGAAGCTCTTCAGGGAATACATCAGGAAATTCTCTAACCATAGAAATATTATTCAAATCTGACTTGTCTTTATTCAAATCCATAACATGGGCTAAGAAAGCTTTGCATCCGTTTTTCAATAAACGAATAGCTTTGTGGCTTGATATGACATTAATGTATTTTAGTGGTTTAGTAGTTTGAATTCGTATGAAAGGTTGGTTAGGAATATGAAAACTAACAACCTTACGAAAACAATCAATTTTGGCATGATGAGTGGTTAACCAATCAATTCCTAAAATCACATCAAAAGCAAGTATCTTTAAAGAGATAAGATCCACAGGTAATGTGATAGTGCCAACTTAGATCATGCAAGATTTATAAACTGTAGATGTAACGAAGGTTTCACCCAACGGAGTTTCAACAGATAAATCAAAATCTAATTTCTCCGGAGTCAAGTTTAAACGTTGAGCACAAGTAGGAGAGATAAAAGAATGGGTAGAACCAGTATCTAGTAAGGTATAAACTTTGTAAGAATTCAAGATTAGCTTACTCGTGATCAATTCGTTTGGGTTCCTCACGTTTTGGCCAGTCACGACAAACGCTCTTCTAGGAACCGCTGATTTTGACTTATCCGGGACAGCCCTTGGAATCACCACTCCCGCTGAACTTGGTTTTGTTATAGTACAATCTCGAGCGATGTGGCCTTCCTTTCCACAGTTGTAACATACCCTGGATTGTTGTGGACAGTTTAAGCTGATATGTCCCTCCTTCCCGCATTTGTAACATCTAACTGGCGGTCGTTCTCCTCCCCTAGAATTTGTTGTTAGTGCTGGTGCTGCTGCTGATGTCTTTCAGTCGTTGTTGAATCTTCTCTTTCTGAAATTTCTACTTGAGTCACCTCTTCTATTATCATGGCCACGATTACCACCTGAGTGGTTACCGCCTTTTGTCTGTATTCTTCCTTCCTCGCTGGTTATCATCGTTCTGATCACTGCTGTCACCGATATGACACTGGTTGTGGTCCCTCGGTTGAGTATACTCATTATCTCGCTCTAACAATTGAGCCCTTTTTACAACATCTGAATACAGAGAAAATTTATGAGATATAAGGTATTGACGAATCTCGGGTTTTAGACCTCTCAGAAACATCCGCGTCATACATTCCTCATTCTCCACCAAATGAGGTGCCAACCTGGATAACTCTGGGAACTTTGCCTCATACTGAGACATCGCCATGTTGTTCTGTTCGAGTCTAATAAACTCTACCTCTTTCATATGATGAATACTTTTGGGAAAGTACTTGTCATTGAAAAGTTTTTGAAATCTTTCCCAAGACATGTTGAATGCATCTGGTTGGGTACGCTTCACAGATTCCCACCAGTAATCTGTTTCACCACGAAACATAAAGGTAGCGAATGGAACCTTCTGTTCCTCCGTGCATCCGAAGACATCGAATATCTTGGTAATTTGCTTGACCCACATTTCTGCCATGATCAAATCCGGTTTTCCCTTAAATTCTAGTGGTCCCAACTCTTTAAACTGTTTGGCTGTGACAGACCGTGCGTTGCCATTATTTCCACCCGTATTTTGTACACGAGTCTCCCTCGTCTAATTTTGCATGAACTGCAAAAAGCTCCTAAATATTCCATCGTTCATCGTTTGCTCGGTAGTGTTGTTTACAGGAGGAATATTGCCTTCCTATTGCACGTTCTCCTGGTTTGTGACTAAAGGTTGCTCCACAGTCTCGTACACTCCATTGTTATTATTCTCAGCATCCATTCTTAAATACTGCCATAAAACAAGGGTTAATTAAACATATCACATAATATCCCTACATTATGACCAACCAACAAATAAGCTTAGTAGGACACACTAGCAAAGGATTTACTCATCTCTCCCCTCCTAGTTCTATTCCCCGATCTCCGCCAGAGACCATATCCCTAAGCTTTGATACCAACTGTGACGCCCCCAAAACAGGTATACAACACCCATTCTGAGTCGCCAAATACATGGTACATAAAGTAAACTACAACTTCAATAATACAAATGTCGTGTGAAGTAAGACAATACATACCATGAGTTTAAATACAAATATTGTCTTCTAGACAATATCCACGCGCAAATAAGTCCTCATTACAATTATTCAAACACTATTTTAAAGAAATAGTGAGGACTGCTAAAACATCTTTCTAGAAATCTCACTCCATACCCTGACTCGATCCTGCTATGTTCTCACCTCCTGAGAAGAAAAATGGAACAAAAAGGAAAAGGGTGAGCTCAACTAGCCCAGTAAAGAACATTATGACTAAGATAATATACAACAAATTATCGTTAGTCTTCAACAGGGAAAAAATCTAATAAAATATAATCGACAACAAGTTTTAGATCAACAAATACAGCGGAAACAACAATCCATTAGAAGAGTCATGTAGAGGATAAATTCTACTATCTTCTAATATTTAAGAGTCCATCATCAATATTTTATCCCTGTAACAATAATCAATATACATCTTTAATCATCTTTGCACTACAGGCCAAAGATATTCATTTATATCACCGGTTGGTCATGTTCATCTCAACACCTGTTCATCTTTGCACTACGGGTCAAAGATATTCATCAGTAATCATTTATCTTTGCACTACTGGCCAAAGATATTCAATAGTATCATCATTTAGGACTGAGGATGATGAAAAATATTTTTTAAAGAAACGAATCCAGTGAAACAAAATGACAAGGATTAAGGATTAAGGATTCGTACTTTAGTTTGTCCAAATTCAAAAATACTCCATAATAAACAATTATCAGCCAAACTTCAAGAATGAAGATCAAAACATGGATACAATCAAAGCTAGTAACCATAATAGACATTTTGGACAAAAAGGAGAATTTTTAATTTTCGGTGAATAGTGTCGTATTCGTGAATAGTGTCATATACGTGAATAGTGCCGTATACGTGAATAGTAACCCCGACACAACAAGTTCTAAATTTGATTAAAAAGTTCACCAATATTTCGGCATAATGATATTGAAGAAAACAATATCATTTAAGAAGAAAATAATACCCCTTACCTCAAAATAACCGTACTTCTGACTGAATTTCGGTATAGTGCTGACAGAAACTCGCACCGTATAATAACACACAAAGTATACTCATAAGAATACACTCGATAATATAGAGAGAGGAAGAGAGAAAACTTGTTTCTGGTGTGATTTTCAATTCTAACTTAGCCCTTTATTTATAGGAAAATGCTAGAACGTCAAAGGAGACTAAATTAATAGAATATTAATTTTTAATCAACTTTCTTCCACGCCAACTTATTTGTATCAGCTAGCATGCCCATTTTGAAAAATTCCTAGCAGCCCACATGCATTCCACACCAACCAAAATGGTTCCCACTCAATTAAAAATTCATTTTATTTTCCGAAACTTCAGTAATTCATAGAAAATGGCCCGTTTATCGGAAAAATATGAATTTTATGTCCATTATGCCTGAAATCGAATTCTCTACAACTTTGTAGCTTTGAGTTTTTCCAAATTCCAAACATAAAATATCTGAAATCCACAAATTGATGATTTTTTAATACATCTACACCGACAAAATACTGATAAAACACCTCAGCATTAAATCCTTCATTTTTTTCCACATAAAAATAAATATATCCATCATTTATATCCACATAAAATAAATATTTCCTTATCATATAAATCAATAATTAATTATTCACAAATAATATTACAGAATCACAATTATGACAATCAGGCCGTTCCCAAGAAAGAGGGGGCTTTCCGATAAGAATTTCTCCTTACTGACGCGCAATTAGATGACCTAACCTTTCCTTGACAGAACTTTCTAGACATTGCCAATAATGTTATCTAATAATATTATTCAAATAATATGAATTATTGATCTGATAATGAGAAATACTGTGCAGTGACAATTATTGAAACAATAATAATATAAACTAACAATGCAACAATTATTGAATCAATAAAATATTGAACAGTAACTACTGTAATAATTATTGGGTAGTGCCTTCTTACGTACGAATCAATAATTCAACAATACTGTGCAATACCTTGTGATATTGTGCAACCACGCGTATGTATTTTAACCACCAGGTAACCCAACAGTGTTAATGGTAACAATTTACGCCGTTATTTATAAAACTCAATCTTTGTCGTTTTCTTTCATCCAACCGTTTTCCAATATGGGGCCCACAATTGACTGCTCCGTCGTACAAAGATTCTCAACAATAAGAATATTCCACGACCAAACGAATATTCCCCGACAAAAAGAATATTTTGTAACCACTTGCTTATTTTGTAAAATTTTCACATTTCACCCATAACCAAAGCATTATATCAAATTAACCCATATTAATTTAAAATAATGAATAAAGGAAAATTCAATTTTATTTATAATAAGTTGGGGTCTTACATTAAACCCTAGATTCAAGCACCTTGGACAAGAATACCCTTGAGATTAAAATAAAATTACTAAAATGCCCTTTTTGTCCCATTTGGTGTATTATTGTTGGGAGATCTTAGCAAATCTGCAGCCACCCTAGTCTACACTACCTAGTTGTGAGCTACAAAACCAGCACATCAGCTACTAACAGCCAAGTTCATTGCACCAATTGATATATATGATTCAAGAGAGAGAAAAACAAAATAAAGCTCATTTATGCAACCAACACTTAGCCATACTCTCTCAAGACCAAACCCATGAAATTGTAGTGTTAGATCAGTCACAAAGCAAGCCCCACGAAATCCACAAACAGATCAGAAGCTAAGAATCAAGATTTTTTTTAAAGAGAGGTACAAAACCCTAATTTACAATCTTATCTTGAAGGCCATGTTAAATGTTATGATTTAATGTTAAAACATGTTGGTTATAATGTCTAATGATGATCTGGGTTGCTAGATGTTGAATCCATAACATCTAGAGGCTCGGATTTGAAGATTTGCAAAATCTAGAAAAAAAGTTCAACTGTGGTCTGACAACGAATGTCAGTGGCCACATATCTTTTCTTGATTATGGTTTTTGTTGTTTTTAAGTTGTTATGTGTAGCTTGTAATGTGATATGTAATCTGCAAAATGAATCAGGGTCATTTGATGTCTAGAATGGAAGTTATTGACGGTCAAATACCGTTGACCGGCATTAACCGAAAGAAATCTGGGCAGCCCAGATTATGCCCAGATCGGTCTAACAGTAAGTTTGTGTGACTAGATCTGTCAGGTTTTGTAAGTTCTGTTGATGTTGTTGTAATTAATATGTAGCCTATTTCTCTAACTATAGATCCATGACTTTAGATCGTGTAGATAATCATCAGGTAGATTGTAGCAAGTGGTCAAAGTAGGCCACTCGCACTGACTTAGCTTTTCTGGGAATTTCCAGAAACTGAAAGAGGCTTATTTCTGACAAGGTTTGACCGATCTGTATATGTCAATTGTGTTGTGATTTTGTTAATGTTTTGTAATAGATCTACTCCATTACATGTTGTTTACGTATTGTATCTTGTAAATCACTAAACCATTACAAGGATTACAGGTTGTAGAAGCCCACAAATGGACAGTCGAACTGTTCTTTATTTCTGGGTAACAGCTCTGACAGCATGTTCATGAACTTAGATCTTGAAATTCAATTATGTTATGAACCTGTTGGTGGCTGGATTTTGTAGTCTTGCACGAGTACTACAAGATCTGACCAAGATCATGCCCAGAATCATCACAGTTTACAAACTATTGTTGATCAAACTAGCTACCTAGTCAACTGACATTGGTTTCTGGGTTTGGCGAAAAACAGCTCAAGAACACCTAGAGCGACAGTTTCGTCGCTATAAGGCCCTTTAGCGACAGACAGTATTTATTATTTTTCAAAAATTATTTAATTTCATTAAATAAATAGAAAAAAAAATAGTTTTTAATTATTAAAAATACCAAATAAATTATTAAAAATTATTTTAAATTCTGAAAATTAGTTTTTAATTATTTTAAGTATATTTCATAAATATTTAATATTTTGGAAATATTATTAGTATTTAATTTATTTAATTATAATATTAAATAAATTAGATAAAAATGATTTTAATATTTGAAAAATCATTTAAAATTATGTTATGATATAAGAAAATATTTTAAGTTACTTTTAATAACTTTTAATATTTTTTTGATAAATTTCATTAATAAATTAAATTAATGATAATTAATTTATTTACTAAATGAATTAAATAAATTAATTAATAATAAATAGTTTTAAAATGGTTTTATTAATTTAAAAATCATTTAAAAAGGATATAAATGAATTAAAAATATTTTAAGTTATAAATAATGACTTTTAATATTTTGATAAATAGTACATTAATATTTAAATATTAATGGTAATTATTTTAAAATGATTTTAAATGTTTTAAAAATCAGTTAAGGGTAATATTAATACTTTAAAAGTATTTTCAGTTATTATAAATAACTTTAATATTTTGGAAATGAGTTCATTAATAGTTTAATATTAATCAAATATTAATGATAATAGGATTGCTTAATACTTAAATCATTTAATAATGATTCCGATGTTTGAAAATTCATGATAAATTATAATAAATGTTTTAAAATTATTATAAGTCTTTTAAAAATAATATGACTGATACTAAGTTACATGACATAATCTTAGACTCGATAATTATCCGATAAAGCTGTCGGTACACCGACATGTTTCAGAAATTGATCTGGACTTAGATAATGCAATTAGATATGTGATTATTTGTGATTCAATGGTTGTTAAACATAGGTAATAATGTGATTAGGTTATGTGCTGACTGCGAAATGCAGTACTATGTGTTATAGTATATTGTTCTATTCGAACGAATGATCTGATTAATGATAGGTTGTGATATAAACGATAAAACTAAGTTATGAACTGTAAGCAGCGCATCAGGCAAGTATCTAAACCTTATGCACTACTTTTATTTCGTGCAAACTGGTATATCATGTTATGCAAGTTTCCTAAACTTACTCTAACTTTTATTGAGCAAGTATCCTACTTTTGAATTTACTTTATGCAATGGACATGAGTAAGAAAGTTTCAGAATTATATTATTATTGTGCCATATTATTAACTCTATTATTTTTGATTATGTATCAAATCTTTGTATTCATACAAGTTCTTATATTATCCGATCATTGTATTATTGTATAATTCAGATATTTATTTTGTTCGTTAATTCGTATATAGGGTTAGACAAATGTCCCCACTTGGATAACCATTGTATTTAATCATATGTTGATACATACTTATGGATTTCAAGCATATATACGTTGACTTAAAAGCCGTCTAAGCTATTTTATTTAGCTAGACATAAAAATATTATTGAACAAGATAGAACGTTATTGTATCCAACTAGACTGTTTTGGTTCGGATTCCCGACTAAGTATGAACATCCCGAATATGGGAAAACTTTTGTGCACCTAAGGTGGATAGAGTGAACGATAATAACATTCTTGCATGTAGTATTGATCAATACAGGGCATAACGGGCTGATCACCCCCCGTGCCCGTAAGTTATGACGGTTTACAGATGAATTTCTGTTTAACTTTTTCAAAAATAGAAAACAATGTTCATAGTATGTTAATTGATCTGCAGTTATAGTCTATACGTAGTTTTAAAAATTTTCATATAGAAGTGATATGTTATTATTATTGGTTCAGTTTACTTGACAACTGTTGATTCGTTGTAGAAGTGTCTTTCAAAGAAAACATTTAATTCTTTCAACTAATATATATTGTTGTTATTACTTGCTGGGCAATCCAATGCTCATTCTTGCTTTAAATTTAAATGTTTTCAGTTAAGTATGATCAACCAGAAGGTTCAGGCAAAAACAAGGGAAAAGGAAATTTGTTCGAATGAAATTTATAATATGTTGTGTAATTGTTATAGTTTATTAAGACAATGATACTTATTATCTATGATGTAATGAATGTTTAAAGGTCTCGTACCTGGGATTTAGACTTTGATATATGTAAATTAAGTTTGATATTTATATTATTGTTATTATTATTAGTATCAAGGTTTTTAAACCCGGACCGGTCATCGAACCGGAAAAGTTACTAGGTGGATGGGTCACTGGTCCAACCAGTGGTCAGATCGTTATTGACCCAGTGACGTCATTAATATGAAATAAATAATAAATAATTATATTATATTAATTTGTATTATATATTGTATATAATATTTAGAAAATATGTAAAATTAATCAATTTATCTACAAAAAAAAACTAAACATCTCTAAGATACATTCAAATTCCAAAATTCAACCACAAGTTCAAGTGTTTGATTAAATAAATGCAAAAATATATAAAATACCAAACAAAGTCTCAACCGGTTCAACCGCCGGTTCACCGGATGTGAACGATTTTTGAGTAGAAGTGGTTTAGTGGTTCAAACCGGACCGTTGAGTGAACAGGGTCCGGTTTTTTCCGGTTCGACCGGCGGTCCGGTCCGGGTTTGAAAAACTTGATTAGTATTATTCAGCTTATAGAAATGGTATCGTGAAGCACCGAGTTCAGGTTTTAAGTACCCGGATTTGGGGGTGTCACATATCCTGTTTTACCACATTTATAACATTTAATTTTAGATTTATCTTTTTTATTACTGGTCTTTTTCTTCCTTTTAGATTTATTAGGGGTTTTGTTATTAGAAGTTTTTCCAGAAGAACGTCTTCAGTAAGGTCTAGAAGGTTTAGAACTTTGTTATTTTTTAGTTTTTTGGGGATACTGTAATTTTGTATCGTAAGAGAATTGATCGCAAAATTCTCCTATCTCATTTCTTTTGGTGAGATTATGTTTTTTCATAAGTTTTTGAAGTTTCATATCATTGCATAATAATAATCCTTCCTCAATAATTACTGAAATAAGATGGTCATAGGAATACTGGTCATAAGGGATACTCATACGATCATGTTTATCTCTTAATTTCTTACGGACTTTTTCAGCAAAGAAAGTAGGAAGACCATCAATAAATTTGGCTTTCCAATGTTCAATGTTGGCATCTGATCTTTGAATGACTTTCATAAGAAAGACATCTTTATACCATCTAAAATGAGTTAAAGATGGGCAACGAAGGTTCTGTAAGAGTTCTCTCATTTTATCACTATCCATGAGTCCTGGTATAACAAAATGATGAAGAACAGCTTGGACTAAGGTGTAACAAGTATCTTCTCTTGTTGTTTCAAGTTTAGTTATAGGATCTGTTTCATTCTTATAGGATTGAAGAACTTCAGTTCTCTGTTGTTCATTAAGTATGTTATCACTCCATCCTTTAAGAATGTCGGTAAATCCATTAACTAAGAAACGACAGATTTGATGGTCAGTGTTATCATTCTGTTTACAGACTGTTGCATACATCATGATATGATGAATGGTTTCAAAAATTTGATATTCTATTTTACCATCAATATTCCACTCGTAAATGGTTTTGCCATGGTAAGACTTTTGAGAATGAAGAAAGTCTTCTTCATACAGAATATCTTGAGGAGTAGGTCTAGGGTAATAATACCTACTGGGTCCAGATAAAGCCATACGATTAATGGGTTTCTGACTGTAAGTGGTTTTATTAATATTTTACATTTCCTGAAAATTATTCTGGATTTCAAATATATGACTAGGGGAAACGTCATCAGAATCCTCATCATCATCAGTGTTGTTAATAAAGGGTTATCCAGACATCATATTAATCTGAGACTTGGATGCAGTTTTAAGGTTCAAATCTTTCATTTTATTTAAAAGATTATCAATAAACTCATTATCAGATTTAGAAGATTTCATTTTAAAATTACTAACTTCTAAAGGTGGTTTAATGGTTACAGGTTGAAGATCAAGCTTTTGAGGGGTGACTTGACAATTATCATTAATATGATTAATTTGTTCTTCTATCCTGGTTAACTGTTTTCCTACAGTTTGAAGGAATAAATTAGTATAATTATTCTGTTTGGACAAGGTTAAAATGTCTTTTATTTTAACTTCTTCTTGTTGATGAGGTGTTTCAGATATATCAACATATGGATTAATAACTAAAGGTTTTAAATTTTCATTTCCTGAGCTAAGTTCAAGAGACTTAGGAGGCGGATGGATGGATTGGATAATATTACAACTTGTGGTAATCCAGTCCTTTTGAATTCCAGTTAACACATTCAGTTGACTTTTTGTGTAAAATTCTGATTTTAAAACAAAATCATAATATCATTTAACAAAGGGTAAAAAACACTGGTTTTTTTCCAGATAGGCATAATAATCAACTTTAATATCTGCTAATTTTTCATTATTATGATTTTTGAAATACCAATTTCTAAAATTCTGGTACTTTTCCTGTATGAATTCCTGATTTAAACATTGACGAATTTTACTATTAGGAGAAAAATCCATTAACATTCAAGATTCATATCACTAACAGTTGGACTATAAGGTCTTCTGTTTTGAGGTGTATTTGTTTCATAAATACCATGAGGTATTTGATTCTCAGAAATATGAATTCCTCTAATTAAGTCTTCATTTTTAACAGACTCATTACTGGGATTTTTAGACTCTTGATACGTAGATTCTAAGGAATCTGACACAGATTGTCTAGATGATTCGGGAAAATCAATATTATAAGAGACATTATTGATAGATCGACTTTGGGTAAAAGGTCTCAGAAATTTTAAATAAACATTTCTGTTACTGGTTTGGACAACATCCTCAATGGATTGTCTAATTATAGGCCTTGTAGGAACGGCGTTAGTAATCTGCCATTGCTTTGGGAAAGTTATTTCTTCCCAATGGATCATTCTGGGAATAGCCACTTGACTGCTAAAAAGATTAGTGTCTATAAGGACAGTATGTCCTTGTTGGCTCTGTTTTCGGATATAAGGGTTTAAATTAGTTAAAATTTTAAGATGAATACAGAATAATATGGAAAAAGGAGGAGATCCAGGAAGATACTCATAACCATGAGATATAATTCTCATCTCTAAAACTTTTGACAAATTATTATCAGTTAAGGAAACACTTAAATTCGGATAAATAATAAAATATACTGGTCCATGAGCAAGGCTGGTTTCAATAGCCCCCATAAGGGAGGCTTTCCAGTTAAGACACCTACCATCTATAAGTGTGCATTGAATACTGGTATTTTGGCCAAGTAAAGTCAAAGGCTTGAAGGCTACTTGGACAAGTCCTATATGAACATATTTATATTTTTGCAAAAAAGGATATAAATCTTCAACATACAATAAATATAAAATATCATCATTATTCTGTAAAGGAACAACATGTTCAAAGGTTTTAATTATTCTTTTACTGATAAAATCAAAGGTTCTAATTTTATAAATTGTTTCTAGTTTGATTTTAGGAATGGTCCATTTATCTAAGGATTCCTTGACATCCCGGTAGGCAATAAGTTCAGTTGCTTCCAAAGTAGAAGCTGAGGTGTTGGCTACAGTTGTTACGGATGAAGTTGAAAAATCAGTCATTTTTTCAAGTGATTATATATGCATAACTTATAAGTAATATATTCATCAATATGACAATAAACTAAACATGGCTCTGATACCAAAGGGGAGCAGGATCGGGAGAGATATTAATCAAGCATGTTTGTCAACGATTTACAGAGGATAAAAGCCATAATGCCATAACACGGCTAAAGGCAAAGTCCTAAACGTGACTTGGGTGACGTTCCACTTAATCAAATATTAACCCTATTCTGTCTTGTCTGATAAAATGGCATGAATTTTTAAAGGCATATTAAATATATATTAGCAGATAAATTATTACATATATGATCTCATAAAGTTACTGTTGATTTGGGGGTCTTCCCAAAACTATAAGCCGACAGGTTTCTTCCTGTATAGCAGTTTTAGTTAAAACAACAAATTTTTCAAATTTGTTAAACTTTTCTAAAAAATAAGAACGATTATGATTATCTGTTGCAGTTTGATATGTTGTTTTATAACGATTATTGTTTTCAGTATGATAATCTAAAAGCTCAAGTAAGGGCAATAATTAAAACTTACAGAAGAGCTTTGCAGATCTTCAAACTTCAAACTCATATATATATATATATATATATATATATATATATATATATATATATATATATATATATGTATATCAAATATTTTACAAAAGAGAAGGAGGATACAGAGAAAGTCTAAATGAAAATTCTGCCTTAACAATGGGTGAGGTATCCCAATTTATACAAGGGAGAAGATAAGAAAGGATCAGGCGTGTCCTTGCTAGTGGAGTCGATAAGTAATCCTTATCTTTTCTTCTTTAACTCTCAGCCGTAGGAAGTGGAAGGCGTGAGACAGGTTGTCGGTTGAGTGGAGCATTATTACTGACAGCTGGCGTCATTTTATGATAATTGAAGGAGCAAGTGGCTTTTCATTTGTGATGGTGGAAACACTGTGGTTGTCCTCTTCTAATTATTGGTCATCTTTTCTGTAGTGGAAAAATCGCTTTATGCTTTTCCTTTTCCTTTTTTGTCTTGTTCCATCCTTTCAGAAATCATGGAGGTAAGAGAATCCCAGAAATCTCCCATAGTGGGTTCTGGTTCTTGACTTTCACCAGCTAAGACGCTGAATTGATTGTCATCCTGTTCAGATTCTCCATTGCTAACTGTTTTCATAGAAACATCATCCTGGACTAGGGATTGTAGGAACTGGTTTTTCATATAATCCATAGTCTTGACTATTAGTTCAGTTTCAGTTAGATTTGGAAACTTTTGTTTTAAATCTGCTTGGATTCTGACAAAAGGATTAACTGGTGTTGGTGCTGGAAGGCTTTGAGGGATAACATCAAGATAAGTCTGAGTATGATTCTTTATGGTTTTGAGAAGTTCTGGTAGAGTGGTATTAAGTCCTTTATCCCACCATTTGGTAAAAAAACACCCTTTTAAGACGGGGAATTTTATTCTGATAGTCGCACTGGAAATCCCATTTCCAAATCCAAGGGATACCGAAACGGATTATGAAATGGGCCAATAACTTAAGCATATATAAATCTTTATTTACTGGTATATGGGCATAAGCAACTTGCCATTCCTTGAATGTTATTTGAACTTATTCAGGTAGGGTTTCAATAGTAATACCGACTTTATCCCACCAAACGAAAAAACCAGTTTGGAATTTCGTTTTTAAGAACATCGGGACAGATACGGATGAACCAACTATGATTATAAATAGGATTCCGATAATAAAATACCTGAGTAAAGGAATTAATATAATCCCAATAGATGTATCTGGTTTCTGTTGCGTGACTAGATTCAAAAGTACGGGTAGTATGAGGATTAATACCCCAATTAGCAAGAGGCATGATGCTCTTGATAGTTGTTTTACTGTATTGGATTGGGCTGGTTGATTTAGTAGGATCATGAAGCATATGCTTAATGTCCAATGATGCTGTTTCAATGATAATCTGTTCATAAACATAACAATACTGGTTAAAACGAGGAGGAAATTGTTGAGTCGTTAAATAACGTCTCTTTATCTCCCATGGATCTTTCATCCATTTCTAATCATTCTGTTCAATGATCACTACTATTTCTTCCACATATTTGTAAAATTCTGTAAAACTTCTCCCCTTTGGTATCAGAGCCATGTTTAGTTTATTGTCATATTGATGAATATATTACTTATACGTTATGCATATATGATCACTTGAAAAAATGACTAATTTTTCAACCTCATCCGTAACAATTGTAGCCAATACCTCAACTTCTACTTTGGAAGCAATTGAACTTATTGCCTACCAGGATGTCAAGGAATCCTTAGATAAATTGACCATTCCTAAAATCATACCAGAAACAATTTATAAAATTGGAACCTTTGATTTTATCAGTAAAAGAATAATTAAGATCTTTAAACATGCTGTTCATTTACAGAATAATGATGAAATTTTATATTTATTGCATGTTGAAGATTTATATCCTTTTTTGCAAAAATATAAATATGTTCATATAGGACTTGTCCAAGTAGCCTTCAAGCCTTTGACTTTATTTGGCCAAAATACCAGTATTCAATGCACACTTAGAGATGCTAGGTGTCTTAACTGGAAAGCCTACCTTATGGGTGTTATTGAAACCAACCTTGCTCATGGACCAGTATATTTCAATATTTATCCGAATTTAAGTGTTGTGTTAACTGATAATAATTTGTCAAAAGTTTTAGAGATGAGAATTATATCTCATGGTTATGAGTATCTTCCTAGATCTCCTCCTTTTGTCATATTACTCCGTATTCATCTTAAAGTGTTAACTACTTTAAACCCTTATATACGAAAACAGAGCCAAAAAATGATTTTAATATTATAAAAATTATTTTAAATAAAAATAAATAGTTTTAAAATATTTGAAGTTATAATATATAACTTTTGGTATTTAAAGGTAAATTTCATTAATAATCTAATATTAATGATATTAAGTTTATTTAGTAATTATATTAAATAAATAGTTTAAAAATGGTTTTCTTGAATTAAAAATCATTTAAAAAGGAAATAAATGAATTAAAAATATTTTAAGTTATAATAAATGACTTTTAATATTTTGATAAATAATAAATTAATATTCTAATATTAATGGTAATTATTTAAAAATAATTTTAAATGTTTTAAAAATTATTTAAGGGTAATATTAATAATTTAAAAATATTTTGAGTTATTATAAATAAATTTAATATTTTGGCAATAGTTTCATTAATAGTTTACTATTAATTAAATATCAATGATAATAGAATTAGTTAATATTTAAATTATTTAATAATGATTTTAGTGTTTAAAAATTCATGATAAATTATAATAATTATTTAAAAATTATTATAAGGCTATTAAAAATAATATGATTGATATTTAAAATATCTAAACGACTATTGAACTACACGATAGAGTCTTAGATTCTATAATTACCCGATAAAATCGTCGGTACACCGACATGTTTCAGAAATTGATTTGGACTTAGATAATTTGACTAGATACGTGTTTGTTTATGATGTAATAACTGTTAAACATAGGTGACAATGTGATTAGGTTATGTGCTGACTACAATTAGCAGTACTATGTGATATGATATATTATTCTAATTGAACGAATGATCTTATTAGTGATAGGTTTTGATATAAAAGATAGAACTAAGTTGCGTTATTGTAAGCAGCAGCTCAGGCAAGTTTCCTAAACTTACTCCAATTATTATTGAGCAAATATCTGAAATATCCTTTACATTGTGCAAGTATCTTAACTTTGCATCTCCTTTATGCAATGGACATGTGTAAGAAAGTTTCATAATCATATTATTGTGCCAGATTTTTAACTCTATTGTTATTGATTATCTATCCAATCTTTGCATTCATACAAGTTCTTACATTATCTGATCATTGTATTATTGTATAATTCAGATATTTATTCTGTTCGTTAATTCCTATATAGGGTTAGACAAGTGTCCTCACTTGGATAATCATTGTATTTAATAATATGATGATACATACTCATTGGTTTCCAGTTTGTATACGTTGACATAAAAAGTTGTCTAAGCTATTTGATTCAGCTAGACATAAAAATATTGTTGAACAAGATAGAACGTTATCGTATCCAACCAGATTGTTTTGGTTCGGATTCCCGACTTAGTATGAACATCCCGAACATGGGAAAACTTTTGTGCATCTAAGGTGGATAGAGTGAACGATAATATCGTTCTTGTATGTAGTATTGATCAATATAGGACGCATTGGGATGATCACCCTCGTGCCCATAAGTTATAACGATTTACGGATGAATTTCTGCTAAACCCTAGCGAAAATGAAAAACAATGTTCATATTCTGTCGACTAATCTCCAGTTATAGTCATAACGTAGTTTCAAAAATTTGATATAGAATTGTCATGTTTTTATTATTGGTTCAGCTTACTTCACAACTGTTGATTCGTTGTAGAAGTGTTATTGAAAGAAAACATTTAATTTTTTCAGCTTATATTTATTGTTGCTATTACTTGTTGGGTAATCAAATGCTCATCCTTGCTTTAAATTTAAATGTTTTCAGCTAAGCATGATCAACCGGAATGTTCAGGCCAGAACAAGGAAAAAGGAAAGCAATCAGAATAATCTTATGTTATCTATTGTAATAGTTAGACAGTATTAAGACAATGATATCTATTATTATCATGTAATGAATATAGTAAAGGTCGCGTACCTGGGATTAGACTTTGACATATGTAAATTACGTTTGATAGTTATATTATTTTTATTATTATTAGTATTATTCTGCACATAGAAATGGTATCGTAAAGCACCGAGTTCGGGTTTCAAGTACCCGAGTTTGGGGGCGTTAGAAGTTAGTATCAAAGCCTTTTGCTGGTGACATCCCTTTAATGGAAGGCACAGAAGCCAGACTTTTCATAGGGGATGCCGAGCGAGTCGGTAGCAAGTTGATAGGTATCACTGTGGGGTGCTATGGTTGGAAGTACCATGAGCGTTACAAGTTGGTATCAAAGCTTTAGGGTTAGAAACCTTAGGTGGGATACACCTTAGGCTATAACCTTAGAATAGAGGAAAATGTTAAAAATATAAATAACTCATTTAAGTTTAAAAGGAGATGAATTGAATAAATTCATCGTTAAACAAAATAAAAGATATCTTGTATAAAATTATTAATTGTTGTGTGTATATACTACGTGCTAATCAAGACGGTTTATGTGTGTAGATGTCAGATGGGAAAGAATTAGGATACCCTCAAATCATAAAGAAGGAGTCAACCTCCATAACTGAGCCAATACCAAAGTAAATAACTGAATTAGAGTCTCACTTTGAAAGCAACCCTAATGAGGTGATTATACTGGAAACGTGTAGTACTGGACCAAGAAATAATAGTATAACTGATAGGTAGAGTATAGTTAAATAATATAAGGTCAAGCTCGAGTTCTTGAACTCATATGTTTATGGTGAGTTCTTAAACTCATAATGTGTGGAAGGTTTGCCGAACTAGGTATAGTTATGTGAGAATGAATTATTGAAGATAATAGAAATATATAAAATGCTAAGCAATTGATCCTTATTGAAGGCGTAAGAAATAAGTATTATTAGTGTTACTTTAATGTGTATGATTCTATGATGCGTATACGATAAGTATGTCTGTGTAATGTAATATTCCCAACTTTTGTATAAGTTGTGGCAGCGATTCTTGACTTTTGTGTCACAAAGAGATATCAGATGTTTAAAGAAGTATGTGTTATGCTATTAAAAGTACGATGAATTAGTTAGATGAACATGATCTTATTTAATCAGATAATGCCGCCAAGACGAAAACAAAACCAAAAGGCAGAAAAACATGTCAACAAAGCTGAAGGACAACCAGACCTGACACAAAATTTGGTGAATATGAATGCTCAAGCTATGCAGAATGGATTACCAGCCGTGGGAAATCATCCAGTTAATCGATCGACAAACTCCAAAGACTTCAAGGCAATCGAACCGCCAGGATTTAGAGGATCAACTGACCCTATAAAGGTGTTTGTGACAGCTAGCATAACGGCGGGGCAAAAGATAGCTTTTGTCACCTATACGATAAAAGGGGAGGTAAATTTTTGGTGGGAAGCAAATCAAGCTAGAGCCGGAGAAGAAAATAGTGGTAGTAGGACTGGAAAAAGAAAAGGAGAAAATTTCGGGAATACCAGAAATAGGCCAGGAGGTGGAAAGAAACAGGTGGTGCGGTGTGGAATTTGCGAAAAGAATCACTCAGGAGAGTGTCCTAAAGGTAAGTTTGTGTGCCACAGGTGTGGGCAGGAGGGACATATCTCTCCCAACTGTCCCAACCCAAGGATGAACAGAGAGTGTTTCATGTGTGGATCAACGGAGCATAAGGTGAAGGACTATCTGAAAAAGGGAGGGGGGGTACAAGGGGAGCACGAATAAAGGAAAAGGCAGCAGAACTCTAGTGATAACGGAACCAACTTCAACAAATAAACCAACAGAATCAGCCGCAAGAGTTTTCAATATGACGGTCCAGTATACGGTGGCAGTTAGGAATACAACTCCAGGTATTATTCGTATAACTTTTATATTATGATATATATGATTTTCCTATATATAATAAACTATTTTATAAAGATATTTTGAAGAAGGAATTTGAGTTCTTTTAGAAATCGAACTTCCGTTTAATCAGATAGACAAGCTATAATGTTGAATAGTTAAAGATCGGTTCAATAAAATTTGATCGAGATCTATTTGAAATGACTGTGTATACTATGTACCCTTGTAAGCATGAGTTTTGAAACGGTGATTCCGGGGACGAAATCCTTATAAGGGAGGGTGAATGTAATAACCTGATATTTTCTATATAAATAAATAAGAAATTTTGTATATTAATTTTATTATTATTATTTTAAAGATGAGAATATGTGCCAAGTAATGTGTATGTATATATGTGATAAATAAAATTTATTTATTACATGAATAATTTCAAATAATTTTA
Source organism: Panax japonicus (assembly GCA_020205505.1). NCBI lineage: Eukaryota > Viridiplantae > Streptophyta > Magnoliopsida > Apiales > Araliaceae > Panax > Panax japonicus. The sequence goes on from CM035096.1 coordinate 67,947,642, forward strand.
TTTTAGAATTATTGATCATTATAAAGTATATTCTTATAATAATTAATTTTATAGTATAAATGTTTTATTAATTATTTTCCATGAAAATATGACTTTGTATTATTTAAATAATATATAAAATGATAATTGGAATGATTATAATTACTATTTTATTATATGAATTTTTGTTCAGATTATTAAGTTGATTATTTTATCTTAATTAATGATGTTATATATGAAAGATAAATCAGATATGGAATCCAAACCCTAATTTTGGATTTTGAGCAATGAATGAGAATAATATTATTATATTAGTTATAAAATTATTTTTAGTGTTATAAATATATACTGTATATGTGTAGACTGATATTGGTTAGTCAATTATGGTGTATCACGACAAACCCTAGTATTACTGTCATAAACCATAATTGGAAATTCAAAACTGGAATTTAAGATTAGTCAGAAATTGTGTTATATGAATTATGTTGCATATTATAGAATTTCTGTTAATTAGGAAAACCCTAATTAATATTTGAAAACCCTAATTGCTAAAACTAGAAACCCAAATTATTATTTTAGTAAATTGAACTGGTAATTTGGGAACCCTAATTATTTAAAACCCTAATTTTCTATTAAAAACCCTAATTTAATTAGTGTGTTTTAAATTAAAATTTTATTACACTTTAATTTTTAATTTTTCAAACCCTAGTAATTATTTGGGAAACTTAAAGATGAAAAATCTAGTGATTAAACCCCAGATTCAAGCACCTTAGACAAGAATACCCTTGAAATTAAAACACAAGTTACCATTTTACCCTTTTTGTCCCATTTGGTGAATTATTGTTAGACAAATCTTATCAAATCTTGCAAGACACCCTAGTCTACCTAGCTATGAGCCTACAAGCTACAAATCTAAGCCATGTGATCAACCAAATTCATTGTATACAAGTTTATATAGAATTCAAGAGAGAGAAAGTGCACATTTATCCTAAATTATTCTCAACTTTCATCCTAGAACTCCTCTCTCTAAAACCTCCGAATTTCATTGCTAGATCAGTCACAAAACAAGCCCCATGAATTCCTCTAATAGATCATAAGCCTTGAATCAAGAACTTGTTCATAAAAAAGGTATGAAGCCTAGAAGAAATCTGATCTTTAATATTGTGTTAGATGTTAAATTTTTAGTGTTGAATATGTAGTATGGAGTCTAACAAAGTGATCTGGGTTGCTAGATGTTAGATCCATAACATCTAGAGGCTCAGATTTGATGATTTTCCAAATCTGAATTTTTTTGAAAATAAGGGTTTGGCAATGAATGTCAGATCCCATAGATCCTAGTCAGATATGTATTTTTGTTGTTTAAGGCTTTGATCTTGTAGTCTGTTATGAGATCTTTAATATGAAACTTGAATCAGGTCCATATCTGTTGTAGATTAAAAGTTATTCGTAGTCAAAGTGAGTTGACCGATCAAAAATTCTGAGTTTCTGGGCAACCCAGAAACCTAGAATTTCTGACAGTCATTTTTGGAGCTTCTGATTTTGTTGATCTGTTATAGTTAATTTTATAAGGCCATGGTTGATCTGTTATATGCAACATAATAAATTTTATAAGGCCATTAATACCGTTGACCGGCCATGACTGGATTTTCTGGGCAGCCCAGAAATGTGAAGAACAGCTCTAACAGCATATTCTGATGCTTAGAACTCCCTCATGTTTTATGATTTGGTCCATAAATTGTTATGAACTTATACTCTTGCATATTTACTACAACATTTAATCAATATCATGTCCAGAAGCAACTCATACAGAGAATTATTGATGGTCAAACAAGCTCACTCGAACACTGACTTTGAATACCTGGGTTTCTCAAGAACACCTAAGGCGACACTTATTGTCGCCAAAGGCTTTATCGACAAATTTAATAACTTTAATTAATTAAATTTCCTAAAATTAATTAAAAATAGAAATTTAATTCTGAAAATTACAAAAATAGTTTTACAAATTATTTTAAGTTATAAAAATTAACTTTTAATAATTTAACATATTTTCCATAAATATTAGTATTTATTTAAATAATATTGATGTTTAAATTATTTAATAAATGCATTAAATAAATTAATTAAAAATGATTTTATTATATAAAAAAATCATTTTAAATAATAATAAGGTATTTAATAATATTTTAAGTTATAAAACATAACTTTTAATATTTTAAGATAAGTTTCATTAATTATTAAATATTAATAATATTAGATTTATTTAGTAATTATATTAAATAAATTAATTAAAAATGATTTTAATATTATAAAAATCATTTTAAATGAAAATAAATAGTTTTAAAATATTTTAAGTTATAAAATATAACTTTTGAATTTAAAGGTAAATTTAATTAATAATTTAATATTAATAATATTAAGTTTATTTAATAATTATATTAAATAAATAGTTTAAAAATAGTTTTATTGAATTAAAAATCATTTAAAAAGAAATAAATGAATTAAAAATATTTGAAGTTATAATAAATGACTTTTAATATTTTGATAAATAATAAATTAATATTCTAATATTAATGGTAATTATTTAAAAATGATTTTAAATATTTTAAAAATTATTTAAGGGTAATATTAAAACTTTAAAAATATTTTGAGTTATTATAAATAACTTTAATATTTTGGCAATAGTTTCATTAATAGTTTAATATTAATTAAATATTAATGATAATAGAATTAGTTAATATTTAAATCATTTAATAATGATTTTAGTTTTTGAAAATTCATGATAAATTATAATAATTATTTAAAAATTATTATAAGGTTATGAAAAATAGTATAACTGATATTTAAAATATCTAAACGACTATTGACCTACACGATAGAGTCTTAGACTCGATAATTACCCGATAAAGCCGTCAGTACATCGACATGTTTCAGAAATTAATTTGGACTTAGATAATTTGACTAGATACGTGTTTGTTTATCATGTAATAACTGTTAAACATAGGTGACAATGTGATTAGGTTATATGATGACTGCAATTAGCAGTACTATGTGATATGATATATTATTCTAATTGAACGAATGATCTTATTAATGATAGGTTTTGATATAAAAGATAGAACTAAGTTACGTTATTGTAAGCAGCAGCTCAGGCAAGTTTCCTAAACTTACTCCAATTATTATGAGCAAGTATCTGAACTATCCTTTACATTGTGCAAGTATCCTAACTTTGCATTTTCTTTATGCAATGGACATGAGTAAGAAAGTTTAAGAATCATATTATTATTCTAGATTATTAACTCTATTGTTATTGATTATGTATCCAATCTTTGCATTCATACAAGTTCTTACATTATCTGATCATTGTATTATTATATAATTTAGATATTTATTCTGTTCATTAATTCCTATATAAGGTTAGACAAGTGTCCTCACTTGGATAATCATTGTATTTAATCATATGATGATACATACTCACTGGTTTCCAATATGTATACGTTGACATAAATAGTCGTCTAAGCTATTTGATTCCGCTGGACATAAAAATATTATTGAACAAGATAAAACATTATTGTATCCAACCAGATTGTTTTGGTTCGGATTCCCGACTAAGTATGAACATCTCGAACATGGGAAAACATTTGTGCACCTAAGGTGGATAGAGTGAACGATAATATCGTTCTTGCATGTAGTATTGATCAATACAGGGCACATTGGGATGATCTCCCTCGTGCCCGTAAGTTATGACAGTTTGCAGATGAATTTCTGCTAAACCCTAGCAAAAATAAAAAACAATGTTCATAGTCTGTCGACTAATCTCTAGTTATAGTCAGAACGTAGTTTCAAAAATTTGATATAGAATTGTTATGTTTTTATTATTGGTTCAGCTTACTTCATAACTGTTGATTCGTTGCAGAAGTGTTATTCAAAGAAAACATTTAATTCTTTCAGCTTATATTTATCGTCGTTATTACTTGCTAGGCAATCAAATGCTAATCCTTGCTTTAAATTTAAATGTTTTCAGCTAAGCATTATCAACCAGAATGTTCAGGCTAGAACAAGGAAAAAGGAAAGCAATCAGAATAATCTTATGTTATCTTTTGTAATAGTTAGACAGTATTAATACAATTGTATCTATTATTATCATGTAACGAATATAGTAAAGGTCGCGTACCTGGGATTAGACTTTGACATATGTAAATTACGTTTGATATTTATATTATTGTTATTATTATTAGTATTATTCCGCTCATAGAAATGGTATTGTAAAGCAGCGAGTTCGGGTTTCAAGTACCCGAGTTTGGGGGCGTTACACATACACTACTGACAACTCCATTTATACAACTGTCGTACAAAATACGATAACACATATACTGTGAGTTTCAATACAAATATTGCAACGTATATAATACGAAAATATTCATACTAAAATTATTTCAATTCCATCTAGAGTACAACAACAAATATTTCAAGTCCCCAAAGGAACACCAGAAGATTTTTGTCCTCCTCATTCTAATGGAGTGTATTATTAACCCTTCCAAAATTGAGTTCATCTCACCCTATTGTTGTTCACCAAAATTAAATATTAAATGATGCATAAAATACGTCACACCCAATTTAAGTTCTCAGTACAATTAATATGCCACACCGTTTCATAGTTTGATTAGGCTTGTGACTAATTCGTAACACCACTTTATATCCATGTTCTCTCTGCTAGTCCCAGCTACACTTTTTATTACCTGAAAGGGGTGGTGAAGTAAAAGAGTGAGCACAAATAGCTCAGTAAAGAATATCATGACTTAAGATAATTACATTATCAATAGCCTTCATCAATACTAAATTAGATAGTTAGAACATATGATAGATGATAAAAGTTTTCGACCATAATAGCAGTGGAATCAACAATCCATTAGAAGAGTCAAGTAGAACATAATGTCTACTATCTCCTCTAGATTAAAAGTCCATCATTAATATTTCATTCATATAATACTCATCAACATTTAATCTTTGCAATACGAGCATAAGACATACAAATGTAAAACCAATAACGCTGAGACTCAACTCAATAGTATAACAATCACGAATTATCCATGCACTATGGGCCAAGGATATTCGTATTTTCAACAATGGTCATGATTATACCGAATAATCCCTGGTCATAATCATACCAATCAACTCTCCATCTTTGCACGTAAGCTAAATAGGATTTTGTTTATCATCAATTTTATCGCTGAGACTCAGCTCAATAGTATCACAACCATAAATTATCCATGCACTACGGGCCAAGGATATTCGGGTTTTCACCAATGGTCATGATTATACCGAATAATCCATGGTCATAATCATACCAATAAACAGTCCATCTATGCACTACGGGCCAAAGATGACTTTCAACACAATATTTGCATGAGAATAATGATAATGATATATATAATGAATGGATCAGAATAATAAGATAAAATAAATTTATTGATTTTCAACTTAATTATCCAAGGTCCAACTTACCAACATGATATTAAATGAAGCACAAACTATTAAGGATATTCTAATCATTTCAGGACTTTCACCATTTAATGATAAACTTAATAAACGAATAATAATATCATACCATAATATGGAGTATGAAAGAAATTACATCCTTTTACCATAAAAATGATACCCTCATACCATAATAATGACATTCCTTATGTAAGACCCCAAATTTTACGAAATAAAAGTACTCAATTTTCTGATAATTGTTATTCTATTTAGTAAATGGTTAAATTGATAAAAGGTTAAAGTTAAGGGTGATATTTGAAATTTTTTTAAAGTAAGCAAGTTCATATAAAATATTCGTTGTGTCGGGGAATATTCGTTTGTTCAGGGGATATTCTTTTTATCAGGGAATATTCGTACGACGACACCATCATTGGTGGACCCCACAACGGAATAACTATCGGAGTTAGAAAACGACAGAATTATCTTTTTATAAAAATAACGGCGAAAGTTTTATCGTTAAGCTATTGAACTACCCGGTAGTAAAAGTACAGTAATACACGTGGTTGCATAGTAGCACACGGTATAGATTACTGATGCTTATATGAGAAGTCACTCAATTATACTCAATTATTGCTACAGTAATTGTTGCATCATATCTCTCATATTATTGATTCAATTATTGTCACAATATCATCTACATAATATTTTATATTATTAAATCATTAATTGAGATGACAAAAGTATTCATATTATTATTTACAATATTGACAATGTCTAGAAGTTCTGTCAATGAGAGGTTTGGTCACTTAATTGTGTGCCAATAAGGAGAAATCCTTATCGGAAAGCCCCATCTTTCCTGGGAATGATCTGGTTGTTAAATATTGTGAGTTATAATATTAATAATGAATAAGTTCATGTTGATTAAAGATAAAATTGATAGCTCCATTGTGTTGAGATTACTAGTGTTAGTAGAAATCGACATCTATTTCGATAATAATGGATGTCTGGAGGTTATATTGACCAATCTGGTAAATAATCGGATAAATGAGTAATTAAATGCTATTAATTCACAAGCTTATAACTATTTATTCACATGTGTGTACTATTGATTCACATGCATGTACTATTAGGGGAGATGGTGAAAGATTGATAATACTTGCATGACTAAATTAAAAATGATGGAAAAGATGAATGTATTATACTGTAATATTTTGAGCCCAAAACGTACAATTATCGAAACTATATTTTCCTATAAATAGAATCTCATTCTTCCTTCATTATCACCAATTCACTAAGACTCACAAGAGCAATTATAGAGAGAGAAGATATAGAGAGAAAGAAAAGAGAAGTATGCTACTTCACTATTCTAGTAACTTGTCTTCTTCTGAGGTAAGGGGTATTATTTATTTCGTATTCTGAAGAGATATTATTTTTTGTATTCGTATGAATATTTTTTTCGTTCAATATTCATAAGGAATATCATCTTAGTTCAATATTCGTAGGAATATTATTTTCGTTCAATAGTCGTAAGGGGTATTATTTATTTCATATTCTGAAGAGAAATTATTTTTCATTTTGTATGAATATTATTTTCGTTTAATATTCATAAATGGCATTATTTCTTTCGTATTCATAAAGAGAGGTTTTTTTCAATACTCGTAAGGGTTGTTATTCTATTCTTAATTATTCTGTTGGAATAACCTGTCTACGTGGACTACCGTATGCATGGTGAAATTCTTCTGTTATTCCATTCTTTATTATTCTATTGGAATAACCTGTATACGCGGACTACCGTATGCATGGTGAAATTCTTCTGTTATTCCATTCTTTATTATTCTGTTGGAATAACCTGTATACGCGGACTACCGTATGCATGGAGAAATTCTTTTGTTATTCCATTTTTTATTATTCTGTTGGAATAACCTGTCTATGCGGACTACTGTATGTATGGTGAAATTCTTCTGTTATTTTATTCTTTATTATTCTTTTAGAATAACCTGTCTACACGCACTACCGCATGCATGGTGAATGACCATTTGTATTCATTCTTTATTAAATTGTAAAAATGATCTGTCAACGCGAATTACCGCATGGCGGGTGAAAATCCATTTGTAGTTTCGTATATTCTATTATACTCATATGAGATATCATATTTTTTTGTACTCATCATGGAATATCATTTTTTTTATATTTTCCTTTTATGAGTACTATTCACGAGTTAATATTCATGAGTTACTATTTACAGATTACTATTCACCCAGTTACTATTAACTCGAATATTATTCACTCGGGTATTTGGGGCACTTTTCGTGCCGGAGTACTATTCAAGAGTTATTATTCACCCGATTATTTTTAATTCAAATATTATTCACTAGGGTATTTGGGACACTTTTCATGTCGGGATACTATTCACGAGGTACTATTCATAGGGTATTATTCACCCGAAAAATATATTTCATTTCTGTCCAAATTATTTTTGATACATGAATAATATTCTTGAATGTTACTCCACAAAACAGTATTATATTGACAATTTGGATATTTTTAAATTCTGGATAAATTTAAAGTCTTCAATATTTATCCTTGATTTTGTTTGATTAATGCTTATATCATTGTCATCATCTGCATGCTTATTTTATGATGAAAGTATCTTTGGCTTACGTGCATAGATGGACTATTGATTGGTATGATTATAACCAGGGATCATTCGGTATAATTATGATTGTAATGTTGTAAATGATGTGGTAAAAGTCCTTATTGGCCCGTTGTGCATTGATGGACAGTTTTTGGTATGATCATGACCATGGGTTCTCTTCGGCCAAGGGTGAAAAGATGAATAGTTTTATGGCATGATCATGACCGTTGATGAAAACACGATTATCATTGGCTCCTTATGGAATTTTGCCCTCAAAATTTACTTACGTACCTGGTATGCCGAATAGGTGAGGATACCTTGACTTCATTTCAGATTCTAACTCTTGAGGTATAACCCTTGAGTGTTGGATACGATTCTTCTTATCCAAGATTTTAACACGAGATCTCATACGTTAAATCATCCGCTATCTCGTCTGATTCTAAATTAATAATGTGGTTCGGGTCATCCATATATTTACGTAACATTGATACATTAAAAATGTTATGAACACGCAACATACTTGGCGGTAAAACGAGTCTATAAGCCTCAGTTCCTACTCAATCGAGGATTTCAAATGGGCCAATTAAATCGAGGGTTGAGATTTCTTCTCTTCAGCAACTCTTGCTTCTAGAATAACGCCCTCTTGAACCTTCTTCTTCACATTCATCAGATTCGGGTATGTAGTTTGAGCGTCTTTAACTTTATCGATTAAAGTCGATTTTATTCGTATATTCGTTATCTTCACGTGGGTCCCTACAATCTTTAACTCTATCTTTATCACTTGTAAGTTATACGAAATGAGTCTTTGTGTTAACAACATCGCACTCGTAAACGCATCCGATCTTCTACTCAACACGTCAGCTACCACATTCGCTTTCCCACAATGGTATTGAATGGTACGATCGTAATCTTCAACAGCTCGAGTCAACGTCTTTGGCACATTATACGTTCGTTTTAGTTGAAGAAATATTTGAGGGTTTTAGAAATGGGTTTTGTACTGGGGTCAATACAAAATTCGACTTCACGCTCTGGGGTAGGCTAAGAAGTCTTCAGGAATACGTCAAGAGATTTATTAATGATAGAAATATCATTCAAAACTGTTACTCTCATCCAAGACTTGGATAGTACGTCACATTGATACCAACTGTAAATTCTATCCCTTAACCTAGATAGCACCTCACAATGATACCTATCAACTTGTCATCGTCATTCACGACGTCGCCTACAGAAAGTCTGGCTTCGGTGCATTCCACACAAGGAAGTCATCAACAAAAGGATCGGGCCTCTTTACTTATGGCTTGATATGACAATGATTAAATTTAGTGGTTTGGTTGCTTGAATTCGCATAATAGGTTGGTTAGGAATATGAAAGTTAACAACCTTACGAAAAACATGATGAGTAGTTAACCAATCGTTTAAAAAAAACCACATCAAATGCAAGTATTTTCAAAGAGATAAGATCGACAGGTAACGTGAAAGTATCGATTTGAATCAAACAAGATTTATAAACAGTGGAGGTAACGAAGGTTTCTCCCAATGGAGTTTCAATAGATAAATCAAAGTTTAACTTCTCCGGAGTTAAGTACAAACATTGAACACAACTAGGTGAAATAAAAGAGTGAGTAGAACCGGTATCTAACACGGTATAAACTTCGTAAGAGCTTATGATTAACTTACCCGTGATAATTTTATTCAGGTTCCTCGTTACGAGAAAAAAAAACTCTCTCTCTTAAACTACCGGCTTTGGCTTATCTGGGACATCCTTTGGCATCACTATCCCAGTTGGACTTGACTTCACCATACGACAAAATCGAGCTAGGTGACCTTCTCTTTCACAATTAAAACACGCTTTGGATTGTTGCGTACAGTTTGGACGGATGTGTCCCTTTTGTCCGCATTTGAAATATATGATCGATGGGCGTTCTTCTTCCTTTGAAACGGGTGTTGGTACCGACGTCTTCACGTCATTGTTAAACCTTCTCTTCTTAAAATGTCCATTCTTATTATCTTGGCCATGATTACCACCGAAATGGTTACTATTCTTGGCATGATAATATCCCCCGCGATGGTTATCGTTGTTCCGATGACCGTTGCTACCGGTATGATTATTATCGTGTTGTTGGTCGTTGCCTTTTGGTTGTGCTGACTCATTATCGCGCTCCAATAACTGAGCCCTATTCACAACATCTGAATATAAACAAAGTTTGTGAGAAAACATTCGCAAACTTAGCCTCGTACTGCACACGGTCATATTATTTTTCTCTAGCTTGTTGAATTCTACCTCCTTCATGTGACGAATACTTATAGGAAAGTACTTGTCGTTAAATAATTCTTGGAACTTCTCCCAAGACATCTTGAGTGCGTCAGGCTGGGTACGTTTTACAGATTCCCACCAATGATATCCTTCTTCACGTAACATAAAGGTGGCAAAGGGAACCTTGTGCTCCTCGGAGCATCCCAAGACATCAAATATCTTAGTGATCTACTTTAACCACGTCTCCACCTTAAGTGGTTCTGGCTTTCCCAAAAACTCTGGTGGTCCCAGCTCCTTGAATTGCTTAGTGGTGACCAACCGTGGGTTGCCATTGTTTCCTCCTGTATTATGAACAAGAGCCGCCTTTGCCTGATGTTGCATGAATTCTAAAAATCTCTTAAACATATCGTCGTTCGTTAATTGATCAGTGTTGTTGTTTACAGGAGGATTATCGCCATCCTGTTGCACATTGTCCTGATTATTGATCTGTGGAGAATCAAAAGTCTCCTGTGCTCAATTGCTTATCTCAACATTTTCATATGCCATTTTCAAATACTTCCAAAAAACAAGGGTTAATTAACATATCACATATTATCTCTATACTCTGACCGACAAATTAAATATCAAATAAACTTAGGTAGGTCATACTAGCGAAGGAATTCCCCGTCTCTCCCCTCCTAGTTTTATTCTCACATCCTAGCCAGGGATCATATCCCTAAGCTTTGATACCAACTGTGACGCCCCCAAAATTAGGTATACGTCACCCATCTTGGGCCGTCACTTACATGATACATAAATTTAAATGCAACTTACTAATACAACTGTCGTGTACAATACGAAAAAAATATAAACTGTGAGTTTGAATACAATTATTGTCTACTAGAGATTATACAAACTCAAAAGGAGTCCTCATTATAATTATTATCACACTATTTCATAAAATAGTGAGGACTACTAATGCTATCCTCTAGACCATCACTCCGTTCCCCGACGCGTCCCATCTATATTCTCATTTCCTGAAGAGAACAGTGAAAGAAACGGTGAGCTCAACTAGCCTAGTAAGAAATATTATGACTAAGATAATGCAGAATAAATTATCATTAGCCTCCAACAATGTTAAACTAATAAAATACAATAGACATCAAGTTTAACTGTAGCGGAAAAAGAAATCCATTAAAAGAGTCAAGTAGAGAATATAATCTACTATCTTTTATGATTTAAAAAGTTTTTCATCACTTTTATCGCTGAGACTCAGCTCAATAAATAATCCATAACATTAAATCATCCCTACACTATAGGCCAAGGATATTCTTTAGTATCACGACCACGAATTATCCATGCACTACGGGCCAAAGATAATCGTGTTTTCATCAACGGTCCTGATCATGCCATAAAACAATTCATCTTTACTCCCTTGGCCGAAGAGAATCCATAGCCATAATCATACCAAAAATTGTCCATCAATGCACTACGGGCCAATGAGGACTTTTAATTTTTCACATCATTTGTAACATCACGGTCATGATTACACCGCATAATCCCTGGTCATAATCATACCAAGTCCATCTATGCACTACATGCCACATATGACTTTCAACATAATATAAACATGAAGATGATGACAATGATATAAGAATTCAATAAAACAAGTTCAAGAATTAATTTATCCATGAACCAATAACGTCCAAATTGTCAACATGATACTACTTTGTAGAGTAAAATTCAATAATACTCAGAAGAATATTTCCATGGAAAGATACTAGATGAAGCGCAAATATCAAGGATATTCCACTAATTTCATGGAGTATAGAAGTCAAAATTTTAATCAACTGAGTATAATACCGAATGGAATAACAAAAGATATCACCATGCATGCGGTACTTTGCATAGACAGTTATTCCAACAGAATAATAATAACAGAACCAAGTCAGGTGAAATTCACACCGACAGGATGTTCTAACAGAATAATAAATGCAGAATAATAAATGATGGAACCAGGTCCGACGTATAGCACAGACAGGATATTCCGACAGAATAATAAAGATGGAATAATAAAAATGGAACCAGGTCCGGCGTATAGCACAGACAGGATATTCTGACAGAATAATAAAGACAGAATAATAGAAGAATGTCACCAAGTATAGGGTAGTCCGCGTATACTGGTTATTCCAGCAGAATAATAAAGAATGAAATAACAGAAGTTCTCCTCATGAATACAAAAGAAATAATATTCTTTACCGTAAAATAATAATTGATATAAGAGTAGTGAAGTAGCAGAAAAATTTTCTTCTATCTCTCTATAGTCTCTCTCTATAGTTTCTCTCTCTAGAGTTCAGTGAATTCGTAAGAAAATAATGAAGGAATGAGCTTCTATTTATAGGAAAATGGAATGCATAGTAACTAATTCATGAACGGTCCAGATTGATTTACTTTAATCTGACGGTCCATATTTAAAGAAAAATCTTTTATATAAAATATAATATATTCTATTTATATAAAAATATTTTTACTATGCAAATATTATGCGGGCACTATGCAAATACTATGCATAATAAAATATAATATATTCTATTTATAGAATAACTTTAATAAAGTATTCTGTTTTATATAAAAAGATTTTACTATGCAAAACACTATGCATAATAGAATATAATATATTCTATTTATAGAATAATTTTAATAAAGTATTCTGTTTTATATAAAAAGATGTTTCTATTTTATTACGTTAATAATACGAATAAAACAAAACTTCTAAATTAACAATAATTGAATCAAATAATGTGAGATACTATGCAGCAACTATTGTAACAATAATTGAATAAAACTGAGTGACTTCTCACATAAATATCAATAATCAATACCGTGTGCTACTATGCAACAACGCGTATTACTGTACTTTTAATACCGAGCAGTTCAACAGTATCAACGGTAAAACTTCCGCCGTTATTTTCAATAAAATATTTTTGTCATTTTCTCAATCCGACAATATTTCCATTGTGGGGTCCACCAATGATTGTGCCGTTGTACAAATATTTTCTGTTTAAAACGAATATTCCCCGACCAATCGAATATAATATGACAACTTGCATACTTTGTAAAATTTATAAATATTACCCACAACGATAACATTATCTCAAATTCACACCATAATATAAAAAAAATTCTTTTGAGAAAATTAATTCTTTATTCATAAAATCTGGGGTTTCACAAAGGATATTTTTTATATGAATATAAATGAAGGATTTAATGTTGAGATGTTATATTAGTATTTTGTCGAAAAGAAGAACAAAATATGGGATTTTCAGACAAATTAGTTTATTACTTGATTTTGTAAAATTCATAACTCTTTGTGTATAATGAGTTAGGAGATGAGCCATATATCAAAAGAAAGCCCTTGTTGTAAGATAAACGTAGAAATTTGAATCACCCAAAAATTCTTTGGGGATTTTTCGTGGTGACTGTTTGAGTGAAACTGGTACGAGGGACTTATAGTCCGAAAATCAAATCAGTGTTTTTAAAGCTCTATTGTGTGAGTTATAATTTTGATCAGACCGTTGGATCGTTGTGATTTTTGGATATGTTATACATATATAAGTTGAGTATATGTCCACAAATTTTGAACCGTTAAAAATAAACGTATGATTTGTTATGAATTTTAAGAGGTATTAAAAATCATCCGTTTGTGGATTTCAGATATTTTGTTTTTGGAATTTGGAAAAACTTAAAGCTATAAAGTTGTAGAGAATTCGATTTCCTATGGAATGGACATAAAATTCATATTTTTCTAATAAAAGGGCTATTTATTATAAATTATTGAAGTTTCGGAAATAAATATTTTTATTAAAAATATGGTAGGCCCCACTTTTGGTTGGTGAGAAATAAAATGTGGTGGAATTTATTTTCAAAAATGGTGGGTGGGAATAGTAACAGGTAAAGCCATCAGGCAGCAGGTCAAGTCTGCTTCGGCGTTCTAACATTTTTCTATAAATAAGGTGCTTAGTTAGAATTGAAAATCACACCAGAAACAAGTTTTTTCTCTTTCTCTCTCTATATTATCGAGTATATTTTGTGAGTATTTAGATACTTTGTGAGTTTCTATTCATCAGTGCAAGTTTCCTTCAACCTTATACCGATATTCCGATCAGAAGTATTGTTCTTTTGCGGTAAGGGATGTTATTTTCTTCATAATGATGTTATTCTTTCAATATCATTATACCAAAATATTGGTATGGATTTTATTGTGAAATTTCTACTTTTTTTGTCGGGGTTACTATTCATATATACGGTACTATTCACGTATATGACATTATTCACGTATACGACACTATTTATGTATATGACACAATTTACGTATATGACATTATTTACATATACAGTACTATGTACTGATAAGTTGGTTTTATACCTACTTATCCAGTATCTGTTACTTGATTTATTTGCTTAATCTCATATTTCTTAGTTACTTTTCCTGCATTTTGTGTTCATTTTGTAGATTATATGCTTGGGAGTTGAAATCGCAAAGAATTGGTATGAAAACACAAAGAAAAGCAATCCGGACATTGTTTGGGCTTTTATGTTTATTTCATATTCATGGTTTAAAACTTGGATTACATTATACAGCTTCATCTTAGCTTTCCAGAACATCTTGAATCATTCCAATCGGAGTTCGAATGCAAGAGTTATGACATTTGTACTAACGGACGTCGAACGTCACTGTTTTGGGTGGCCATTTGCATAGCAGTCAATTTCAGCCTAATTTCAACCTTCATCCGTCCGTTATTTCTAAAATCTTAAAGAATGAAAGTTGTAGATCTCATCGATATCTTCGATTTGATAGGTAGCAAGCCTTGTAACTTTTCCCAGATCAAACGTTGTGGCCGATTTCCCAAAGGACGTTAGAGCAAAAAAGTTTCCTTCACAAAACCGCCGCCGGGGTGGGCATGCAAGCGTCAAAGCAGGCCCCTATCCCACCGAGGCGGGCCCAAAACAAGCTTAGACCCCCGCCGGGGCGGGGGTATGCCCAGAAAATGCGAGAAAATGCGAATTTTGGTCCAATTTGAGTTCAGGAAGGATTATTTCGATCTGATTGACACAAGGACTTCCAAGAGGACTTAAAGACATATAAAGAGACTTATAAAAGGAGGAGAATCACAAGGATTAGTGGAGATTAGAGACTAGATAGAGGATTCAATTAGATTAGATTAGAGTAAATTAGATCAAAAACACTAGTTCTTGTTAGATTTGGAGAATGAAGCAACTTGGAGACCATTGAAGATTCAAAGTAGGATAAAGAAGGGAGCATCAAATCTACAGACAATAGATTCTATCTTCTCATCTTCTTTTATCTTTGTCTTTTAATGATTATTCAATTGTAGATTCTTTGTTTTAATTCAATAATCATGAACTAATTCTTTGTTTGAGATTACAATGGATCTTATTGTGTAGTTTATTTTAATATACTTTGTTATCAATTATTATGTTCTATTGTGAGGATTTTCTATTGTGATTTGGACTTAATTTCTTAATTTCCTAGCTAACAATTACCGTGATAATCTATATGAACTCGAGAGATGAAGTATTGATTTAGATCTTATCATGATAGCATGTGTTTGTGATTTCTACATAGATGGAATTCATGATTCGTGTTTCGGATAGAGATATGCATTTACGCCATATGTAATCTTATAGAGAACTTGTGCTTTAAATCCTTTTTAATTGTAATTCACATAGAGATATAGTGGATTATTTAATTAGGGTGTCTTGCTTAATTCTATCATCTGTGGATTTAAGTGAGTATGGGTATTATGCATCGAGAGGTGGTTTTATCTGCTTTAGTGTTCTTGATTAACAATTCAGGATAGAGAATAATTAATGAGAAGTGTGTTAGCTTAAATGAAATAATAAGTGAAGTTGTGATCTTAAATCTCCGTAATCTTAATTTAACTAGTGGTAATTAGAATTAGTTTATTTATAAATTGAAATTCAATCGTTTAACTAAGATTGAGTTTGTTACGGGTTAGTACTTGGTGATTTTTATTAAACAATTCATTGTGGGAACGATACTCTACTTTCACTTTATTACTTGTTGACCACGTATACTTGTGTGTTG
This sequence comes from Panax japonicus, assembly GCA_020205505.1. Taxonomy (NCBI): domain Eukaryota; kingdom Viridiplantae; phylum Streptophyta; class Magnoliopsida; order Apiales; family Araliaceae; genus Panax; species Panax japonicus. The sequence goes on from CM035096.1 coordinate 67,964,094, forward strand.
CGCGTAGTTAGATTTTAACCAACATGTACAAATATGGAGTACTATTCATAAGTTACTATTCATGAGTTACTATTCACGAGTTACTATTCATGAGTACTATTCACGACAAAATTGGTTTCTTTTTCTGACCAAATTATCGTTGATTTATGAATCTTACTCTTGAAATTAAATGCAGTTGTTGATCATATTATTTTTATTATCATATATAACATTTTTATAATCCTAGTGATGAAATTTCTCTTTGACTTGAGTGTAAAGATGGGTAGATTATTTGTATGATCGTGACTATGGGTTCTCTTTGGCCAGTAGTGCAAAGTTGAATTATCGACTGGTATGATCATGGTCATTGAATTTATAATTGAATATCTTTAGCTTAAGTGCAAAGGTGAATTGATCAACATGGTTATAATTATTGTTTATATAAATTCTGAAATGATTATATATTTCTTTGAGATATTAATATATTTGGCCTATAGTGCAAATATGATATGTTGATGAATATCTTTGGCCTGTAGTGAAAAGATGAACCGTTGATGAATATCTTTGGCCTGTAGTACAAAGATGACCTGTTGTTGAATATCTTTGGCCAGTAGTGCAAAGATGAACTGTTGACGAATATCTTTGGCCCGTAGTGCAAAGATGAACTTATTAGTATGATTATGAACATGAACTGTGATTTGGTATAACCATGATCTTTGATGTTTCAAGTAAAGAAAGGTGATGTAAATTATCTTCATCCTAGATTAGAAGAATAATTTAGAACCACAATTATGATTATAATTTATTCACATGATTGTGGACAGGAACTGTTGATTGATGTTACAGGGATAAAACATTAATGGTGGACTTTTAATATGGAGAAGATAATAGACTTTATGGTCTATTTGAATCTTCTAATGGATTACTCGTTCCGCTGCAACTATCGTTGAAAAGTTTTATCATCTACCATATGTTCTAAATATCTAATTTATTACTAATGAAGGATATTGATAATTTATTTATCTTTAGTCAAGATATTCTTTACTGGGCTAGTTATGCTCACCCTTCTTCTTCACAATTTCTTTCAGGTAATAAGAGTATAGATGGGTCGAGTGGGGGTAACAGGAGAATAGAACGGGGGTCTTTATTTGTGGAGGTTCTCTTTAAACAGTATAGAAAAGTGTGTTGTATTTTATACATCATTTAGTAGCTATATTTGGTGAATCAAATAGGGTGAGGCGAACCCAACGTTGGAAGGGTGTTTTGCCACTATCATATAAGATGTCTAATGACATACCACCTCGTGTTATCATAAGACAGGGTTGTGTACATCCACTTGATGAGTATATCTATGAGCACTACCTATATATTCTTGGTGTTTGGTTGAAGTATAAATCTCAATTAGAGACAGTAGAGATAATGATATGTCAAGAGAAGACTCACCATTGGAAAGAATATGATAATAAACTTCTCATTTTTCTTTGGGGTCTATTGGGTCAACCAAGGATAATTCTGTGGACATATGATATCTATCATAACCTAGACGCATGGCCTCCCATGTACGAAGGTTTCCTTGAGCACTTTCCAAAGATTCTAATTTCTAAAACATTTTTTGACTATACCTTTATGTAAGGTGCCATTGTGACGTGCTATCCAAGGTTGGGATGAGAGTCACAGTTGGTATCAGAGCAATAAGTAAAGAACCCCGAGCCTCTATCAAAACTCATAACATATGTGTTGTTGTATTTTACACGATAATTGTAGTAATAAAGTTGTAGTTATTTTCTATACCATATATTTGGCGACTGAGAATAGGCTGAATGGATTGGAACTATTTTGGGGGCATCACAGATAAAACATTTTTGGTGGACTTTTAACATGGAGAAGATAATAGACTTTATGGTCTATTTGACTATTCTAATGGATTACTCGTTCCGCTGCAACAATGGTTGGAAAGTTTTATCATCTATCATATGTTCTAAATCTCTGATTTATTACTGACGAAGACTATTGATAATTTAATTATCTTTAGTCATGATATTCTTTAATGGGCTAGTTATGCTTATCCTTTTGTTTCACAATTCCTTTTAGGTAATAAGAGTGTAGTTGGGTCGAGCGGAGGTAATAGGGGATTAGAATGTTGGTATATAGTTGTTGAGGTTCTCCCTAAATAGTATGAAAATAATTTTATTAAGAACTTTAGATAAGTGTGTTGTATTTTTATACGACATTTAATTATTATATTTGGTGAATCAAATAGGGTGAGGCGAACCCAACTTTGGTAGGGTGTTTTGCCACTGTCATACGAGGTGTCTAATGACATACGACTTCGTGTTAACGTAAGACAGGGTTTTGCACATCCACTTGTTGAGTATATCTACGAGCATTACCTATATAATCTTGTAGTTTGGTTGAAGTATAATTCTCAATTGGAGACAATGGAGATAATTATATGTCAAGAGAAGACTCACCATTGGAAATAACATGATAGTAATCTGCTCATTTTTCTTTGGGAACTATTGGGTCAACCAAGGATAATTCTTGAGTCATATGATATCTATCATAACTTAGATGCATGGCCTCCCATGTACGAAGGTTTCCTTGAGTATTTTCTAAAGATTTTAATTTTTAAAACAATTATTGACTGTACTTTTATGCAAAGTACCATTGTAAGGTGTTGCGGTAGAGGCACCATGAGAGTTACATATATTTTTATTAAAACTCACAGATTAACTGTGGTTGTATTCTGCACTATAGTTCAACAGTTGTATAAATGAAGTTTGTATTTAATTTCTATAGTGTGATATCTGGCAACTCAGAATGGGTCGTGTGGACCTATTTTGGGGGCGTCACACCTTACCTTAGCATATGATTTAATTCTACTTTCTGTGGAATTGATCAACTTAAACAATGTTTGTATTCCTTATCTACACTTGGAGTAACATTACACTCAATAGAAATACTCACAATATTATACTCACAATATTATAGTAAAAGAATTCTATATTTTTAGTGTAGTGATGGTGTGTGTTTAATTGCTCAACAAGGCAACTTATTTATACTAAAAATTTAGTAAACAACTAGCACACCTGCTTTGACAAAATAACAAAATGAGGTATGTGAGACCCCAAATTTTATGAATAAAGATTTAATTTTCTCGAAATAATTTTTTTTTAATATTATGGTGTTGATTTGATATAATGTTATAGTTGTGGGTAATATTTACAAATTTTACAAAGTAAGCAGATGGTTATATAATATTCGATTGGTCGGAGAATATTCTTTTTGTCAGGAAATATACGTACGATGGTACAATCATTGGTGGACCCCGCAACAGAATTATTGTCGGATTAAGAAAATGACAAAAATACTTTATGAAAATAACAGCGGAAGTTTTACCATTAACTGTTGAAATACCCGGTGTTAAAAGTACAGTGCGTAGTTGCACAGTAGCACACGGTATTTATTATTGATGCTTACGTGAGAAGTCACTCAGTTATACTCAATTATTGCTACAGTAATTACTGCATCATATCTCTCATATTATTGATTCAATTATTGTTATATTATCATCTGCATAATATGATATATTATTAAATCAATGATTGAGACGACAAAGTTATTCATATTATTATTTGCAATATTGACAATGTCTAGAAGTTCTGTCAAGGAGTGGTTTGGTCACCTAATTGCGCGCCAATAAGGAGAAATCCTTATCGGAAAGCCCCCTTTTTCCTAGGAACGACCTGGTTGTTAAATATTGTGAATTATAATATTAATGATGAATAAGTTCGTGTTGATTAAAGATAAATTTTATAGTTCCATTGTGTTGGACTTATTTGTGTTAGTATAATTGATGTCTGGATGTTATATTGTTCAATCGGGTATTCGGAGCACTTTTCGTGTAGGAGTACTATTCACGAGTTACTATTTATAAGTTACTATTCACGAGTTACTATTCATGAGTTACTATTCATAAGTTACTATTCACACATTACTATTCACGAGTTACTATTCATGAGTTACTATTCACTAATTACTATTCACAGGGTACTATTAATCACCCGTAAAATATATTTCTTTTCGGTCCAAATCATTTTTGGGTACAATATTATTCCATGGGGAGATGTGCTAATTTTCAAACCGTTGGTTGAAGATATAATAGTAAATCAATATGGACCGCTGGTGGAAAGTTATAATAGTGAATCAATATGGATCGCTGGTTTAAAGTTTTCATAGTAATCAGTATGGACCGTTTCTTTAAGTTTTAATAGTAAACCAATATGGACCGTCCGTTTAAAAGTAAATCAATCTGGACCGTTCATGAATTAGTTACTATTCAGTCCATTTTCCTATAAATAGAATCTCATTCCTTCATTATTTCTTACGAATTCACTAAAACTCTAGAGAGAGAAACTATAGAGAGAAAGAAGAAAAGTATTTTGTTACTTCACTTTTCCAATATCCAGTTTCTTCTAAGGTAGGTAATATTATTTGTTGTACCCGTAAGGGGTATTATTTCTTTTGTATTCATGAAGAGAACTTCTGTTATTCCATTACTTATTATTCTGTTGGAATAATCTGTATACGCGGGCTACCCTATACTTGGTAAAATTCTTCTTTATTCTATTCTTTATTATTCTGTTGGTATATCCTGTCTGTGCGTTTTACGCTGGACCTGGTTCCATTCTTTATTATTCTGTTAGAATATCCTATCTGTGCGTTTTACACCGGACCTGGTTCCATTCTTTATTATTCTGTTGGAATATCTTGTCTGTGCGTTTTACGCCGGACCTGGTTCCGTTATTTATTATTCTGTTAGAATAACCTGCCTGTGCGGTCTATCGCATGTCTGGTGATTTCTTTTGTTATTCCATTCTTTATTATACTCAATTGGTTAAAACTTTGACTTCTATACTCCATGAAATTAGTGGAATATCATTGATATTTGCGCTTCATCCAGTATCTTTTCATGGAAATATTCTTCTGAGCATTCTTGAATTTTACTCTACAAAGAAGTATCATGTTGACAATGTAAACGTTATTAGTTCCTCGATAAATTAATTTTTAAACTTATTTTATTGAATTCTTATATCATTGTCATCATCCTCATGCTTATATTATGTTAAAATTCATCTGTGGCCTGTAGTGCATAGATGGACTTGGTATGATTATGACCAGGGATTATTCGGTATAATCATAACCGTAATATTACAAATGATGTAGAAAAGTCCTCATTGGCCGGTAGTGCATTGATGGATTGTTTTTGGAATGATTATAGCTATGGATTCTCTTTGGCCGTAGTGCAAAGATGAATTGTTTTATGGCATGATCAGGACCGTTGATGAAAACATGATTATCTTTAGCCGTAGTGCATGGATAATTCGTGGTCGTGATACTAAAGAATATCATTGGCCGTAGTGCAGGGGTGATTCGATGATGTGGATTATTTATTAAGCTGAGTCACAGCGATAAAAGTGATGAAAAACCTTTTAAATCATAGAAGATAGTAGATTTTATTCCCTACTTGACTCTTCTAATGGATTGTTTGTTCCACTACAGTTAAGCTTGATAGTTATTATATTTTATCAGTTTAACACTGTTGAAGGTTAACAATAAATTATTCTGCATTATCTTAGTCATAATATTTCTTACTAGGCTAGTTAAGCTCACCCTTTCTTTCACTGTTCTCTTTAGGAAATGAGAACGTAACTGGGACTAGTAGGGAAACATAGTGATGGTCCTAGATGTTTGCATTAGTAGTCCTCACTATTCTATGAAATAGTGTGATAATAATTGTAATGAGGACTCCTTTTGAGTTTTTATACTCTCTAATAGACAATATTTGTATTCAAACTCACAGTTTATGTTTTGTCGTATTGTACACGACAATTGTATTATTAAGTTGTATTTGAATTATGTACCATATATCTGGCGACTCAAGATGGGTGATATATACCAAATTTTGGGGGCGTCACAAGGTATATAATAATGGTAGTGAAATTTATAGTATTACCGAGAAAAATTAAACCAATATGTACACGTTTTAACAAAATTTGTTCAATAATATAGTTGTGGTCCATACTACTTTAGAAAAAATAGAGTGTCACTGTGACGCCCCCAAAATAGGTCCATTCCATCCAACCCATTCTGAGTCGCCAAATACATGGTACAGAAATAACTACAACTTTATTATTACAACATATAAACTGTGAGTTTAAATACAGATATTGCCATCTAGACAATATCCACATGTAAATAAATCCCCATCATAATTATTGATACATTATTTTACAAAAATGGTGAGGACTACTAAACAACTCTCTCTAGAACCATCATTACATCCCCCGACTCGTACTCGCTACATTCTCGTCTCCTGAGAAGAAAAAATAGAACAACAAGAAAAAGGGTGAGCTCAACTAGCCCAGTAAAGAATATTATGACTAAGATAATGTACAACAAATTATCCTTAGTCTTCAACAGGGAAAAATCTGATAAAATACAATAGACAACAAGTTTTAGATCAACAACTGCAGCGGAAATAACAATTCATTAGAAGAGTTAAGTAGAGAATAAAATCTACTAACATCTATGAATTTAAAAGTCCATCATCAATATTTTATCCCTGTAACATCAATCAATATATATCTCAAATCAAATCAATATTCATCTTTGCACTACAGGCCAAAGATATTCATCAGTTGGTCATGTTCATCTAAACACCTGTTCATCTTTGCACTACGGGCCAAAGATATTCATCAATTGTTCATGTTCATCTCAACACCTGTACATCTTTGCACTACGAGTCAAAGATATTCATAATAAAATCAACCATCTTTGCACTATAGGCCAAAGATATTCAGTAACACCATCATTTTGGACTGAGGATGATGAAAAATATTTTAAAGGAAACGAATCCAATGAAACAAAATAACAAGTATTAAGGATTCGTACTCTAAACAATCCGAGTTCAAAAATACTTCATAAATAATCATACTGAAGTAAAATTCAAGAATGATCAAAACATGGATACAATCAAAGCTAGTATCCACAATAGATATTTTGGACGAAAAGAAGAAATTTCATTTTTTAGTGAATAATACCGTATTCGTGAATAGTAACTCCGACACCAAAAGATAGAAATTTAACAAAAAACATCATCACGTTTTGTGAATAGTACTCGTGAATAGTAACTCGTGAATAGTAACTCATGAATAGTAACTCGTGAATAGTAACTCATGAATAGTAACTCCGACATGAAAAAGTTCTAAATTTGATAAAAAGTTTCAACCAATATTTCAACATAATGATATTGAAAAAATAATATCATTTTAGAAAAAAATAACATCTCTTACCTCGAAAGACAGTACTTCTAGTTAAAACACCGAATATAGGCTATGATTGGAACTTGCACCGTATAGCAATACTCAAAGTATACTCAAAATACTCACAAGAATACGCTTAATAATATAGAGAGAGAAAACTTCAGTTTCTGGTGTGATTTTCAATTCTAACCTAAGCACCTATTTATAGGAAATTGCTTAGAACACCAAAGCAGAAAATTTAATAAAATATTAATATATATATTATAATTTCCTACGCACACTTTGAATCAGCTCCTAACATTCCCACATGCCAACCTTTTAGAGAAAAGTAATAAAAAAACGTTTTCCTTTTAAAAAATATTTTAAACTTCCAAAAATCAATTATTTCGGAGCTTCAGAACTTCAATAATTCATAATAAATAGCCCTTTTGTCAGAAAAATTCGAAACACGCGACTTGCCATAGGAAATTCCATTATCTACAACTTTGCAGAAGAAAGTTTTTCCAAATTCCAAACAGAAATTGACTGAAATCCACAAACGGACGATTTTACAACCTATAATCAAATTTCAGTCAATAAATGGGGTCCACCAACATGAAAAACATGTTTTAAATATTTTTGGTAACAAAAATACTCCTCCTCCACATATACTTATATATCCCACATTCATTGTAAAAATATCATCATTATTATATTATTAAAATATAATAATATATTTAAATGAATTATTTTATCAGAAAAAGATAAAATATTAATTTTTAACAATTATCACATTAAAAATTTTCTCCATCTATATCCACATAAAATCAATATTTTCTCATCATATGAATCAATAATTAATTATTCACAAATAATATTACAGAATCACAATATTGGCAACCAGGCCGTTCCCAGGAAAGAGGGGGCTTTCCAATAAAAATTTCTCCTTACTGGCGCGCAATTAGGTGACCAAACCTCTCCTTAGACAGAACTTTCTAGACATTGACAATAATGTTATCTAATAATATTATTCAGATAATATGAATTATTGCTTCGATAATGAAAAACACTGTGTAGTGACAATTATTGAAACAACAGTAATATAAAATATCAATGCAGCAATTATTGAATTAATAACATAAAATACTGAACAGTAATTACTGTAACAATTATTGAGTAGTGCCTTCTTACGTAAGAATCAATAATTGGTGCAATACCGTGTGCTACTGTGCAACAACGCGTATTACTGTGTTTTAACCACCAGGTATTCCAACAGTATTAACGGTAACAACCACACCGTTTTTTATAAACAACTTATACTTGTCGTTTTCTTCATCCAATTGCTTTCCGTTATGGGGCCCACAAAAGACTGCGCCGTCGTACGAATATTCCCCGACAGCAAGAATATTCCACGACCAAACGAATATTCCCCGACAACAATAAATATTTTATAACCACCTGCTTATTTAAAATATTTGCACATTTTACCCATAACTAACCACATTAATCAAATTCACCCTTACTATTTCAAAAATAAATAAATAAATAAAGAAAATTCCTTTTTATTTAAAAATTTTCGGGGTCTTACAGTCGGCAAGTCCTGCCAAACTTACTTTTGTAAAAAGAAAATAATTGAACAAACATGTGCACACCATACTTATCTTTTATCAACATCTTTATTCATCAATTATTTATACATTTTCAATCTTTCAACAATTATTCACAATTATTAACATAGACTCACAATAATTTCAACTTGTATAATTATATCATATCAAATAATATGAGTTATTGTGCAATAACTATTATGACAATTATTGAATGAAATACATAGTGACTTCTTACGTAATTAAGAATCAATAATATGAATCACTGTGCAATAACTACTGTGATAATTATTGAATGAAATATATATTGACTTCTTACGTAAGAATCAAATCAATACCTTACTAATTCTATTAAAAGTCGGGGTCAACACCAAAACATATTTACGTCGAATAACATATAAACCAACTATGAATTCATTATTCAATAAGGTTGTCTTTATTTATCGCATAAAATCATTATTCATATTCTAAAACTTTAGAAGTGAATAATAAAACTTGAGAAATCTAAAACCTCATATATGACAATCCACTATTCTGGTATTATCACCATTTTTATTTTAACAAAAATATTATTTTTATTTTTATCATAACTCATTTGTTACTTGTGCGTTTACATCCCGACACCTCATGAGTTTACTAACACTTCTAAAATATTTAAAATAGTATTTTGAACTTTCCAAACAATTTTAACATTTTTCAGATTATCCAACAATTTTCTATAATTATTTCTATTTATAAAAACTATCATTTAATAGCTTCAAAATATAAATACTAACTCCACATACTTTTATATCTCAAAAACATCATCCATATTAATCTTATATTATTATAATAATTTTCAGAAAATTTCATAATTTTCCACCATTCATAGAATTTCCTATGAATTTCCTCTATTTTTAAACTAACCATAAATAGCTTAAAAATACAATTAATTTTTCTGTTATTCAACAATTTTTCAAAACTTCCCAAAAATTATAAAATAATATTATAAGATTTTTCACCAACTTTCATAATTTTTCATCATTCATAGAATTTTCTATAAATTTCTTCTATTTTCAAACTACTTATAATTAGTTTTAAAAATACAATAATTACTTCTGCTTTTCAATAATTCATCAAAATTTTACAGAAATTCTATGATTATAATATAAGCATTCTGTAAAAATATTTCATCCCAAATAATATTTCTGATAAATTAATTATAAATCCCCATTTACAGAAACTTCAATAATTGATAATAATTAGCCATTTTATCAAAAAAAATAAGGATCTTATATTCTTTCCATGTAAAATTTAATTCTCTACAACTTTGTAGAAGAAAGTTTTTCCAAATTCTGACTCTAACATAGAGAGAAAGGCTTACCAAAAATTCTGCTACAACAATTTCTGGATCAGTCACCTCCTTAAATTCATAACAAATTATACGTTAATCTTTAACGGTTCAAAATCTGTGGACAAATATTCAACTCATATATGCATAACATATCCAAAAATTACAACGATCCAACGGTCAGATTAAAAATTATAACTCACGCAATATAGTTTAATAAAACTGATTTTTTGGACTAAAAGTCCTTCAGACCAGTTTCACTCAAACTGTCACCACGAAAAATACACGAAGAATTTTTGGGTGATTCAAATTTCTTCCGTTAGCTTACTTACATAACTCTGTACGGGCATTATGAATTCCTAGTCATGTCTTTTGGATTGACTAATGCTCCTGCTGCCTTCATGGATATGATGAACCGAGTATTCAAGGAATATTTGGATCATTTTGTGGTTATCTTTATTGATGACATCTTCATTTACTCCAAAAGCCGTGAAGATCATGAGCAACACTTGAGGCTGATACTCCATAAGCTTCGTGAAAATAATCTATATGTCAAGTTGAAGAAATGCGAGTTCTGGCTTGAGGAAGTAACATTCCTTGGGCACGTGATATAAAATCATGAAATATCTATTGACCCAACAAAGATTGAAGCAATACAAAGCTGGGAGCAACCTAAGTCAGTAACCGAAGTACGTAGCCTTCTGGGCTTAGCTGGTTATTATCAGATAATCATTGAAGGATTTTCTCGAATTGCTACTCCATTAACTCAGCTAACTTGAAAATATACAAAATTCAGTTGGAGCAATGAGAAGAGTTTTCAAGAACTCAAGAGGAGACTCATTTCAGCACATGTTCTGACAATACCATCTGGTTCGGAGGGATTTGTCATCTACAATGATGCTTCAGACAAGGGGTTAAGGTGTGTTCTCATGTAACATGGGAAAGTCATAGCCTATGCCTCACGACAACTCAAAGAATATGAGAGGAATTATCCTACTCATGATCTAGAGTTGGCAGCAGTCGTTTTTGTGCTTAAAATCAGGAGGCATTACCTGTATGGGGGAGAAGGTGGAGATCTATACAGATCATAAAAGCCTCAAATATTTCTTCACCCAAAAGGAACTCAACATACGGCAACGACATTGGCTCGAGCTGTTAAAAGATTACAATCATAACATTCAATACCATCCTGGAAAAGCGAACGTAGTAGTTGACGCGTTGAGTAGAAGATCATATGTGGGTACGAGTGCGATATTGTCAACGCAAAGGCCCATTTGGTATGACTTATAAAAGATGGAGATAGAGTTAAAGACTCAAGGGACCCACGTAATGATGTCAAATATACGAGTAGAACCGACTTTAATCGATAAAGTTAAAGCTGCTCAAGCTAAAGACCTGGAGATGATGCGTATGAGGAAGAAAGTCTAAGAAGGTGTTATTTCGGAAGTAAGAATCAATGAAGAATGAATACTTCAAGTTAACTCCAGACTTTGTGTTCCGAATGACTATGATTTAAAGTATAAAATCATGATGGAGGCTTACAACACACCATTTGCGATCCATCCTGGGAGTACCAAAATGTATCGTGATCTTTGATATATATTTTGGTGGAGCAATATGAAGAGAGAGACATCGAAGTTTATCACAAGGTGTCTAACTTGTTAACGTGTCAAGGCGGAGCATCAAGTGCCAAAAGGTCCATTGCAATCACTTGAAATTCCAGAATATAAGTGGGAGCACATTACCATGGATTTTGTAACTGGTCTTCCCAAGGTTTCTCAAGGCATAAATGCAATTTAGGTCATTGTTGATAGATTAACCAAGTCTGCTCATTTCTTACCTATACGAGAAACTTATTCACTTGAACGTCTTGCTCGTATGTACATAAACGAGATTATAAGATTGCATAATATGCCAGTATCCATAGTTTCTGATCGAGACCAAAGATTCACTTCACAGTTTTGGGTCAGTTTGCAGAAAGCTCTGTGCACAAATCTATGATTCAGTTCGACATATCATACTCAGATGGACGGGCAATCAGAGATGACTATTCAAACTCTTGAAGATTTTTTAAGACTCCGTGTCCTTGACTTCAAAGGAAGTTGGGACAATGTTGCCTAAATTTTTAATAGCACTTTACCACGCAAGTATACGCGTTCAATTGTAATATTCAGCAAGCAAGGATATCGTTCCCACGAGGAAATAGACTAATATTTATCAATTACTAACTCTAATGCAATTAATCCTATTTTAAACTAAGAAAATTTTGTTTATGATTTGAAATTTAAACTTAACAAACTAATAATTAAAATCAAAATTTCACAAGAATAACTGCAGATTTAACAGGTTAAGATTACAACTTCCCTTGGTATTTCATTTATACTAACTTACTTCCCATTTAAAATAAATCAATTAATATGAATTGTTATCCAAGAATGCTTTATGAATATTCACGCACTTCTTCCAAAGACACGTAAACAAATCCTCCTAAATCCAATCTTTAAGATGCGGAATTACAAGGAACACCCCAGTTAATCAACTCACTATATTCCTATGTGAATCAAGTTAATTAGGGTTTACGCACAAATTCTTTCAATGGATACAAAAGACACATAGGTATATTCCTATCCTAAACGCTAATCATATTAACCCTATTCAGATTATATGAACAGATGTTATCATATCCAGATCTCAATCTATACTCCATCTTCCAATTTTATATAGATTATCACAGTAATTGTTGGCCAAACAATTAATCAATAAACATAAGATATAATAAATAATTCAATAAAAACCAACTTTCATTCAATGGGAAGCTTGCAATTTAAACTACATACCAAGTTCCGTTGCAATCTTAATTAAAATTTAGTTCATGATAATAATAAAGAAAAACATCATCCAAATTAACAATCCAAACATCCCAGATAATTACAAAAAATAAAACTAGAGAAGAGAAGAAGAAACTCTGAATTTACTCTTAAACTCTCTCTTAGATCTTTAGCCTTTTGCAATTCTCCTTCGTGTTTTTTTCCTTGTTCTCTCTGCAAATCTCTTCAAAAATTGATTGATTCCTTGCAAAATTCGTCCTCTTCCCTTTTCTAGAGTCCTCTCCTATTTGTATTGGTCTCAGCCCTCATTCAGACTCCTCTTTTGCTTCAAAAACCCACTTGGCAGCAACAAAACACACATTATTACGCACTAGAGCGCCTAGGCGCTCATCATAGGGCATTTTCAAGCGCCTAGGCGCTTGACCAGGACCACGTAATTACAGAAATGCCACTCAGCTTTAATTTTCATGATTTTTGACCTTTTTCTTCTCCGAAATGACCAATTTGTCCCTCCATCTCCAACCTACAACAAATAAACACAAAACACATAAAAAGATACTAAAAAACAATAAAAGATAACAATAATTAAGTTTAATAATATCGGATTCATAGGTATAAAACCTACTCATCAGACAAGTTCTTGCCATTAGTGAAATTCTCCTACAACAAAAGTTATCAAGCAAGTATCGACATGGCTCCATTCAAGGCGTTGTATGGACGCAAGTGTCAATCTCCATTATGCTGGGACGAGGTGGGAGAAGCAACATTTTTATGACCAGAATTGGTATGCATGACTACGAAAAAGATTCAAATGATCCGACAATGTATAAGAACCTCACAAGATCGACAAAAGAGTTATGTTAATTCTCATCGAAGGGACGTGGAATTCAATATTGGAGATCATGTGTTGTTACTTGTTGCTCTATGGAAAGGAGTTACAAGATTTGGAAAGAGAGGAAAGCTCAATTCTTGATTCATTGGGCCATTCAAAATTCTCGATCGAGTAGGAACTGTGGCTTATAGACTCGCCTTACCGCTAAGTATGTCTCGTGTTCATAACGTTTTTCATATATCTATGTTATGTAAATATTTAGAAGACCCAAACCACATTATTGAATTAGAACCAGAAGAGATAGCGGAAGATTTAACGTATGAAGAGTTACTTGTTAAAATCTTTGATAAGAAGGAACATATTCTACGCTCCAAGGTTATACCTAAAGTCAAAGTTTTGTGGAGAAACCACGATGTTGAGAAAATGACCTTGGAGTTTGAATCTGAAATGAAATCAAGGTATCCTCACCTCTTCGTCATACAAGGTACGTACACCAATTTCGAGGACGAAATTTCATAAAAAGGGGAGGTTGTAAGGCCCCAACTTTTATGAATAAAGATGAATTTTTCTCTAAATATCATTTTTGAATATTAAGGTGTGAATTTGTTATAATGTTATAGTTGTGGGTAATATTTAAAATTTTTGCAAAAAAAGCAAGTTGTTATAAAATATTTGATTGGTCGGGGAATATTCGTTTTATCAGGGAATATTCGTACGACGACACAATCATTGGTGGACCCCACAACGGAATTATTATCGAAGTTAGAAAATGACAGAAATAACTTTTTATAAAAATAACAGCAAAAGTTTTACCGTTAACTATTAAAATACCCAGTGATAAAAGTACAGTATTACGCGTGGTTGCACAGTAGCACGAGGTATTGTACATTATCTTTGATTACTGATGCTTACGTGAGAAGTCACTCAATTTTATTTAATTATTGCCATAGTAATTGTTAGGGGTACTCATCGGTAAAAAAATCGAGCCAGTATCGAAAATACCAAACCAATACCAATTCAAAATTACCGAAAAAGTAAGAATAGAAACCGGTACCGGTTTCGGTATCGGTATAGTATAAAATCTATACCGGTTTTTTCAGTTCAGTTTTCGGTTATACCGCATGTTAATATATATAATTATTAATAATAATTAAATAATTTTTTTATATATATTAACATTTTTTTTAAACTAACAAATCATTAACTATTAATAATAATTAATATATAAAATAAAACTACAAAACACTATTTATATATAATTTTTTTAATAAAACTACTATTATATATAAATTATTAATATATAAAAAAATTTATTTAATATATAAAACTACAAAACATTAATTATTATATTATTAAATTTTGATTTTTTAGTATTTTGGTTTTTACCAAATTCAAAAAGTTCATTTCTGTTACCGGTACCGAAAAGTGTAAAAAAACAGAAAAACTGTTACCGAAAAAAACTGGTACCGCTGGTTTCGGTATCAACTGGTTCGGTAAAGAACAAAAAAAAATGAATTTTTTGAACACCCCTAGTAATTGATTCATATTATCTCACATTATTGATTTAATTATTGTGACAATATTTTATATTATTAAATCAATAATTGAGACGACAAAGTTATTCATATTATTATTTTCATTATTGACAATGTCTAGAAAGTTCTATCGAGAAGAAAAGGGGTTTGGTTACCTAATTGCGCGCCAATATGGTAAAATCCTTATCGGAAAGACCCTTCTTTCCTGGGAATGATCTTGTTGTTAATATTGCAAGTTATAATATTAATGATGAATGTTATTTAAAATGTATTTTGTGATGTCAAGTGAATTGAGATAAATAGAGGAGAATTTTATGAAGTATTTGTTGTAAGTTTGGCGTATTATTTGGACTCCCACTTACCCATTTTTTGAAATAGTCAGGAGAAAGTTATCTCAGTTTTGTTTATATATATATATATATATATATATATATATATATATATAATGATAACCCTGGGGGGGGGGAATGGGAAGTCACGGGAGTGGCTTTTGTTATTATTATTATTATTATTATTATATATATATATATATTATAATAAGTTTTGTTTTTATGTAAAGTAGAATATATTATATTTTATTATGCATAGTATTTGTATAGTGTCTGCATAGTATTTGCATAATAAAAATTAGAAAAATCAGACGAATTCAGTCGGTGCGTCCGTGATTCTTCTGTTTAAATAGTACCCTACCATTCTCCTATAAATATGATGCTTAGTTTATAATTGAAAATCACACCAGAATTAAAGAATTCTTCCTCTATAATATTGAGCATATTTCTTTAGAGTTTAAGGAAGCTTTGAGCGTAGAAAATAATATAAGTTTTCTTCAAGAATATCTCCGCCCTATCAATTAGAAATACTCTCCTTTTAAGGTGAGGGATATTATTTTTGTTCAATATTCGTATGAAATAGTATCTTCTTCCATACTCTTTAGTATGTAAGTAATATTATTTCATTTCAGAATCCGAATTCTACACTCATTTCGTTAAGTATTGCTTCTATACTCCTTGAAATTAGTAGAATATCCTTAAAATTTGCGTTTCATCTAGTACCGTTTCACAAGAATATTTTTCTAAACATTCTTGTTAAAGTTTAAATCTTTTATGCAGGAGTACTCTTCATGGGTACTATTTATAAAGTACTATTCACGGGGTACTATTCACCAGGGATACTATTCATGGCAAAAATTAATTTTTTTCTGTCCAAATTATTTTTGATATAATATTATTCTTGAATTTTACTTCACAAAGCAGTATCATGTTGACAATTTGGACAATTATTAAATTCTGGATAAATTGAATTATAAATTTTAAAAATTTATCTTTGCTCTCATTTAATTGAATTCTTATATCATTGTCATCATCCTCATGCTTATATTATGATGAAAGTCATCTTTGGCCCGTAGTGCATAGATGGACTGTTGATTGGTATAATTATGACCAGGGATTATTCGGTATAATCACGACCTGTAATGTTGCAATGATGTAGTAAAAGTCCTCATTAGCCCGTAGTGCATTGATGGACAGTTGCTGGCATAATCATGACTACTGGTGATATTAATGAATATCATTGGCTCGTAGTGCATGGATAATTCGATGATGTGATAATAATGAATATCCTTGGCCCGTAGTGCATGGATAATTCAGTGAAGTGAATTATTTATTGAGCTGAGTCTCAGCGATAAAATTGATGATAAACTTTTTAAATCATAGAAGATAGTATATATCATGCTCTACTTGACTCTTCTAATGGATTACTTGTTCCGCTATAGTTAAACTTGGTGTTTATTGTATTCTATCAGTTTAACCTGTTGAAGGCTAACGATAATTTATTCTGCATTATCTTAGTCATAATATTTCTTACTGGGCTAGTTGAGCTCACCCTTTTACTTTCATTGTTCTCTTCAGGAAATGAGAACGTAGCCGGGACTAGTCAGGGAATGGAGTGACGGTCCGAGATGGTGGTTGTAGTAGTCCTCACTATTCTATGAAATAGTGTGATAATAAATGTAATGATGACTCCATTTGAGTTTGGATAATAACTATGAGAAAATATTCATGTTAAAACTCTCAGCTACACTTTTGTCATATTGTATAAATTAAGTTTGTATTTGAATTATGTACCATGTATTTGGCAACTTAGAATGAGTGATGTATACCTATTTTGGGGGCGTCACAGACTTTGGCAAAAAAATTTCACGAGTCTAGGCATTGAATGAACATGTATTTTTAACTCTACTGTAGGCGTATGTTAAAGTAGTGCATGTATGCATATAGATATGAAATGCATTTAAAGAGCTCTAGGTTAGAATTTACCACACCATTTTTGAGGTGATTTGGATACTTTTGTCTAGATATATGGATCCAGACTAGCCGAGCAGCTCCAGTACAACCTCTTCAGGTGTGAGGAAGAGAGCTTCAGATGTGCCTCAACCTCGTCCAGCCCGACAACCTCATCGGTTGACGGAGTCAGTGATTCGTCCTGTCCGAGTTGAGAGACCAGATGTTGAGGACGAGGAGGATGATGTACAAGTTGCGGATCCTACTCCTTCTACTTTTATTCCCCGTATAGAGCTTCCAGCTATAAATGTGACGATTCTAGAGCTTCTGGAGGATTTGAGTCGTCACCTCTAGATCTATCTGCATGCGAACGAGGTAAAAGTTGTGTTGATCTTCCTTTTCCTATTTGTGGGGTTAAAGGTTCTGATGTTGATTTGCATTGTGATGCAGGTTCCCGCCTTTACACAGCCTCGAGGAAATTAGCTCAACATACATTTTCTATATCAGACTCTTCATTCAGAGTACCGAGAGATTGTGCATGTAACGCCCCCAAATCTGGGTATCCGTTACCTCAGACCTGGTGTGTCACGATACTATCTTTGTCTAACTATTAATAACTTTCATTCATAAATTAATGAATACAACTTAGCTTTGGATACTAATTAATATATTAATTCCTTTTCATTTCCAGGATTTATGAATCAATCCCAAAACCTTCATACGTCAATTCCCAATCTTAATCATTAACCATTCTTGTTTTTACATCATATGCGATGTTATACTAATAAGATACAGAATAATTAAAACTTTTCTAAATTCTCTATTCATTTCCCTGGATCACAACCTTCAACTTTTACATATATTTGAATCAAATTTATTATATGCTTCGATTCATCAAAGTTATATTATAAAATATATATCTCGATTCGATGTTCATTATATATCGAATAGTACAACTTTACAACTCTACAAGAGTTAAACAACTATCAAGTACATCATCTAAAACCTAAAACATGGTTCAAGATTTTAACTTCAGGTAAAAAATTAATCTTCTCGTGATACTATTGAACTCTATCAATCAAGTAGCACGTAACTTTACTGTGAGTCCTTAACCTGCAAAAGTAGTTATTTACAAGCGTGAGCTCGACAGCCCAACAATTCTAACAGTTTTCATGCATCATATAACACATAATATTATGTGAATTTTATATAATCATAATCATTTAAACTCAATACGCATGTTGCTTCACACATAGCAAGTATAGAGATTAACTTCTTAAACATATAATCATTGATTGACTTTCAAGTTTCATACATATCTCATATGCATTTCATGTATATAACTAAACATTTTCATGTCAAAATATAATTCAACCAACAGTTATCAAATTCATATAACAAATAGGAACTGAAAGACTTGCCTGGATTGTAGATTATCAAATACAACTTAACTGCTTATCATTATCTGCACTTCTTGTATCCCTACACAATTGTATAATCATGGATTCATAACCATTAGTCATATATTTCCTTACATTCTCAATGTAATAACAATTGTTACATTGTTTTCTAACTCGATTCTTAAAACCTTCACTTTACTTTCTTATCATACTTTTAGGATAGTTATGTATGTATAAGTATACCATAGCCACACATACTTAACATCAACATTCATAAACCTTTACCATACACTTGATTAACTATGTGTTCAATAAAAATTTAAAGTTTATAGATGTGTGATCTACATCGTTCTTACATTTTGCAAACCTTAATAAATCTGGGTTTTGTGACGCCCCCAAAATAGGTATACATCACCCATCTTGAGTCGCCAAATATATGGTACATAAATCAAATACAAACTTAATTATACAACTTTCGTGTAACATACGACAAAACATAATCTAAGAGTTTTAATAAGAATATTGTCATCTAGATAATATCCACTCTCAATGGAGTCCTCATTACATTTATTGTCACACTATTTTATAGAATAGTGAGGACTACTAAAACAACCATCTGGACCGTCAATCCGTTCCCCGACTCGTCTTAGCTATATTCCCATTTCCTGAAGAGAACAGTGAAAGAAAGGGTGAGCTCAACTAGCCCATTAAGAAATATTATGACTAAGATAATGCAGAATAAATTATCCTTAGCCTTCAACAGTATAACAACTGATAGAATATAATAGACAACAAGTTTTAGATCAAAAACTGCAGCGGAATAAGCAATCTATTAGAAGAGTCAAGTAGAGCATAAAATCTATTATCTTCTATGATTTAAAAAGTTTTTCATCAACTTTATCACTGAGACTCAGCTTAATAAATAAAATTGAATCATCTTTGCACCGCGGCTAAGGATATTCATGTAATCATCAATGGTCATGATTATACCGAATAATCCCCGGTCATAATCATACCAACAACTGTTCATAAATGAACTAAAGGCCAATGAGGAATTTTACCACATCATTCGTCATATTACGGTCATGATTATACTGAATAATCCCTGATCATAATCATACCAAGTCCATCTATGCACGTAAGCCAAAGATGACTTTCATCACAATATAAGCATGATGATAATGACAATGACATAAAAATTCAATAAAACAAGTTCAAGGATAAATTTTAAAGATTTATAATTTAATTTATCCAGAAATCAATAACGCCCAAATTGTCAACATAATACTGCTTTGTAGAGTAAAATTCAAGAATAATATTCATGTACCAAAAATAATTTGGACAAAAAAGAAATGTATTTTTTGGGTAAATAGTATCCCGTGAATAGTACCCCGTGAATAATACTTCGGGAATAGTACCTTGTGAATAGTACCCTGACATGAAAAGTACCCCAAATACCCGAGTGAATAATATTCGGGGTAATAGAAATTTGGGTGAATAGTAACCTGTGAATAGTATTACATGAATAGTACTCCGACACGAAAAGTGCCCCAAATACCCGAGTGAATAATACTAGAGTGAATAGTAACTGGGTGAATAGTAACTCGTAAATAGAATACCAAATAAAATGATATTTCATGACGAGTACAAAAGAAATGATATCTCATACGAGTATAATAGAATATACGAAACTGCAAATGGATTTTCACCCGCCATGCGGTAATCCAAGTAAACATATCATTTTTACAATTTAATACAGAATGAATACGAAGGATCATTCACCATGCATGCGGTAATCCACACAGACAAGTTATTCCAACAGAATAATAAAGAATGGAATAACAGAAGAATACACCATGCATGAGATAGACCGCACAGACAGGTTATTCCAACAGAAAAATAAAGAACGGAACCAGGTCATGCGTAATACGCACATACATAATATTCCAACAGAATAATAAAGAATGGAACCAGGTCATGTGTAATCCGCACAGATAGGATATTCCAACAGAATAATAAAGAATGGAATAACAGAAGAATTTCATCATGTTGTCGGTACTTCGCATAGACAGGTTGTGACACCCCCAAATCCGGGTACTTCATATACACCGAATTTGGTGCTCACTAATCAAAAACTATTATATCTAACTACCCATAATAAAGGATAAATCATTAAATAAATGACTTAAAAAATAATCTCTACCATAAAAGGGTTACATCATAATCTCAAAATAAATCCCAGGTAATCTGACCTTAAAATTATTACATCAGTTTGCGGAATACTTTATAAAATAAAACAAATCTTAAAACTTTAAGCATTTAAATAAACTTTAAACAATTCTTCATCACTTAGACATCTTGCCCTTTCCCTTACTAGTAGATGGATCATCACCTCTTTCAACTTTAGCTACATTATTTAATTGCAAGAGTGAGCAAACAATTGCTCACTGACATAAACATAGTATAATAACAACATGAGAGTGAAAAATGAATAATGAATGATAAAGAACTTGTTCTATGAATCAAAATAGAAAACAAGTTCAAACTTTTATTATCTGAGGGTCTTGTGACCACGAACTATATCCACGGTGTTTAGGTATTATTACCTTAACCTCAACAGTCATTAGACTGTACAGACTCTTCTTAACGTACTCAGGGGGATCAGCCCTTTGTACCATGTATTGTGCACAAACATCTAAACGTTACACGTACAAAATCCCCTATGTTAGGGTTGTTCATCTCAGTTTGGATTTAGAATTTCTGCACTAAAGAAAGTTTAGTTTGGAACTAGCTTATCAGTGTTTTCTAGAATTTTAGAACACTATTCGAATATAGATTAATTCAATCAATAAAGCTTTTCTTGCTACTTGAAGATTTAATACAACGATAAAGCTTTGAACAAGTTTACCTAAGTTAAAGATTGAATAACAATAATATATAATCGAGTAAACATGGTATACATGCAAGATGCTATAGAAGAGTTAAAATAATCTTCCTTGAATCAATGTATTAGAACAATATAAGCTTTGAATAATAATTAAGAATCTAAATCTCGCTTAATGTAATGAATTAGGTTAAATAAGCTTGAATAAACATAAGGAAAATAGGTTCAGCTTGCTCATCTTCATAAAGAATGTTATGAACTTGCACAATAATAATTTAGGAATGGGAACTTGCATTTAATACGAAAAGAATGAAGTTAGAAAACTTTGCTCAATGTAAAGAGTTAAGATTTAAGAACATGCTCAATAATAACAAGGTAGAGTTAGAAAAGTTACCTTGATTGTAAGCTACACAAATGAAATAATATCTGATTACCCTGCACATATCATCGAAATCGTAACAATAATTAATTGTATGAATATTAACTTTAGGGTTTAAACCATCATTTAGGTCATAACCCTAACCTCGCACCTAACCATTTAGGTTAACATACTTAACGCTTCTGAAATTACACATTGATCAACATAACTTAGTCGTTCAACTCTATCCTTTGAAAACATTTCAATTGGTTTCATTTTATAACTTATTTAAATAATTATTACAAATTTTTGTATTTTAAATTTCAACACATTAACATCTGTTATTATAGTTTATAACATGTTTTAACATCATTAACATACACACTAAACTAACACAAGTCTCAAAAACCTGACCTGCAAACAAGTAGACCTCACTGTCTCAGTTCAGGGTGTGTCGCAGCTGCGCCACACTTAGACTTGGGACCGGCACAACTGCGCCGTTTTTGCCTTAGCACCGGCGCAGCTGCGCCGATGTTCAGACAGATGCAGAGACGGCAGTGAACAGTAGCCGTTTTTAGCCCAACTAACACGAATTTCACCCGCCAAATAGTGAAATTAACATCTACAATTGGTACAGACTATCACAAACATGATTACTAACATTTACAATCGATTAACACAATTTATCATCAACTAACACTAGTTTAATTTCTCAAAATTCCATATTTTCATATAAAACTCCATTTTTGAAATTCTTTCACAGAAATCATCACTGACATCTCAAAACTTGGCCAAAACACTTAATTCAAATTACGTTATGCTCATTTCTTAATAGACTAACATAATCAAGACTCAATTTACAGATTAGCATACGAATTGGCCACTAGAATTGGTACTACTCACAAGCCATATGGAAAATATACAATGTTATACTTTTCTTCCTTTTTAAAACTATAATTAGCATACGAATTCTTGTTTACATATAAACTCAAACACAACCAACACATATAATCATCACAATTCAATTTTCTAGCAACAATTCAACAAAATTAACTTCACAGAGAATAGAAAATTATGTCGTAACTCATATATGTATATAAATATATATATATATATATATATATATATATATAATACTAAGGTTTGGATAATATACCTCTAATTTGCTTGAAACCCTTGTTATCAACACTAAATTCTCTTTAAAAAACTCAAGAATTCTCTCCCTTCTCTCTTAGCTTTTCTCTGTATTTTCTCTCTAAACCTCTGTTATTCTCCTTAGCCAAAATACGTGAAATAAGAAAAAAAAAACTAGACGCTAGCCTTAGGTATAACATCTGTAAACATAAACTGAAACCCACATTCTTTTTCAGTTACAAAAACCAACAAGCGTCAGCTCAAATAAGCCAAAGGCCACAAGTCCCTGTTTGGCTAACCAAAAACTCTCCCAACTAAATTATTTTAATAACATTTATATTATATAGTTTTATGTCACACTTTTAGTTGATTAATTTAAATAACTTAGTTTAGTTAATTTAAATAATATATAATACTAAAAATAAAAATCTTATTATCATTAATAAATAATTATATATCTAATTTAATTAATAAATTAGACACGCCTCTATATTTAATTTATTTATTTCCTTAAATTAAACAATTCATTTAATTTAATTATTTTCTTAAATATTACGTAATTGATTTAATTCAATTACTTCCTTAAATTAAATCCATTAGATAAAATTATCATTATTCAAATTAACACTAAATTAATTCACCACAATTATCAATTATTTATTTTCCTTAATAAATAAATTATTTAAAATATTTATTTAATTCAATAAATATTTAAATTAAATTATAAATTTCTCGATCGTTATACAGGTTATTCCAACATAATAATAAATAATAGAATAACAGAAGAATTTCACCATGTATGCGGTACTTCGTATAGACAGGTTATTCCAACATAATAATTAAGAATGGAATAACAAAAGAATTCACCAGGCATACGATAGACCGCACAGACAGGTTATTCCAACAGAATAATAAAGAATGGAATAACAAAAGAATTCACCAGGCATACGATAGACCGCACAGACAGGTTATTCCAACACAATAATAAAGAATGGAATAACAATAGCTCTTTTCATGAATACGAAAAAAATAATACCCCTTACCTTAGAAGAAACTAGATACTGGAATAGTGAGGTAGCAGACTTCTCTTCTTCGTTCTCTCTATAATTTCTCACTATAATAATTGTTCTATAGCTTTAGTGAATTGGTGAAAAATAATGAAGGAATGAGCTTCTATTTATAGGAAAATATAGTTTCGATAATTGCACATTTTGGGGCTCGAAATATTACAGTATAATACCTTCCTCTTTTCCATCATTTTTAATTTAGTCCTGCAAGTATTATCAAACTTGCACCACCTCTCCTAATAGTAAATCATGTGAATCAATAGTAAATCCCGTGACTCAATAGTTTTAAACATGTGGAAATACAAATTACAGTATAGTACCTCCATCTATACCTCCATTTTTAACTTAGTCATGCAAGTATTATCAATCTTGCACCAACTCCCCTAATAGTACAAGAATGTGAATCAATAGTACACACATGTGAACAAATAGTTATAATCATGTGAATCAATAGCAATTAATTGCTAATTTATCCAGTTAATTACCCGATTGGTCAGTATAACTTCCAGACATCAATTAATATCCAAATAAATGTTGATTTCTACTAACACTAATAATTCCAACACAATGAAACTATCAGTTTTATCTTTAATCAACACAAACTTATTCATCATTAATATTATAACTCATAATATTTAACAACCAGGTCAATCCCAGGAAAGAGGGGGTTTTCCGATAAGGATTTCTCCTTATTGGCGCACAATTAGGTGACCAAACCTCTCCTTGACAGAACTTCTAGACATTGTCAATATTGCAAATAATAATATGAATAACTTTGTCGTCTCAATTATTGATTTAATAATATAACATATTATATAGATGATACTGTGACAATAATTGAATCAATAATATAAGAGATATGATGTAGCAATTATTTTAGCAATAATTGAGTATAACTGAGTGACTTCTTACGTAAGAATCAATAATTAATATCGTGTGCTACTATGCAAACACGCGTATCATTGTACTTTTACTACCGGGTATTTCAACAGTTTTAACAATAACACTTTCGCCGTTAATTTTATAAAAAGATAATTCTGTCGTTTTCTAACTACGACAATACTTCCGTTGTGGGGTCCACCAATGATTGTGCCATCGTACTGATATTTCCCGATAAAAAGAATATTCCCCGACCAAACGAATATTTTATAACAACTTGCATATTTTGCAAAAATTTATAAATATAACCACAACTATAACATTATATCAAATTCACACCATAATATTAAAAAAATATTTTGAGAAATTTAAATCTTTATTCATAAAATTTGGGGTCTCACAATCTCCCCTCATTATGAAATTTCGCCCTCGAAATTTTTCGTACGTACCTGGGTATGCCGAAGAGATGAGGATACCTTGACTTCATTTCAGATTTTAACTCTTGAGGTATAACCTTTGAGTGTTGAATACGATCCTTCTTATCCAAGATTTTAACACGTATCTCCTCATACGTTAAATCTTCCGCTATCTCGTCTAGTTCTAATTTAATAACGTGGTTCGGGTCATCCACATATTTACGTAACATCGATACGTGAAAAAAAACGTTATGAACACGTGACATACTTGGCGATAAAATGAGTCTATAGGCCACAGTTCCTACTCGATCAAGGATTTTAAATGGGCCAATAAAATCGAGGGTTGAGATTTCCTATCTTAATCGATTCTTGCTTCTAGAATAACACCCTCTTAAACCTTCTTCTTCACATTAATCAATTCTGAGTATGTAGCTTGCACGACTTTAACTTTATCGATTAAAGTCTATTCTACTCGTATATTTGATATCACCACTTGGGTCCTTAGAGTCTTTAACTCTATCTTCATCATTTGTAAGTTATACGAAATGGGTTTTTGTGTTAACAACATCGCACTCATAAACGCATACGATCTTCTACTCAACGCGTCAGTTACCACGTTCGCTCTTCCACGATGATATTGAATGGTATAATCGTAATCTTCAACAACTCGAGCCAACATCCTTGGCGCATGTTATGTTCGTTCTAGGTGAAGAAATATTTAAGGGTTTTAGAAATGGGTTTTGTACTAGAGTCAATACAAAATTTGATTTCACGCTCTAGAGGTAGGCTAGGAAGTCTTCAAGAATACATCAAGAAATTTATTAACAATAGAAATATCATTCAAAACTGTTACTCTCATCTAAGACTTGGATATCACGTGTAATAAAGGTTTCTCTTAACGAAGTTTCAACCGATAAGTCAAAGTCTAATTTCTCCGGAGTCAAATTTAAACGTTGAGCGCAAGTAGGAGAAATAAAAGAATGGGTAGAACCGGTATCTAATAAGGTATAGACTTCACAAGAATTTATAATTAACTAACCCGTGCTAACTTCGTTTGGGTTACTCGCTTTTTGAGAAGTCACAAAAAACGTTTTCCCTGAAACCACCGACTTTGTTTTGTCCGTATCCACCTTTGGTGCCACCGTCCCAGCTAAACTTGACTTTGGTGCACGACAAAATCGGGCTATGTGTGAAAGTAGTATGCACGCAAGCCAATCATGTTTGATGATAAAACATATACTTTGTAACAATCTTATTCATTTATTAATAAAAAGTATTAATTTATTAAAGACTTTTAATTATCTACATGATGCTGTTTTATAATATGTGATAATTAAACCCATAGTTTTAAGCAATACTTTTAGAATAATGATGATGGTCATTCTAATGAGATCTAAATTCTTAGAAAGCTTAAAACTAAAATAGTTCCCAATCGTTGGATTACTAAATTTGGGATTAGTGAATCCAAATAGATTGGTACATACGTTGTTTGCTCATTTGTGTGGAGACACTAAAGCAAGTATGTATGTGCTTATTAGAGAGAAAGTTCACTTAACGTGGCTCACTAAGGAATACCTAATGGAGTTTTACTTGTCTGTCAATAGGAATTTCTGTAGTGATAGTAGTACAAGTGATCCTTGGACTTGAGATCATCAAAGTGATAGTCAGACCATATTTCTCATTTTTCCAGATTTTACAAATCTTCAAATCCGAGCCTCTAGATGTTATGGATCTAACATCTAGCAACCCAGATCATCATTAGACACTATAAACAACATATTAAAACACTTAAACGCAAAATCAAACAACAAATTTGGACAGAAATTAAAGTAGGGTTTATACCTTTCTTGGTTTGATTTTCTAATTTTGTGTTGCTGTTTTGATTATGAATTTCGTGGGGCTGTGTTTGGGAGTAATAATGCTAGATAAATTCGTTGGTTCTAGAGAGAAAAGTTATTGTTTGAGTATTGAATAAAAATGGCTAACAAAAGTAGCTTTCTCTCTCCTTAAATCTTTATATAGGCAACCATGATACATGAATTTGGTGATTAGAGGCTGTGTGCTGTCCATATGAGTCATCAAGAGTTGTTAGGGTTAGTAAGAGTTGGTTAACAACCCAACCTAAATGTCAAAACCTATATCTTAGCTTATTTAATGCTCAAAAGGGTATAATGGTCTTTTGTCCAACACATTTAATGGCAAAAATGGAAATTGGTAAACTCTTAGGGTTTAACCCTAAGGTTTAGTACATAACATTTGTAGGATTTAGCAATTAGGGTTTGCACAAAATAAAAATAAAATAAAATAAAATAAAAAATTTTAGTTTTCTAAATTTTATAAATTAGGATTTTGTTAATTATAATTTAAATTTCTAATTATACATGAACATTAGGGTATTATAATATAATTAACCTTGCCACTTAAGCAATTAAGGTTTTCAGTTAGCAATTAAGGCTACTAAATTAGAAATTAGGTTTACTAATTTTAGAATTAGGGTTTCTAGTTAATTAGGGTTTCCAACATTAATTAGGGTTTTCCTAATTAACAATAATATTTATAATAAATATCATAAATCATATATAACAATTCCAAAATAATCTTATACTCTAATTTGAGTTTCAAATTATGGTTTTTCTAAAGATTAATTAGGGTTCATAGATTTTAATTAGGGTTTACCTAATAATCATTTAATACACAACATAAACCATATAACACAATTTATAAAATAATCATGTACTCTAATTTGGATCTCAAGTTAGGGTTTAGCACAATAAAACTAGGGTGTGTCATATAACGCCATAATTGACCAACCATTATCGGTTCACATATATAGTACATATTTATAGCACTGAAAAATTAAAATATTATAATATTATAATATTATTATCATTCCTTATTTCAGACCTATAATTAGGGTTTGATAGTAATATAATAAAATTGTTCCACACATTAACATTACACACATAACATACATAATTATAATACTGACAAATAATAATATAATATTATTATTCTCATTCCTTGATCAAAACCCGGAATTAGGGTTTGGATTCCATATCTGATTTTATCTGCCATAATTAACCTTATAATTAAGTAGAAATAATTTACTTAATATCTTGAACAAAATTCATATAATAAAATAAGTATTATAAAAATTCTATAATCATATATTATATTATTCAATTAATATAATTATCATATTTTCATGGAAAATAAACATTAAAAACATTTTTACTATAAAACTAATTATTATTAGAATATAATTTATAATGAGCAATAATTCTAAAATAAAATTATTCATAACCATTCATGTAATAAATATATTTTATATTCATCACATAAATACATACATAATACCTTTCACACATTCTTACCTTTAAAATAAATAATTATTCTAAAATCATTTCATATATTATTTAAATAATATAAGATTATATTTTCCTTGAAAAATAATTAATAAAACATTTCCAATAAGGAATTAATTAGTATAAAAATATAATTGATAATAATCAATAATTTTAAAATAAATTTATTTGCAATACTTAATGTAATAAATAAATTTTATTTATCACATATAAAAATATATTGCACATTACCTTAACACATATCATTCATATAAATAAATTATAATAACTACAATAACCATTCCTTTTATTATTTAAATAATATAATATCATATTTCCTTTGAAAAATAAAAATATTTCTATAATAAAATTAATTATTGAAGAAAATATACTTTATAATGATCATAAATTCTAAAATAAAATTATTTGTAAATATTCACGTAATAAATATATTTTTATTTACCAAATAAATACATATACACATTATCTTGTACAAATTCTCATCCTTAAAAAAAATTTATACTCAAAATTTATGATTTATTTATATAGAAAATATCGGGTTGTCACATTCACCCTCCCTTATAAAGATTCCGTCCCCGGAATCACCTTTTAAAACCTATACATACCAGGGCACATAACATACACAATTGTTAATTGTTACAATTAGATCTCGATCATAATTGATCGAATCGATCTTTAACTATTCAGCATAACGCTTATCTATCTCCTTAAACAGAAATTTGATTTCTAAGAGAACTCAAATTCCTCCTTCAAAATAATTTATAAAAATAATTTACTATATATAAAAAAAATAATAAGAAAATAAAAATTGGTTAGATTAATACATGGAGTTACATCTCCGGCTGCTACCAAATCCCGAACAGTCCCGCTGAAGAAGCTTGCGGTTGATTTTGTTGGTTTGTTTGTTGAAGTTGGTCCCGTTGTCGCCAATGTCCTGCTGCCTTGTTCCGTATTCGTATTCCTTATTTTCATTTCCTTTCTTGGACAGTCTTTCACCTTATACTTTATTGATTCGCACGCAACACATTCACTATACATTCTTGGATTGGGACATTTTGGAAAGATATATATCCCTTCTGTCCTTACTTTCCACACATAAACTTTTCTTTTAATCACATTCCTGGCTTATTTTTGGTATTATCGAAATTATCTTCTTTTATCATATAGGTGACAAAAGTTGTCTTTTGCCCCGCCGTTATCCTAGCTATCACATACGCTTTAACAGGGTCGGATGATCTTCTACATCCTGGCGGTCCGGTTGTCTTGAAGTCTTTGAAGTTTTTCGATCGATTGTCTAGTTGATTTTCCGCCACTGGTATTTCGTTCTGCATAGCTTGATCGTCCGCATTCGCAAAATTCTGTGTCGGGTCTGGTTGTCCTCCAGCTTTTTTTTTCACAGGTCCTTTTATCCTTTGGTTTCGTTTTTGTTTTGACGGCATTATCATAAATTATTCTTACATTCTAAGCCTTATCGTAAACGCTTAACATATAACGCAAAACTTTCTATTCAAATAATCAGGTACTCAAAATATTATATTTTGAAAACTCGGTCTACTGTAATAACTAGTGACCAAATAAATATCTACTATCTTTATATCAATTTATCCCATTAATCCAACATAAACTCATATTTATACCACTTGACATGCCTTAGCACACACTGCTTTAAACATCCGCTATCCCTTTGTGACTCGAAAGTCGGGAATCGCTGCCATAACTTATACAAAACATTACATTACACCAACATACCTATCATATATACCACCTAAAATCATACATATCCAACTAATACTAATACTACCTATTTCTTACACATTCACTAACGATCAATTGCTTAGTAACCTATCTATTTCCATTATCCTCAATATCCATTTACACATAACTATATCCAGTTTGTCACAACTTTTAACACCTTATGAGTTTATGAACTCCTCACCAACATATGAGTTTAAGAACTCGACATTGACCACTTATAATCCTTTAACTATACTTTTCCTATCAGTTATACTGATCATTTCTT
The DNA here is from genome assembly GCA_020205505.1 of Panax japonicus. NCBI lineage: Eukaryota > Viridiplantae > Streptophyta > Magnoliopsida > Apiales > Araliaceae > Panax > Panax japonicus. Next base: position 67,995,311 of record CM035096.1, read on the forward strand.
AATCTGATACTGTACTTTCCAAAATAACCGCCTCTTTGAGGTAGCTTTCAATGTGAGCCTTTATTACAGTTATTGACTTTGATATTGGCTTGGTCATGGAGGTTGACTTATTCTTTACGACTTAAGGGTATCCTAATTCCGTTCCTTTCTAACACCTACACATAAAATTTTCTTGACTAGCAAATAATAAATATACACATAACACATAATATGTGACACCCCCAAAATAGGTATACATCACCCATTCTGAGTTGTCAATACATGGTACAGAAACAACTACAACTTTATTATTACAACATATAAACTATGAGTTTAAATACAGATATTGTCATCTAGACAATATCCACATACAAATAAATCCCCATCATAATTATTGTTACATTATTTTACAAAAATGGTGAGGACTACTAAACAACTCTCCCTAGAACCTTCATTCCATACCCCGACTCGTACTCGCTATATTCTCGCCTCCTGAGAAGAAAAATGGAACAAAAAGGAAAAAGGGTGAGCTCAACTAGCCCAGTAAAGAATATTATGACTAAGATAATATACAACAAATTATCGTTAGTCTTCAACAGGGAAAAATCTGATAGAATACAATAGACAACAAATGTTAAATCAATATTCGCAGCGAAAAATATTAATTCATAGAAGAGTTACGTAGAGAATGAAATCTACTAATATCTATGAATTTAACAGTCCATCATCAATATTTTTATCCCTGTAACACCAATCAATATATATCTGGAATCATATATTCATCCTTGCACTACAGGCCAAGGACATTCATCAGTTGGTCATGTTCATCTAAACACCTGTTCATCTTTGCACTACGGGCCAAAGATATTCATCAGAAATCATTCATCTTTGCACTACAGGCCAAAGATATTCATCATAAATCATTCATCTTTGCACTACAGGCCAAAGATATTCAATAATATCATCATTTAAGACTGAGGATGATGAAAAATATTTTTAAAGAAACGAATCCAGTGAAACAAAATGACAAGGATTAAGGATTAAGGACTCGTACTTTGTTTTATTCACGACCAAAAATACCTCAAAAATAATCATAGTGGTGTAAAATTCAAGAATGATCAAAACATGGATACAATCAAAGCTAGTATCCGGAATAGATATTTTAGACGAAAAGAAGAAATTTCATTTTTCGGTAAATAGTGTCGTATTCGTGAATAGTGTCGTATACGTGAATAGTATCGTATACGTGAATAGTAACTCCGACACCAAAAGATAGTAATTTCACAAAAAACATCATCACGCTTCGTGAATAGTACTCGTGAATAGTAACTCGTGAATAGTAACTCATGAATAGTAACTCGTGAATAGTAACTCATGAATAGTAACTCGTGAATAGTAACTCATGAATAGTAACCCCGACATGAAAAAGTTCCAAATTTGATAAAAAGTTCAGATCAATACTTCGGCATAATGATATTAGAAGAAATAATATCATTTTAAAAAAAATAATATCCCTTACCTCGGAAGATCAGTACTTCTAGTTGAAACACCGGATATAGGCTATGACTTGAACTTACTCCGTATAGCAATACTCAAAGTATACTCAAAATACTCACAAAAATACGCTCGATAATATAGAGAGAGAAAACTTCAGTTTCTGGTGTGATTTTTAATTCTAACCTAAGCACCTATTTATAGGAAATTGCTTAGAACACCAAAGCAGAAAATTTATTATAATATTAATATATTTAATAATCTTCTACGCCCACTTTGACAACTGATATCAGATCATAAAACACATGTTAGGGCTGCCCATTCAACAAAAAAAACGTTTTTATTAATATAAATATTTAAAACTTCCAAAAATCAATTATTTCGGAGCTTTAGAACTTCAATAATTCATAATAAATAGCCCTTTTGTCAGAAAATTCGAATCTCGCGAGTTTTTATAGGAAATTCAATTCTGCACAACTTTGCAGAAGGAAGTTTTTCCAAATTCCAAACAGAAATTGACCAAAATTCACAAACGGGTGATTTTACAGGCTATAATCAAATTTCAGTCAATAAATGGGGTCCACCGACATGTTTAACATGTTTTAAATATTTTTGGTAACAAAAATACTCCTCCTCCACATATACTCATATATCCCACATTCATCGTAAAAATATCACCGTTAATATATTATTAAAATAATATATTTAAATGAATTATTTTATCAGAAAAAGATAAAATATTAATTTTAAACAATTGTCATATTAAAATTTTCTCCATCTATATCCACATAAAATCAATATTTTCCTCATCATATAAATCAATAATTTAATTATTCATAAATAATATTACAGAATCACAATACTGACAACCAGGCCGTTCCCAGGAAAGAGGGGGCTTTCCAATAAGAATTTCTTCTTACTGGCGCGCAATTAGGTGACCAAACCTCTCCTTAGACAGAACTTTCTAGACATTGCCAATAATGTTATCTAATAATATTATTCAGATAATATGAATTATTGATTCGATAATGACAAATACTGTGTAATGACAATTATTGAAACAGCAACAATATAAAATATCAACGCAGCAATTATTGAATCAATAAAATATAGTAATGAACAGTAATTACTGTAACCATTATTGAGTAGTGCCTTCTTACGTAAGAGTCAATAATTGGTGCAATACCGTGTGCTACTGTGCAACAACACGTATTACCGTATTTTAACCACCGGGTATTCCAACAGTGTAAACGGTAACAACTACGCCGTTATTTTTAACAACTTATATTTGTCGTTTTCTTCCTCCAATCGCTTTCCGTTATGGGCCCACACATGGCTGCGCCGTCGTACGAATATTCCCCGACAGTACGAATATTCCACGACCAAACGAATATTTCCCGACAACAATGAATATTTTATATTATTTTAAAATATTTACGTATTTTACCCATAACTATCCACATTAATCACATCAACCCTTACTATTTCAAAATAATAATTAGAGGAAATTAAATTTCATTTATTAATTATTTGGGGTCTTACATAATAGTTTTATAAATTATCTTTTATTTTGTTTGACGATGAATTTATCCGACTCATCTATCTTTAAACTCTATATGAGTTATTTATATTTTCAACGTTTTCCTCTGTTCTAAGGTTATAGCCTAAAGTCTATCACACCTAAGGTTTCTAACCCTATAGCTTTGATACCATTCTGTAAAGTCCCCGAACCCGGATACTTGAAACCCGAACTCGGTACTTCACGATACCATTTCTATGAGCGGAAATATTACTAATAATAATAACAATAATATAAATTTTAAACTTAACTTACATTTATCAGAGTCTAATCCCAAGCACGCAACCTTTACTACATTCTTTACATGATATATAATACATATCATTAACTTAATATAATTTATCTATTACAAATGATATCAATAACATATTCTGTTTGCTTTCCTTTTCACTTGTTTTGACATTAGCTTTCTGGTCCTTTACACTTAGCTGAAAACATTTAAATTAAGCAAGGATGAGCATTTGAGTGCCCAACAAGTATTATATATATATATATATATAAGCTGAAAGAATTTAAATATTTTCTTTATAATATTCTTCTACAATCGGTTCATAGTTATGAGGTAATCTGTACCAATAACAATAACATAACAACCCTCTTTCAAATTTTTGAAACTATGTATTGTCTATACATGGGGTTCCTGTGACATATTATGAATATTATTTTCATTTTCGAAAGGGTTTAAACAGAAATTCATCTGTAAACCGGCCATTGCTTACGGGCCTGAGGGTGTACAGTCTATGGGCCCTGTATTGATCAATACTACATTGCTAGAACAATATTATCGTTCATCCTTTGTCCGTCGTAGCACATAAAAATTTTCCCATAATTGGGATGTTCATACCTGTCGGGTTTTCATAACAAAGGTCTTATCTTGTTCAACAATAATATATAATTCAACATATATGTATATCAAAGGTGTATCAACATGTGATTAAATACAATGATTATCCAAGTGGGGACACTTATATAATCATTTATAGAAATTAACGAACAAAATATATATCTGAATTATCATATACTAACATGTTGATAATCAATGGGCGTATATAATATAGGTTTAACAATCTGTATAATAATAATATAATTCTGAAACATTCTTACACTTGTCCATTGCATAAAGAAAATGCAAAGTTAGGATACTTGCCTGATTCACTGCTTACAATTACGCAACTTAGATTTATCTTTTATATCACGACCTATCATTAATCAAATCATTTGTTCGATTAGAACAATATTCCATAACACATAGTACTGCATTTCGCAGTCAGCACATAACCTAATCACATTATCACACCTGTTCAACAGTCATTGACTCACAAACAAACATCAACACATTCCTAATCATATTGTCACACAACTTTAACAACCATTGAATCACAAATAACATTTATCTAGCCAATTATCTAAGTCCAGATCAATTTCTGAAACATTTCGGTCTACCGACAACTTTATCGGGTAAATATTGAGTCTAAGACTCTATCCCCAAGTTCAATATCCAAATAGTTAACTTAAACATCAGTCATACTATTTTTCATGGCCTTATAATAATTATAAAATATTTATTACCATTTACCATAATTTTTGAAATATCAGAATCATTATTAAATGATTTAAATACTAATCAATTCTATTATCATTAACATTTAATCAATATTAAACTATTAATGAAACCATTGCCAAAATATTAAAGTTATGTATAATAACTCAAAATATTTATATTACCCTTAAATGATTTTTAAAACATTTAAAAACATTATTAAATAATTACAATTAATATCAAAATATTAATGTACTATTTATCTAAATATTAAAAGTTATTAACTATAACTTAAAATATTTTTAATTCATTTATATCCCTTTTAAATGATTTTTAAATTAATAAAACCATTTTTAAACTATTTATTTAATATAATTATTAAATAAATTTAATATCATTAATAATAAATTAATAATTATTAATATTAAATTATTAATGAAATTATCCTTTAAATATTAAAAGTTATATTTTATAACTTAAAATATCTTTAAACACTTTATTTTCATTTAAAATGATTATTATAATATTAAAATCATTTTTTAAACTAAATTATTTAATATATTTATTAAATACCTTTAATATCATTAATATTAATTAATTAATAAAATTTACCTTTAAATATTAAAAGTTATATTTTATAACTTAAAATATTTTTAAATACCTTATTATCATTTAAAATGATTTTTAATATAATAAAATCATTTTTAATTAATTTATTTAATGTATTTAATAAATAAATTAATTATCTATAATATTTAAATAAATACTAATATTTATGAAAATATTTCAAATTATTAATATTTAATTTTTATAATTTAAAAATAATTTTTAAAATTATTTTTGTAATTTTCAGAAATTAAATAATATTTTTAAATAATTTTCAGAATTAAAATAATTAATTTTATTAAAAGTGATACTGAAAACTGCTTATAGCGACAAAACCGTCGCTATACGTGTTCTTCGCGTTCTTAGCTAAACCCAGAACTTCATAGCCAGTTTGCAAGGTATCGTGTTTGACCAAGATTTCCGGTCAGATCTTGATGTTACTGGGCTTGTTATTAGTCAGATATTGTAGTACTAATGCACGACTACAAGATCCAACAAATAACATGGCCATACAACCCATAACAAAGAAGATCTAGAGCCACGAACAAGCTGTCAGAGCTGTTCTTCATTTTCTGGGTTACCCAGAAATGGAGAACAGTTCGACTGACTCGTTTTGGGCTTCCACAACTTGTTGATCTTGTAATGTTTTAGTGATATTAAGCCTTCATTATGTAGACCACATGTAAGTCTACAGATTCATTACATAAAAACATTTTAACAACATCACATAAAACAATTATGGACCGGTCAAAGTAGTAGTCCGAAACTGCTTATGAAGGTTTCTGGGTTACCCAGAAACTTCATCCGGCAGTTTCGTCCTCACTACTTTGACCACTGATTTCTTTGATTCGGAGAAGGATATAATGATTCTAGAGGCATGTTCATGTAGACTAGACGTCAGACAACAATATTACAACAATAACAAGGTCTAACACATAAACAGAAGCAAGATCCAAGTGCATGAACAAGCTGTCAGACTTTCTGGGCACGTTCTGGGTTACCCAGAAACGTGTGGTCAAGGACAGTCAACTTGGTTTGACCACTAATAACTTTCTACTGACTTAAGATCTGACTTTGATTCCAGTTTCAGATCAAAGATCTTCCAGCATACTACCAGATCAAAGCTTAAAAACACAAAAACACATAACAGGACGAGATCTATGGGACCTGACATTTGGTTGTCAGACCATATTTCTCATTTTTCCATATTTTACAAATCTTCAAATCTGAGCCTCTAGATGTTATGGATCTAACATCTAGCAATCCAGATCATCATTAGACACTATAAACAACATATTAAAACACTTAAACACAAAATCAAACAACAAATTTGGACAGAAATTAAAGTAGGGTTTATACCTTTCTTGGTTTGATTTTCTGATTTTGTGTTGCTGTTTTGATTATGAATTTCGTGGGGCTGTGTTTGGGAGTAATAATGCTAGATAAATTCGTTGGTTCTAGAGAGAAAAGTTATTGTTTGAGTATTGAATAAAAATGGCTAACAAAAGTAGCTTTCTCTCTCCTTAAATCTTTATATAGGCAACCATGATACATGAATTTGGTGATTAGAGGCTGTGTGCTGTCCATATGAGTCATCAAGAGTTGTTAGGGTTAGTAAGAGTTGGTTAACAACCCAACCTAAATGTCAAAACCTATATCTTAGCTTATTTAATGCTCAAAAGGGTATAATGGTCTTTTGTCCAACACATTTAAAGGCAAAAATGGAAATTGGCAAACCCTTAGGGTTTAACCCTAAGGTTTAGTACATAGCATTTGTAGGATTTAGCAATTAGGGTTTGCACAAAATAAAAATAAAAATAAAATAAAATAAAAAATTTTAGTTTACTAAAATTTATAAATTAGGATTTTGTTAATTATAATTTAAATTTCTAATTATACATGAACATTAGTGTATTATAATATAATTAACCTTGCCACTTAAGCAATTAAGATTTTCAATTCGCAATTAGGGCTACTAAATTAGAAATTAGGTTTACTAATTTTAGAATTAGGGTTTCTAGTTAATTAGGGTTTCCAACATTTATTAGGGTTTTCCTAATTAACAATAATATTTATAATAAATATCATAAATCATATATCACAATTCAAAAATAATCTTATACTCTAATTTGGGTTTCAAATTAGGGTTTTTCTAAAGATTAATTAGGGTTCATAGATTTTAATTAGGGTTTACCTAATAATCATTTAATACACAACATTAACCATATAACACAATTTATGAAACAATCAAGTACTCTAATTTGGATCTCAAGTTAGGGTTTAGCATAATAAAACTAGGGTGTGTCATAAAATGCCATAATTGACCAACCATTATCGGTTCACATATACAGTACATATTTATAGCACTGAAAAATTAAAATATTATAATATTATTATCATTCTTTATTTCAGACCCATAATTAGGGTTTGATAGTAATATAATAAAATTGTTCTACACATTAACATTACACACATAACATACATAATTATAATACTGACAAATAATAATATAATATTATTATTCTCATTCCTTGATCAAAACCCGGAATTAGGGTTTGGATTCCATATCTGATTTTATCTGCCATAATTAACCTTATAATTAAGTAGAAATAATTTACTTAATATCTTGAACAAAATTCATATAATAAAATAAGTATTATAAAAATTCTATAATCATATATTATATTATTCAATTAATATAATTATCATATTTTCATGGAAAATAAACATTAAAAACATTTTTACTATAAAACTAATTATTATTAGAATATAATTTATAATGAGCAATAATTCTAAAATAAAATTATTCATAACCATTCATGTAATAAATATATTTTATATTCATCACATAAATACATACATAATACCTTTTACGCATTCTTACCTTTAAAATAAATAATTATTCTAAAATCATTTCATATATTATTTAAATAATATAAGATTATATTTTCCTTGAAAAATAATTAATAAAACATTTCCAATAAGGAATTAATTAGTATAAAAATATAATTGATAATAATCAATAATTTTAAAATAAATTTATTTGCAATACTTAATGTAATAAATAAATTTTATTTATCACATATAAAAATATATTGCACATTACCTTGACACATATCATTCATATAAATAAATTATAATAACTACAATAACCATTCCTTTTATTATTTAAATAATATAATATCATATTTCCTTTGAAAAATAAAAATATTTCTATAATAAAATTAATTATTGAAGAAAATATACTTTATAATGATCATAAATTCTAAAATAAAATTATTTGTAAATATTCACGTAATAAATATATTTTTATTTACCACATAAATACATATACACATTATCTTGTACAAATTCTCATCCTTAAAAAAAATTTATACTCAAAATTTATGATTTATTTATATAGAAAATATCGGGTTGTCACATTCACCCTCCCTTATAAAGATTCCGTCCCCGGAATCACCTTTTAAAACCTATACATACCAGGGCACATAACATACACAATTGTTACAATTAGATCTCGATCATAATTGATCGAATCGATATTTAACTATTCAGCATAACGCTTATCTATCTCCTTAAACAGAAATTTGATTTCTAAGAGAACTCAAATTCCTCCTTCAAAATAATTTATAAAAATAATTTACTATATATAAAAAAAATAATAAGAAAATAAAAATTGGTTAGATTAATACATGGAGTTACATCTCCGGCTGCTACCAAATCCCGAACAGTCCCGCTGAAGAAGCTTGCGGTTGATTTTGTTGGTTTGTTTGTTGAAGTTGGTCCCGTTGTCGTCAATGTCCTGCTGCCTTGTTCCGTATTCGCATTCCTTATTTTTATTTCCTTTCTTGGACAGTCTTTCACCTTATACTTTATTGATTCGCACGCAACACATTCACTATACATTCTTGGATTGGGACATTTTGGAAAGATATATATCCCTTCTGTCCTTACTTTCCACACACAAACTTTTCTTTTAATAACATTCCTGGCTTATTTTTGGTATTATCGAAATTATCTTCTTTTATCATATAGGTGACAAAAGTTGTCTTTTGCCCCGCCGTTATCCTAGCTATCACATACGCTTTAACAGGGTCGGTTGATCTTCTACATCCTGGCGGTTCGGTTGTCTTGAAGTCGTTGAAGTTTTTCGATCGATTGTCTAGTTGATTTTCCGCCACTGGTATTTCGTTCTGCATAGCTTGATCGTCCGCATTCTCAAAATTCTGTGTCGGGTCTGGTTGTCCTCCAACTTTTTTTTTTCACAGGTCCTTTTATCCTTTGGTTTCGTTTTTGTTTTGACGGCATTATCATAAATTATTCTTACATTCTAAGCCTTATCGTAAACGCTTAACATATAACGCAAAACTTTCTATTCAAATAATCAGGTACTCAAAATATTATATTTTGAAAACTCGGTCTACTGTAATAACCAGTGACCAAATAAATATCTACTATCTTTATATCAATTTATCCCATTAATCCAATATAAACTCATATTTATACCACTTGACATGCCTTAGCACACACTGCTTTAAACATCCGCTATCCCTTTGTGACTCGAAAGTCGGGAATCGCTGCCATAACTTATACAAAACATTACATTACACCAACATACCTATCATATATACCACCTAAAATCATACATATCCAACTAATACTAATACTACCTATTTCTTACACATTCACTAACGATCAATTGCTTAGTAACCTATCTATTTCCATTATCCTCAATATCCATTTACACATAACTATATCCAGTTTGTCACAACTTTCAACACCTTATGAGTTTAAGAACTCCTCACCAACATATGAGTTTAAGAACTCGACATTGACCATTTATAATCCTTTAACTATATTTTTCCTATCAGTTATACTGATCATTTCTTAATCTGATACTGTACTTTCCAAAATAACCACCTTTTTGAGGTAGCTTTCAATGTGAGCCTTTATTATAGTTATTGACTTTAATATTGGCTCGGTCATGGAGGTTGACTTATTCTTTACGACTTAAGGGTATCCTAATTCCGTTCCTTTCTAACACCTACACATAAAATTTTCTTGACTAGCAAATAATAAATATACACACAACACATAATAGTTTTATAAATTATCTTTTATTTTGTTTGACGATGAATTTATCCGACTCATCTATCTTTAAACTCTATATAAGTTATTTGTATTTTCAACGTTTCCCTTTGTTCTAAGGTTTTAGCCTAAAGTCTAACAAACCTAAGGTTTCTAACCCTATAGCTTTGATACCATTCTGTAAAGTCCCCGAACCCGGATACTTGAAACCCGAACTCGGTACTTCACGATACCATTTCTATGAGCGGAAATATTACTAATAATAATAACAATAATATAAATTTTAAACTTAACTTATATTTATCAGAGTCTAATCCCAAGTACGCAACCTTTACTACATTCTTTACATGATATATAATACATATCATTAACTTAATACAATTTATCTATTACAAATGATACCAATAACATATTCTGTTTGCTTTCCTTTTCACTTGTTTTGACATGAGCTTTCTGGTCCTTCACACTTAGCTGAAAACATTTAAATTAAGCAAGGATGAGCATTTGAGTGCCCAGCAAGTATTATATATATATATATATATATATATATATATATATATATATATATATATAAGCTGAAAGAATTTAAATGTTTTCTTTATAATATTCTTCTACAACCGGTTAATAGTTGTGAAGTAATCTGTACCAATAACAATAACATAACAACCCTCTTTCAGATTTTTGAAACTATGTATTGTCTATACATGGGGTTCCTGTGACATATTATGAACATTATTTTCACTTTTGAAAGGGTTTAAACAGAAATTCATCTATAAACCGGCCATTGTTTACGGGCCTAAGGGTGTACAGTCCATGGGCCCTATATTGATCAATACTACATTGCTAGAAAAATATTATCGTTCATCCTTTATCCGCCGTAGCACATAAAAATTTTTCCATGATTGGGATGTTCATACCTGTCGGGTTTTCATAACAAAGGTCTTATCTTGTTCAACAATAATATATAATTCAACATATATCACTACTAAAAAAATAGTCATTTGTGATGGCCAAAATCCATCACAAAAAGTAGGAAAACCATCACGAAAGGTTTACGTGATGGCTTTAAGCATCACAATGGCCGTCTTGTATACGCCCATCATGAAAGGTTTTACGTGATGGTTTTGACAATCACGCAAATGCTTAGTGCTTTTGTGATGATTAATACAATCACATTAATATATAATCTATTGTGATTGTCAAAGTCATCACACAAAAAATAAGACTTTATGGATCAAATGTAAAAACGTGAATCTCTATTTACGTATAATCTATTTTACTATATTAATTATATCTATATTAATTGTATCAAATGATACTTGTAGGATTCGAACCCTCTCCCATTTGCAAACTAAATAATGAGTATTACCACTACACTAAAGTTCAGATCAAGATTATAATTTTAAAATAAAATATAAAAGGAAACATATGTGAGTTGACTTACTAAACAAAATTACTCCCAAATAAGATTTGGTGATTGCAATGGAGTCACAAATACTCTATAATGATGGTAAAATTAGTCATCATATATTTTATTATTTTGTGATGGCTTAAAAATTCCATCACAAAATACGTTCTTTTTGTAATTGCAAATAAAAGTCGTCACAAAAATCTATCTTTTTAATGATTGTCATTACCGTCATAAAATATTGTTCTGATAATTTCTTATATTAAAATATTAGTGATAACTTAAATGCAATCATAAAATGATATATCTATAAGTGATGACTTAATGCGTCACAAAAAGAAATTTTATTTTGCATGAAAAAAATTGGTGTGATTGACATGACCATCACAATTATAATACATTGATGGCAAAATTGCCATCACTAAGAGCCATCATATATACTATTATTTTGTGATTGTTTAAAAAGTCCATCACTAATTTCTATCTTTTGTGATTGTTTTTAAAAACTATCACAAAATTCCGTCACATATTCTTGTTTTTCTAGTAGTGTATGTATATCAAAGGTGTATCAACATGTGATTAAATACAATGATTATCCAAGTGGGGACACTTGTATAATCATTTATAGAAATTAACGAACAGAATATATATCTGAATTATCATATACTAACATGTTGATAATCAATGGGCGTATATAATATAGGTTTAACAATATGTATAATAATAATATAATTCTGAAACATTCTTACACTTGTCCATTGCATAAATAAAATGCAAAGTTAGGATACTTGCCTGATTCACTGCTTACAATTACGCAACTTAGATTTATCTTTTATATCACGACCTATCATTAATCAAATCATTTGTTCGATTAGAACAATATTCCATAGCACATAGTACTGCATTTCGCAGTCAGCACATAACCTAATCACATTATCACATATGTTCAACAGTCATTGACTCACAAACAAACATCTACACATTCCTAATCATATTGTCACACAACTTTAACAACCATTGAATCACAAATAACATTTATCTAGCCAATTATCTAAGTCCAGATCAATTTCTGAAATATGTCGGTCTACCGACAACTTTATCGGGTAAATATTGAGTCTAAGACTCTATCCCCAAGTTCAATATCCAAATAGTTAACTTAAACATCAGTCATACTATTTTTCATGGCCTTATAATAATTATAAAATATTTATTACCATTTACCATAATTTTTGAAATATCAGAATCATTATTAAATGATTTAAATACTAATCAATTCTATTATCATTAACATTTAATCAATATTAAACTATTAATGAAACCATTGCCAAAATATTAAAGTTATGTATAATAACTCAAAATATTTATATTACCCTTAAATGATTTTTAAAATATTTAAAAACATTATTAAATAATTACAATTAATATCAAAATATTAATTTACTATATATCTAAATATTAAAAGTTATTAATTATAACTTAAAATATTTTTAATTAATTTATATCACTTTTAAATAATTTTTAAATTAATAAAACCATTTTTAAACTATTTATTTAATATAATTATTAAATAAATTTAATATCATTAATAATAAATTAATAATTATTAATATTAAATTATTAATGAAATTATCCTTTAAATGTTAAAAGTTATATTTTATAACTTAAAATATCTTTAAACACTTTATTTTCATTTAAAATGATTATTATAATATTAAAATTATTTTTTAAAAAAAATTATTTAATATATTTATTAAATACCTTTAATATCATTAATATTAATTAATTAATAAAATTTACCTTTAAATATTAAAAGTTATATTTTATAACTTAAAATATTTTTAAATACCTTATTATCATTTAAAATGATTTTTAATATAATAAAATCATTTTTAATTAATTTATTTAATACATTTAATAAATAAATTAATTATCTATAATATTTAAATAAATACTAATATTTATGAAAATATTTCAAATTATTAATATTTAATTTTTATAATTTAAAAATAATTTTTAAAATTATTTTGGTAATTTTCGGAAATTAAATAATATTTTTAAATAATTTTCAGAATTAAAATAATTAATTTTATTAAAAGTGTCGCTGAAGACTACTTATAGCGACAGAACCGTCGCTATATGTGTTCTTCGTGTTCTTAGCTAAACCCAGAACTTCATAGCCAGTTTGCAAGGTATCGAGTTTGACCAAGATTTCCGGTCAGATCCTGATGTTACTGGGCATGTTATTAGTCAGATATTCTAGTACTAATGCACGACTACAAGATCCAACAACTAACATGGACATACAACCCATAACAAAGAAGATCTAGAGCCACGAACAAGCTGTCAGAGCTGTTCTTCATTTTCTGGGTTACCCAGAAATAGAGAACAGTTCGACTGGCTCGTTTTGGGCTTCCACAACTTGTTGATCTTGTAATGTTTTAGTGATATTAAGCCTTCATTATGTAGACCACATGTAAGTCTACAGATTCATTACATAAAAACATTTTAACAACATCACATAAAACAATTATGGACCGGTCAAAGTAGTAGTCCGAAACTGCTTATGAAGGTTTCTGGGAATGAAGGTTTCTGGGTTACCCAGAAACTTCATCCAGCAGTTTCGTCCTCACTACTTTGACAACTGATTTCTTTGATTCGAAGAAGGATATAATGATTCTAGAGGCATGTTCATGTAGACTAGACGTCAGACAACAATATTACAACAATAACAAGGTCTAACACATAAACAGAAGCAAGATCCAAGTGCATGAACAAGCTGTCAGACTTTCTGGGCACGTTCTGGGTTACCCATAAACGTGTGGTCAAGGCCGGTCAACTTGGTTTGACCACTAATAACTTTCTACTGACTTAAGATCTGACTTTGATTCCAGTTTCAGATCAAAGATCTTCCAGCATACTACCTGATCAAAGCTTAAAAACACAAAAACACATAACAGGACGAGATCTATGGGACCTGACATTTGGTTGTCAGACCATATTTCTCATTTTTCCAGATTTTACAAATCTTCAAATCTGAGCCTCTAGATGTTATGGATCTAACATCTAGCAACCCAGATCATCATTAAACACTATAAACAACATATTAAAACACTTAAACACAAAATCAAACAACAAATTTGGACAAAAATTAAAGTAGGGTTTATACCTTTCTTGGTTTGATTTTCTGATTTTGTGTTGCTGTTTTGATTATGAATTTCGTGGGGCTGTGTTTGGGAGTAATAATGCTAGATAAATTCGTTGGTTCTAGAGAGAAAAGTTATTGTTTGAGTATTGAATAAAAATGGTTAACAAAAGTAACTTTCTCTATCCTTAAATCTTTATATAGGAAACCATGATACATGAATTTGGTGATTAGAGGCTGTGTGCTGTCCATATGAGTCATCAAGAGTTGTTAGGGTTAGTAAGAGTTGGTTAACAACCCAACCTAAATGTCAAAACCTATATCTTAGCTTATTTAATGCTCAAAAGGGTATAATGGTCTTTTGTCCAACGCATTTAATGGCAAAAATGGAAATTGGCAAACCCTTTGGGTTTAATCCTAAGGTTTAGTACACAGCATTTGTAGGATTTAGCAATTAGGGTTTGCACAAAATAAAAATAAAAATAAAATAAAATAAAAAATTTTAGTTTTCTAAAATATTATAAATTAGGATTTTGTTAATTATAATTTAAATTTCTAATTATACATAAACATTAGGGTATTATAATATAATTAACCTTGCCACTTAAGCAATTGAGGTTTTCAATTAGCAATTAGGGCTACTAAATTAGAAATTAGGTTTACTAATTTTAGAATTAGGGTTTCTAGTTAATTAGGGTTTCCAACATTTTTTAGGGTTTTCCTAATTAACAATAATATTTATAATAAATATCATAAATCATATATCACAATTCCAAAATAATCTTATACTCTAATTTGGGTTTCAAATTAAGGTTTTTCTAAAGATTAATTAGGGTTCATAGATTTTAATTAGGGTTTACCTAATAATCATTTAATACACAACATAAACCATATAACACAATTTATAAAACAATCAAGTACTCTAATTTGGATCTCAAGTTAGGGTTTAGCATAATAAAACTAGGGTGTGTCATAAAACGCCATAATTGACCAACCATTATCGGTTCACATATACAGTACATATTTATAGCACTGAAAAATTAAAATATTATAATATTATTATCTTTCCTTATTTCAGACCCATAATTAGGGTTTGATAGTACTATAATAAAACTATTCCACACATTAACATTACACACATAACATACATAATTATAATACTGACAAATAATAATATAATATTATTATTCTCATTCCTTGATCAAAACTCAGAATTAGGGTTTGGATTCCATATCTGATTTTATCTGCCATAATTAACCTTATAATTAAGTAGAAATAATTTACTTAATATCTTGAACAAAATTCATATAATAAAATAAGTAATATAAAAATTCTATAATCATATCATATATTATTCAATTAATATAATTATCATATTTTCATGGAAAATAAACATTAAAAACATTTTTACTATAAAACTAATTATTATTAGAATATAATTTATAATGAGCAATAATTCTAAAATAAAATTATTCATAACCATTCATGTAATAAATATATTTTATATTCATCACATAAATACATACATAATACCTTTCACGCATTCTTACCTTTAAAATAAATAATTATTCTAAAATCATTTCATATATTATTTAAATAATATAAGATTATATTTTCCTTGAAAAATAATTAATAAAACATTTCCAATAAGGAATTAACTAGTATAAAAATATAATTGATAATAATCAATAATTCTAAAATAAATTTATTTGCAATACTTAATGTAATAAATAAAATTTATTTATCACATATAAAAATATATTGCACATTACCTTGACACATATCATTCATATAAATAAATTATAATAACTACAATAACTATTCCTTTTATTATTTAAATAATATAATATCATATTTCCTTTGAAAAATAAAAATATTTCTACAATAAAATAAATTATTGAAGAAAATATACTTTATAATGATCATAAATTCTAAAATAAAATTATTTGTAAATATTCACGTAATAAATATATTTTTATTTACCACATAAATACATATACACATTATCTTGTAGAAATCCTCATCCTTAAAAAACATTTATACTCAAAATTTATGATTTATTTATATAAAAAATATCGGGTTGTCACAATTAGGGTATTGTCGACGTCGGGATTTTTGGGTGTCCCTTTCCGTTACTTGTTCTTTGGTGTTCACATTTTAGGTGAGATTTGTTTGAAAAAACAAGTAAAAAAGGTCCGACATGTATAATGTCGACGATGGGACTGTTAAGAGTCGCCAATTGGTTTTTTAAATGGTTGTACCAACACAACCGAGAAAAGGTTTGCGCATTGACCCAGTGATATGACACTGATATACGAGTCAGCTAAACCAAGATTCGTTTAGGGTCCGGGGACTTGGTTATGCGGGGGGAAGATGTTAGGCACCCCCCAACATCCGTGTTACCACGGTGACCGCCTCTTTTCAAGAAACTATTATATGAGTGTGTGTGTGTCTGTGTGTGTGTGTTTGTGGGTAAATGTGCTGTTATATGAAAGTTATCCGAGGCCTCGTTCGAACCTATATACACAGGGTTTGAATTTATGTAAAAATTCAGTTTTTAGCAAGATATGGCAATGATGTTTTATAAAAGAGGTTTTTTAAACACTGATGCTCAATAGGAATTGAGACCTTTTACACCTCCATTTTTATTAAGTGAGCGGCTGGATTGATTTTATTTGACGGATGAGAGGCATTCATATGAAAAATAAAACATCCAAAAATAATGCGACTTCCTCGTGGGTATGGAAACCATCTGAGGAAATACAGACATCGCAGAATAATTTACAAGCTGCTTACAGCTGAAAATGTCCATCACGGGAACCGAATTTAGATCCAATGAGATGAATCTGTGATCACATGATTCCTAGGCCCACAGAATATTGCAATTTGTTTAAAAGCAATAAGCAGGAATATATATAAAAGCGGTAAATATATATATACAGACAGGATCACCAACCACGAAACACCTCCATGGGGGATCAGAAATGTAAATAAAATTGTAAATACGGTCAACCGCCACGAAGGAAACTCCAGGTGGAACAGAATGTAAATAAAGTTGTAAATGCGGTCAACTGCCACGAAGTAAACTCCAGGCAGGACCAAATGCAAAGAAAGCTGTAAAAGCGATCAACTGCCATGAAGGGAACTCTAGGCAGGACAAAATTTATATATATATATATATATATATATATATATATATATATATATATATATATATATATATATAAAAGCGAGTAAATGCACCAGACCGAAGTTTAGGCTCATCGAATAACGTCCGACACACAGTTGATATATAAGTATATATATAAAAAAGCGAGTAAACGCACCAGACCGAAGTCTAGGCTCATCGAACAAAGTCCGACACACAGTTGATATATATAAGTATATATATATATATATATATATATATATATATATATATAAAAGCGAATAAAGGTACTAGACCGAAGTCTAGGCTCATCGAATAAAGTCCGACACACAGTTGATATATATATATATATATATATATATATATATATAGGTCCGGACTCCCGGACGGGAGAAAATCCGGACCTGAAAAAAAATTTTTTTTTTTTTTTTTTTTTTTTTGTTGAACAACTAAAAAAAAAAAAAAAAAATTTATGGAAGTGAAATTTTTCCAAAATAAAGTGTTTTGGGTGTGTTTTTAACACCCACACCAACCAATGTATGTACAGTCTGCCCAGACTGTACAGACATATTTTGTTATAGGCATCCAAATCACGCCCAAAACACTGTATAATGTAAAAATTCCAATTCCATAAATTTTTTTTTTTTTTTTTTAGTTGTTTCAAAAAAAAAAAAGCAAAAAAAAAAAAAAAAAAAAAAGGTCCGGATTTTACACCTGTCCGGGAGTCCGGACAGGATCCGGACCCTATATATATATATATATATATATATATATATACAGACTGGAATGAAACCACGGACCGAAGTCCGGGCAAAAGCAAGCAACACGACTCTCAACGTGTAGAAGGGTGTGTGCAAAGATGAAGAGAAAGACTCAAAAGTGTGTGAGAAGACTTACAGCTGACTGATAAAAAGGGCTTCTATATCTTTAGAGTGGGTAAACACTGGGCTTTTGTGGGTAAAAAAGAGGCTATATATGAGCTCACAGGTGTTTGAAAGTGGGAAAAAACACTGTGTAGCGAGTGCAGAGCAAATTGTGCAGGGTTTCCCCGTCTTTTTTCTCTTAAACATCAGCACCCCAAGCCTCTTATTTATAGGCAAAAGGTGCTGCAGGTGTACCAGAGGCGGGTTGGGTCAGCCCGGTTCTGTCGGGTCGGGTCGTCTCGAAGTACGTGCACTCAGGCACTGTAATGTCCACTCGAATTTTGAGAAGTGCAATCTGGGCATCCGTTTTGAGGTATTCAGGACCTATTTCGGACCGTCGTTGTCGAGAGTTGTACGATGGCATGGGATTAGAGTTTGTACGAAGTCTTTGAAGATTGGACGATGCCCTGCGGTCTTTAAGCTTCAACTTTCATCCGTTACCCCGCCCAATAGTCACTCGGGATTGGTTAGCCTTGTGGGACATTGTTGCATAGAGACGAGATGTGGCATCATGTTGGACGAGATGGCGATGTTGCCCCTCACCGGTGTTACTGCCGGATTGGGCCGATAAGCAGATGTTGCTCAGACTTCGCTGAGATTGAACTGCTGCATTTGTTTAAGGTCCTCATTGTCATCTTTGAGGTGTGCCTGTCTTCCCGATGTTATTGCCGTGTTGGCACAGTGTATTTTATTGTGAGTGCCGAGATTTGAAGCTGATGGCATTTGAAACTAGCATTTCCGGAGTTATCTCTGTAACTGCATTCCTTGGGGTTATCACCAAGGTTGGTGGCTATTCCCATAGTTGACACTGAGACTGGATACCTCGGGGTTATCTCTGAGATTAACCGGTCTTCTACGGTGTGTGTTCCGGTATTGTATCTGCAGGTCTCGGGGTTAGATCCGAAGTTGAAACCGTTACTCCCAGATTGCGATCCGGGGTTGATGCTGAACTTCCGGTAGTATCCGGTATTAATTTGGATTGTCTTTCAGGGTTCTCTCTTAAAAGACGAATCTATCCTCCTGCAATCTTAGTAACAGTAGTACAGAAAATTTTGAGTGTCTACAGATGCCCCTCTTTATCAAACTCATGCATGGCGATGCATGGGTAGGATAAAGAATCCTAAACACTTGAAACGAAACAAGATAAACATGGTACTATGGATAGTAACATGATGCAAATGTATGATGCATGTGTACGGGGTTGTGGCCCAACATGTTGGGGATGATTGCTGGTTCCCTGTTGCTTCAACTGTGGATTGGCAATACTGACCAGATCTGATGTGCAAGCCGAATCTGTTAGGATATTGGTGTTGGAGTTATCACCAAATTCCTGTGTTCTTGATAACGACTTGATACTAAAGGGGTATCTCTTATGTGTAAGAGATCTGTGGGGACAAAGCTTGATCTGTTTGAGGATGTGTATAACATATTCCATCATATATCCTCTTTGATAATGTTGACCTCTCCTGGTTAGTATCGCCAGAATATGTTATAATTCTATTGGATTTACTGCCAACAACAAATGTTGTCAGGGATGCCTGACCTTCGTTGACGAGTGAATCAACGGCTGAAACATCATGTGGGATATACTGTCAAGGTTACTTGACCTCCGCTGACGTGTGAATCAACGGCTGAAACTCTGTGAGGAGATTATCAAAGTTGCTTGACCTTCGCTGATGTGTAGATCAATGGAGCATTGCATTGTGACCCCCGCCAGGGATCCGTTGGGGAATATGAGTAGCTGGGTATGAGAACCTCTAACAGCTCTATAGCTCTAACATTTTTAAACGATATCGGCTGAAATGATGTCAAGGTTGCTTGACCTTCGTTGATATGTGTGTCAACGGCTGATCATGCGTTGCTACTCCCGCCGCAGATATACGTTGTAACCCCCGCCGGGGACTCACGTTGTAACCCCCTTCGGGGATCCACTGGGGGCGCATGAATACGTACGCAACTACCAAACGGTTCTTAACGTTTTGATGGGTTTACCTGCCATCGGCTGAAATAATGTCAAGGCTGCTTGACCTTCGTTGATAGAGTTGTCAATGGATGAACGTGTTGTAACCCCCACCGGGGATCTACGTTGTAACCCCAGTCGGGGATTCACGTTGTAACCCCCGTCAGGGATCCATATAGGGTAACGACCTGGAGTCAGCGGCATCGAACCTATATAAGGTATTGACGTATGTAATTTGTGACAACTGAGGTCATCGGCAGAGTATACCTTGTGTTCAGGCGACTACCAATGAGTGATGTATAGATTCAAAGTCTCATCTAAGAAGACCAGGATTGTATGCTGTTTTGCTCAATCGCGTGGCATTTTTATTCCCGATTTGACCTTTCTAGCCCGTAAGAACTCTGTTTTAACTCGAACTGGACCGAGCCGGAGGGGTGAGGCCCACATAGAGGAGTCGCAGGTGCACCTGCTGTTGCCGTAGGTGGGCCTGCGGCCAGGCGTGGATGATAAATCCCAGCAGCCTGCCTTTACAAGTCACTTTCAACCTGTTTCTCTCTAGAAAAAATCGTGAGCCACTTCCAGATTTGCTGAGTTCGGGCTGCTTTCTGCAAATTCTGTCACTATACAAGTGTTCTACACTATCCTGGTAATGTATGCATGTATTTTTTCCAGTTTCTGTCCGTTAGATTGTGAGATATTGCACGAAATGCATCTAAACACATAGTAGTGATTATGTATGCACAAATGACTTGATAAAAAATATTCAGCATAGTAAATGTTAGTATTAAACCATGCTGAACATAATGATGTGAAAAAAATTAACTTCTGAGACAATCAAATTGGCACCTTTTTCTGCTATTTTTTGTCCTATTTGAGGTCCAATGAGCAAAAGGTAGAAAGGCAAAATACTCCTAGTATTGAGGTTGGCCTTATGCATGATGTTCTTGATTTTTTATGCATATATTTTGTATATGACTTTGGGGTAGGTGTGCTACTGAATGGCCACCTAGACATGCCTGTGCGCATGTGGATAGTCCTATTTTCAAAGGGGACTATGGCAAAATTTTTCCAAATATAGGCATTGGGTAGTCATGCATTCTAACTCTATTATATGTTAAAGTAAATGCATGCATGCATATAGTCATATAATGCATTTTAGAAAGCTCCAGGTAAGGCAATACCACACCCTTTCTGAGGTGATTTGGAGACTTGTTGTCCAGATATTATGGATCCGGATCAGCCAAGCAGTTCTTACAGGACCGCTTCTGGCGTATGGCGGAGGGCTTCTGAAGTGCCTCGTCCCCGTTCTGTCAGACAGCCTTGTAGGTTGGTGGAGGCTGTGATTCGTCCCGTCCAGGTAGAGGTTCCAAACGTTGAGGACGAGGAGGTGGATATTGAGGATCCCGCTCCTGCTGTACAAATCCCTCGCAAGGAGCTTCAGAGCATCCAGGTTGTGAACCCAGAGTTTCTAGGTGATTTGGGTAGACACCCATCGATGTACTTATATGCTAACGAGGTATGACGTTAGACTTTATCTTCCTTCTTTCCTATTGATGAGGATTAAAAGGGTTCTGATGTTGATCTGTGCTTCATGCAGGTTCTAAGTTTTACACAGCCTCGGGGAAACTGGTTTAGCATCCACTCCATGTACCAGGCGCTTCATCCTGATTATAGAGTAGTAGTGCATGAGTGGGGATTTGGGGTATTTTTTTCCATCCTTCCCCGTCGTTATCCCTGGGGTTACCTCAGGGCATTGTCTGAGCGATGGTTTCATCAGACTCAGTCACTCCAACTGCAGGATTGCGAGGTGATGATAACGCCTATGGATTGGCGATTTATCACAGGTATGGAGTTTGGAAGGGAGCCAGTTCTTTGCATGACGAATATCACCCCTACTGCCGTGCGGTCCTTGTTAGGAGTTCTAGCGGGTGCGCTCAAAGGTAGGACTATCCGTTCAGGTCCTTTGAGCGTAGATGTTATGAGCGGGCTATTGAGTGAGACCATGCCTAATGATGTCAGGATCAGGGATCGCGTTCTGCGCTGATTGTTCCTTATGATCATTCGAGGCTGCTTCATAGCAGATAACTCTTCCACGGTATCTTTCGCTCTGGTCAGCGCCACACGTGATGTGGACCGTATAGGAAAGTATGATTGGGGCTCTTACACCTTTGCCTATTTCCTCTGGGGCATGCGTCTGCGCTCACAAGGTTTGATCGAGGCTTGGCTAGGATTTTACCCGTTTCTGTTGGTGAGTATTTCTCTTGTCTTTTCCTTTCACAGGTTAAGAGTGTTTACTAATAGCAGATGTTTTGCCATTGTGTTGGCAGTTTTGGGCCTATGAGAGGCTTCCATGTTTGCATCCTGTGAGTGTGTTAGGCTTAGATACCTATCCACGAGGACGACAATGGCATCATTCTATTTTCCCAGAGGTCCCTGTATATGAGGGCTTCGCTCATTGCCGTATGCAGCTGGAGTTGCTGACGGCTGACGCCATCATATGGCTTCCATATTCAGGGGATCATTTGATCATCGATTTTGAGGATGGACACCCTACTAGGGTATAGTATTTGATTTCCACCCGGAGATTTCCTCTTTTCACCGATAGAGGCTGGGAGCTCTATTTAGGAGAGCGTGCTATCAAGAGCACCACAGGGGAGATTCGTATACCGATCTTGCCTCCTGTTAGGCGTTATTGGCCTGTATCACAATCAACCTCCATTGATATTCCATTGTTGGGAGTTGACGGTTTTGATTTATCCGAGGGTCCATGTACTCAGGAGATATTCCAGCGCTGGTGGCTCCCTCGCACTATTGGGGCCGAGTCCCGTGCCACACATTTTATGGGGGACATTGTTCCTAGATCATTGATGATGACAGATTGGGTAACTTGTGTTCAAGCTCTGACCCATATGACCCAGATTGATAGCTTGACCCGGCAGTTGGATCGGGCACAAATATTTATTCGGTATTTGGACAGAGATCCAGCAGAGGCGGAGACATTTGTTCCTTCTAGCTCAGGTCCTGGCCCCTCAGACGACCCATTTGGTTTTGCCGGTGCAGATCCTCCCCTTTATAGGCCTGACATCCCTGTTGATAGAGATCCAGTGACTCAGGAGGAGTTACATCAGGTGGACAGGATTGAGGATATGGACATCAAGACCATTGTCTTCTTCTGGTGTGTATTCTCGCTATATCTTTTGATAGGCTTCTGTTAAATATTGGGTGGCTGTTCTCCATTCTCGCTATATCTTTAGATAGGC
Source organism: Panax japonicus (assembly GCA_020205505.1). Lineage (NCBI taxonomy): Eukaryota > Viridiplantae > Streptophyta > Magnoliopsida > Apiales > Araliaceae > Panax > Panax japonicus. The sequence goes on from CM035096.1 coordinate 68,019,438, forward strand.
CTCTGTTAGTAGTAGGGCGTTTGTGCCCCCATTTTCATGTACTTGTAGCTGTATAGAGCTGATGTATTAGATGATGATATATTTAGGAATGTATGCACCATTTTTTCATTCCCTATATCATATTGCCATCCATTATCTGTTATGCATGTATCATGTTATGCATATGTATGTATGTCCAGAGATACTCGGTATTGACCCCTGGATGGTCTTATGACACGGCCCGCACAGATATCTTCTTCGACAGTTAGCCGTATAGATCATACCCCATCGTCAGTGGTGGTATTGGGTATGCGCTCGTGGTACGATAGCATGTCACCACTAGACAGGGTGACTGTAGATCTGTTATTGTAGTATACCATGACCATTTTGGCATTTCAGGTTCCTGCAGGATTTGTAGATGGGATGCTAGAGCATTGGCTAGCTGATAGGCAGGTATTTCGCTTTGGCAACTATGAGTTGACTCCTACTCTGGAGGAGTATGCCCATTTGACGATGTTGCCCCTAGACCGACCTTGCGTACACATGGATTTGGGAGACATGAGTAGATGATTCATGACTCTCACCGGATTGAGGCGCAGAGTGGTGAACGATGAGCTGACATCTGGCCATGTGATCTCTCAGCATTTTTTGTGTGACAGATTTGGTACGGAGGATAGCTACTCACGACATTCAGGGGATTTCACTGTGTCGGAGGATCATTAACGTTCTGCTAGAGTTGATGTACTGATACTATGTGTACTGTCATACGTGTACATGTCGCAGTACATGGATGAGATAGATATAGGCGTTATCATGGCGGTGAGAGCTCTCAGGGAGGGTCGTACCATTGTACCTATGATCGTGGCATAGACCTTGCGATCAGCGTCCTACTGCCGTACTTACCCGTCAGGTGTGTTTACTGGGAGTTCGGTCATGTTGTATGTGTGGTTTATGTCACACTTGCGACCAGTTGGTATCTTTAGACGGCACGGGTATTGTTTCTCTAATGAGGTGGCTATGCCGTATTCCTTTTAGCCATCGGAGTGTGTAGATACTCAATCCTAGTCCGCATTTTTGGCAGATATCCGTGATCCATTTAGCATATTGATGTGCTCGGGGCTTTGCTCACCATACAGCTTCATTACTCATGCTCCGGGCATGGATTTCCTCCCTTTGGCTGGCTTGAGGGGCGTGATGACTTATCATCCATTGGCCGTGATATCGCAGTTTGACCAGTTCCAGGATTTTCATCCTTTCGAGGGGGCGGAAGGTCAGCGCTCAGCTTCTCGATACCTCTCAGCCGAGGACCGATCTCGTGTATATGCTTGCTGGGATCAGCGTGAGATAGCTGCTTTTCCTGCCAGTCGTCCCGGTTATTCCACAGAGTACTCCGCATGGATGGAGATGGAGTTTTTCGACTGCAGTAGTATTTGCAGTATCGGAGATTGAGTTAGACGATGTAGAGCCTATAGAGGACATTGATACCTACATTGAGGAGGATACCGCTGTTGGGTTGCCAGCATTTCTTCCGAATTCTCCTAGTACCAGTACTTTTGTGATCCAGCACTCGGCATAGTATTTAGAGCAGAGTCTTCATCTGATGACCTTTGAGAGAAACCAGATTTGATCTACGATGTCGACTGCTCTTGATGTGAGGGACGCCGCCCTATTAGAGAGAGACGAGGCATTAACTCGTATAGATGCCACTGTTGTTGAGCGGGATGAGGCCAGGTCAGACAGAGATACAGTGATAGTTGAGCGGGATAGTGTTATATCTGCCCGAAATGTGGCTGTCATAGATAGTACTGCAGCAAGGTCCCTTACCACTGGTATGATCGTAGAGATGAGAGCTTATATCGATGAGCATATGGTTATTATGCAGATGACTACAGATCTGTTGGGTCGTGTGGATATTCTTATCCAGGAGACTACATCTTTACCTCCTTTATCTGAGAGGGATGCCATGTTGGTCTTGCTAGCTCGCATGTACCCTGATTCATAGAAGAACTTGTATTTACCTGCACAGACTAGCTTAGCCGTTTTTTCATGTACAGTTCACATTGTATATATATCAAACAGCATTATATATGATAGGAAAATATATTTTTGGATCACTTCCCTTTTAGATATGCCTTGTTATTTACTTGATATTTTGCCTGCTGCTTCAGGGCTTGTGATCTTAATGAATTCTAAATTCTTCCTTCATGGATGGACATTGAGCCGTCTTTGGATAGTTCAGAATAGATCATCGATCTATATATATCTCTACCATCTTTGGTGTCTTGGGACTTGTTTCTGAATGGAAATGTGGAGAGGAGTGTGGCTTTCCTCTCTGAGATTGACCGCACCACAGATGGTTGCCAGTACTTCTATTTAGGAGAAGCCTAGTTAATTCCACCTCTTATGGTTTAGTATTGCTCTTCGATGTATGACCGCAGCTTAGATGGTCGTCGAATCTCCTATTTGGGAGGAGTTCAGGTAATTACATCCCTTTGGTCTGAAGCCGAATAAAATGTAGTGGATTGAAAGAGAATCCCAATACCCGCTGACAATGGTTTGCGTTTTAGTAGGGGGTGAGACCACACCATGAATGGCTTCCTACGTACTCCTATTAAAGAGGAGATCAGGTCTGCGTAGTTTGAACTTGGTTTAAGAGGTTCAACGCTGTATATGGCTGATATGGTGGAGGAATGTTTTTGGTTGTTTTTGTTTTTGTAAGGAGAAGAGGGTAGAAATGTTTTTGTTGCTTTTTTTATTGCGACCGGGCCATATGAAATGGTTGCCTATGTACTCCTATTGAAGAGGAGATCAGGTCGACGTAGTTCACCCCTCAGGGCGAGAAGAAAAACATAATCCCATGTGCAGGTCAGAGTGCGGGGAAGAGAAAGTTTAATACTAGGTTAAGGATAAACTGCAGGCAGGAGAAGTTTGATCCCATGTATGGGTAGCCAAACTGTGAATGCAAGAGGTTCAATCCACGGTGGGATGACCTAAATTGTATGAGCGCAAAGGAGAAAGCCAGGCTGCTGGCTTGAAGAGTATATTTCCCTGAGGGGCAAAGTGTAGAAAGTTGTAGGTGGTAAAGGGTTAAAGAACCGAAATGACTGGTGACCTGATGATGATGCACCAGGGTGTTTGCTGGTTACTTCAGACATAATACCATTTCACGGTGTCTGAGTTGATAAGTTATGGAAATTCATCGCCGTCCATTTCTTGTAATCTGAGAGCGCCTCCTGTCGATACTTCTTTGACAATAAACTGGCCTTCCTAGTTAGGAGCGAATTTTCCTTTGGCCTGATCTTGATTGTCAAAAATCTTCTTCAGAACTGAGTCATGTTGTTTAAATTGCCGTAGCTGGACTTTTTTGTTGTAGGATCTGGAGATCCTTTGCTAATATAGCTGACCATGAAAGATAGTCGTGGTTCGTATTTCGTTTATCAGAGATAATTGGTGATACCTGTCTTGTACCCATTGGTTTTCATCCAGCTGAGCGTCGATCAACACTCTGAGAGATTCCATCTCAAATTCTATGGGGAGCACTGCTTCCATCCCATAGGTTAAAGCGTAGGGGGTTACCCCAGTTGAAGTATGCATTGTGGTTCTGTAGGCTAACAGAGTAAGAGGCAACAAGTTAGGCCAATCTTTGTGGTTGGCTAACATCTTTTGCATAATCTTCTTGATATTTTTATTAGCCGCTTCAACAGCACCGTTCATCTTCGGACGATAGATGACAGAGTTAAGATGTTTGATGTGGAATTTACTGCATAACTCCTCCATCATTTTGTTGTTGAGGTTTTTTGCATTGTCTGACACAATCACCTCTGGTTGTCCATATCGACAAACGACATTATTTCTGATGAAAGCAATGATGACTTCTTTAGTGACCCTGGGGAAGGAGGTTGCTTCTACCCACTTGATGAAGTAGTCGATCATAGTGAAGATAAATCGGTGACCATTACTGGCTTTAGGCTCAATGGGCCCAATAATGTCCATTCCCCCACATTGAGAAGGGCCAAGGCGAACTCATATTATGGAGCTCCCGTAGAGGGGCGTGTATAGCATTCCCATGAATCTAGCACTGATAGCATCTTCTGACGTGGTCGTTGAAATCATCTTTGAGAGACAGCCAGTAATGTCCCGTCCTGATGAATTTTTTGACAAGGAGGGGGCCACTCATGTGGGGGCCACAAACTCCGCCATGGATTTCATCCATAAGCCTTTGGGCTTGATCTTTGTCTACACACCTGAGGAGACCTAGTCCTGCATCTCTTTTATAGAGCGCATCTCCACTCAAGTAGAACTTCATAGCAAGTCGATGGATCCGCCTTTTCTCAATCAGGCTCGCCTCAGCGGGTGTAGATCCATCTCGCAGATATTCCTTGATATGGTGATACCAAGGAGGTTGGATGGGAGGTAGCTCATCTGATACTTCTCCAACATAATTCCCATAGGCTGGGGCCTTGTGCAGGGAAATTGTGATGCTTGGCAAGTGTTCCTTGTCTGATATACGAATCAAGGAGGCCAAAGTTGCTAATGCGTCCGCGAAATCATTACAATTACGAGGAATGTGTAGAAAGGAGATTTCTTCGAACTCCAAAGCCATCTCCAAAACCTGCCGTTGGTAAGGCAATAAATGTAGTTCCTTGGTTTGATAGACTCCAGTGGATTGTCTGATTACCAACTCCGAATCTCCAAGGACAGTTAATCGCTTGATGCCCATTGAACGGGCAAGTTTTAGCCCCATGAGACAGCCTCCATACTCAGCCGTATTGTTGGTGCTTACAAACTGTAATTTGACGGCAACGGGATACTGCTCCCCCGTATCAGATACTAGAATTGCTCCAGCTCCAGAACCTTCCTTGTTAACACCTCCATAAAAATACATCTTCCATGATTAGCGTGTATTGTACTGAAGGTGTTGCTATACTGTCATTACTCCTTCATCGGGGAAATATGTTTCCAAGGGTTTGAAATCCCCTGAAGGTGCGGCGGCCAGTTGATCTGCGATTCCTTGACCTTTGATGGACTTTTGAGTTACATATACGATGTCAAATTATTGTAGGATCAATTGCCATCTGGACAGCCGGCAATTCAACATGGGTTTGTTGAACACGTACTTGAGAGGATCCACGCGGGATATGAGGTGGGTTGTGTGACCATGGAGGTAATACTGTAATCTCATGGAGGCCCATGCTAAAGCACAACACGTCTTCTCGATCAGAGTGTACTTGTGTTCACTGCTGCTGAACCTTTTGTTGAGGTAATAGATAGCTCGTTCTTGGCCTCTATCGTCTTTCTGTCCCAGCATACAGCCCATGGAATTGTCACTTATGGACATGTACATGAACAGGGGAACATCATCCCTGGGTGGTACCAAGATAGGAGTTTTGACTAGCTATTTCTTGATTGTAAGGAAGGCATTCTGGCACTCATCATTACATTTCATGGAGGAGTTCTTCCTTAATAACTTGAAGATTGGCTCACAGGTTGCTGTGAGTTGGGAGATAAACCTGCTGATAAAGCTGATCCTTCCCAAAAATCCCCGTATTTCCTTCTCTGTCTGAGGAATGTGCATTTCTATGATGGCTTGGATTTTGGTAGGATCCAGCTCAATCCCTTTGTGGCTGACTAGAAATCCTAGCAACTTGCCTGACTTGACGCCAAAGGCGTATTTAGCTGGATTCAACTTCAAGTTGTACTTACACAACCTGTTGAACAACTTTCTGAGATGGTCTAGATGGTCATCCTCCTTCCGGGACTTGACAATGATGTCATCCATGTAGATCTAAATCTCTTTATGCATTAAGTCGTGGAAAAGAGCCATCATAGCTCGTTGATAGGTAGCTCCGGCATTGATGAGGCCAAATGACAACCGTCTATAGTAAAAAGTTCCCCAAGGAGTGATAAAAGCAGTCTTCTAATGATCTTCCTCAGCAACCATGATCTGATGGTACCCCGTAAAATAATCAGCAAAGGAGTACATGTCGTACTGTGCAGTATTGTCAATGAGAATGTGGATAAATGGAACGGGAAAGCTGTCTTTTAAGCAAGCTTTGTTCAAGTCCCGGTAATCCACACAAACTCGCACCTTCCCTCCAGGTTTAGGCACGGGTACAATGTTGGATATCCACTCAGGATATGTAGACACCATGATGATGCCGGCTTGAAATTGTTTCACAATTTCTTCTTTCAACTTTAAACTCCATTCAGGTTTCAATCGCCTGAGCTTTTGCTTGATTGGCTTAAATCCCTCTTTAATGGGAAAGCGATGAAGGACAATGTCAGTGGATAAACCCATCATGTCTTTATGAGACCATGCAAACACATCCTGGAATTAGGTTAATAGTGTAACCATGTCATTCCGTTGGTTTGGGGTAAGGTCTGAACCAATCTAGATTAACTTAGGGCTTTCTAAGGTTCCGAGATTGAAAGACGTGGTTTGATCAAGGTTAGGTTTGGGTTTGTCTTTGACCCATTCTTGAATTTCTGGAAGCACCTCAATGTCATCCTGGAGATCCATCAAGGCTGAATTCATCTCCACATCAAAGGTAGAATCCTTGCGTAGGAGAGGCATCGTATCCGCAAATACAGGCACATCTAAATTTAGAGTCCTGAAACAAAATATGCTTTCACTTAGTATATATGAAATGCATTGATCATACACAATATTAGCATATACTGGCAAAATAAACTACTAATACTGTACAGAAAAGTAAGCAGTTATTGTATCTACAGGGTAAAAAAGAATTTCTGCCCGCTTTACCCTTGTCCACCAAAGCAAGGAATGCTGTTCCAATTGGTAAGGGTAAAGTCAGGGTGGACCGCAGTGATGGAGGGATTGTCATCATCCTCATTGTCCCGAATAATGGCCATTACGTCAGGACAATCATCATCTGGTGTGTATCTATTGGTATGTTCATCATGGACGATGATGCGCATGCCAAACATTATTCGGACAACGTTTACCCCTATTCTCTGCTCCTTTTCTTCGATTGCAGGATCTGGAATAACGATTTTCTTTTCCTCCACCGGTTTCAGCTTAGGAAATAACATGGCCATGACATTGGCTGGCACCTTTACTGGAGGTTGTGCGGACTCGGAGTTTGAAGGCGAAGCTGAACGCCACATGGTTGAAGCTAAAGGAATCTGTTGATGCTTATGAGGATTCCTGTGACAAGAGCTGGCAGAATATCCTAGTCCAGCTGTTCCAACTTACTTGGTTAATCGAATGGAGTACTGGATACCTTGGCCATTTTTACCCAACCCTTGTCCTGGCTTATGACCCAACGACATCATTTCTTGAGTGGCTGACGTCACCTCAGCAGAAATGTGGGGTTCGGGCAGTGGTGCTCCAATAGCATGGTATTGAGTATTGCTTATTTCCAAAGCATGAAAACTGATTGGTTCTACGTCTGCATTGGCATTGATGAACGGAATGTCCCCGTGCAGAGGAATCTCTGGTTCAGTGTTAACCGTGACCAGGCTATTGTTGATAATGTACTTCAATTGTTGGTGAAGGGTGGAGGGGACTGCCCCTGCCATGTGGATCCATGGTCGTCCCAAGAGCAGGTTGTGTCTCGAATTTATCTTGAGCACATTGAAGGATACGCAGAATGTATGAGGGCCAATTTTGATTGGCTACTCAATTACTCCAACCGAGTAACGGAGGGCTCCATCAAAAGCTTTGATGATAGTATGGCTACTCCGAATTCGGTTGAGATTGATATTCATCTTCACCAAGGTGGCATATGGGCAGATATTCAGAGAGGAACCTCTATCTATTCAGACTCCAGCCACCATATATCCGGAGGACAAGACATCAATGTGCAACGGTTTGCAATGACCAGTCCCTTCGGGTGGTATGTCATCATCAGTGAAGGATATCACATTAGTGTTAAAAATACGATCAACCATGTGTCGAAATTTTTCTGTATTGTGAAACCCCAGATTTTATGAATAAATAATTAATTTTCTCGAAATAATTTTTTTTATATTATGATGTGAATTTGAGATAATGTTATAGTTGTTGGTAATATTTATAAATTTTTCAAAGTATGCAAGTTGTCATATTATATTCGATTGGTCGAGGAATATTCGTTTTAAATAGGAAATATTCATACGACGGCACAATCATTGGTGGACCCCACAACGGAATTATTGTCAGATTGAGAAAACGACAAAAATATTTTATTGAAAATAACGACGGAAGTTTTACCGTTGATACTATTGAACTACTCGGTAGTAAAAGTACAGTAATACGCATTATTTCATAGTAGCACACGGTATTGATTATTGGTATTTATGTGAGAAGTCACTCAGTTTTGTTCAATTATTGTTACAATAGTTGATGCATAGTATCTTACATTATTTGATTCAACTATTGTTGATTTAGAAGTTTTGTTTTATTCGTATTATTAACGTAATAAAATAGAAACATCTTTTTATATACAACAGAATACTTTATTAAAGTTATTCTATAAATAGAATATACTATATTCTATTATGCATAGTGCTTTGCATAGTAAAATATTTTTATATAAAACAGAATAATTTATTAAAGTTATTCTATAAATAGAATCTATTATATTTTATTATGCATAGTGTTTGCATAGTGCCCGCATAGTGTTTTCATAGTAAAAATCTTTTTATATAAATAGAATATATTATATTTTATTTAAAAGATTTTTCTTTAAATATGGACCGTCAGATTAAAGTAAATAAACTGGACCGTTCATGGATTAGTTATTATGCATTCCATTTTCCTATAAATAGAAGCTCATTCCTTCATTATTTTCTTACGAATTCACTGAACTCTAGAGAGAAAAACTATAGAGAGAGACTATAGAGAGATAGAAGAAAAGTTTTCTGCTACTTCACTACTCTTATATCATGTATTATTTTACGGTAAGGAATATTATTTCTTTTGTATTCATGAAGAGAACTTCTGTTATTCCATTCTTTATTATTCTGCTGGAATAACCAGTATACGCGGACTACCCTATACTTGGTGACATTCTTCTATTATTCTGTCTTTATTATTCTGTCGGAATATCCTGCCTGTGCTATACGCCGGATCTGATTCCATTTTTATTATTTCGTCTTTATTATTCTGTCGGAATATCCTGTCTGTGCTATACGCCGGACCTAGTTCCACCATTTATTATTCCGTATTTATTATTCTGTTGGAACATCCTGTCGGTGTGAATTTCAGCTGACCTGGTTCCGTTATTATTATTCTGCTGGAATAACCGTCTATGCGAAGTACCGCATGCATGGTGATATCTTTTGTTATTCCATTCGGTATTATACTCAGTTGATTAAAATTTTGACTTCTATACTCCATGAAATTAGTGGAATATCCTTGATATTTGAGTTTCATCCAGTATCTTTCAATGAAAATATTCTTCTGAGCATTCTTGAATTTTACTCTACAAAGCAGTATCATGTTGACAATTTGGACGTTATTGGTTCATGGATAAATTAATTCTTGACCTTATTTTATTGAATTTTTATACCATTTTCATCATCCTCATGTTTATATTATGTTGAAAGTCATCTGTGGCATGTAGTGCATAGATGGACTTGGTATGATTATGACCAGGGATTATGCGGTGTAATCATGACCGTAATGTTACAAATGATGTAAAAAATTAAAAGTCCTCATTAGCCCGTAGTGCATTGATGGACAATTTTTGGTATTATTATGGCTATGGATTCTCTTCGGCCAAGGGAGCAAAGATGAATTGTTTTATGGCATGATCAGGACCGTTGATGAAAACACGATTATCTTTGGCCCGTAGTGCATGGATAATTCGTGGTCGTGATACTAAAGAATATACTTGGCATGTAGTGCAGGGATGATATAATGTTGTGGATTATTTATTGAGATGAGTCTCAGCGATAAAAGTGATGAAAAACTTTTTAAATCATAAAAGATAGTAGATTATATTCTCTACTTGACTCTTTTAATGGATTGCTTGTTCTAATGCAGTTAAACTTGATGTCTATTGTATTTTATCAGTTTAACATTGTTGGAGGTTAATGATAATTTATTCTGCATTATCTTAGTCATAATATTTCTTACTGGGCTAGTTGAGCTCACCCTTTCTTTCACTGTTCTTTTCAAGAAATGAGAATATAGCTGGGACGAGTCGGGGAACGGAGTGATGGTACAGAGGATAGCATTAGTAGTCCTCACTATTTTGTGAAATAGTGTGATAATAATTATAATGAGGACTCCTTTTGAGTTTGTATAATCTCTAGTAGACAATAATTGTATTCAAACTCACAGTTTATGTTTTGTCATATTGTACACGACAGTTGTATTAGTAAGTTGTATTTGAATTCTGTACCATGTATCTGGTGACCCAAGATGGGTGATGTATACCTAATTTTGGGGGCGTCACAGTTGGTATCAAAGCTTAGGGATATGATCCCTGGCTAAGATGTGAGAATAGAACTTGGAGGGGAGAGACGGGGAATTCCTTCGCTAGTATGACCTACCTAAGTTTATTTGATATTTAATTAGTCGGTCAGAGTATAGAGATAATATGTGATATGTTAATTAACCCTTGTTTTGTGGCAGTATTTGAAAATGGCATCTAAAAATGTTGAGATAAGCAATGGAGCACAGGAGACTGTTGATTCTCCACAGATCAATAATCAGGACAATGTGCAACAGGATGGCGATAATCCTCCTGTAAACAACAACACTGATCAAGCAACGAACGACGGTACGTTTAAGAGCTTTTTAGAATTCATGCAACATCAGGCAAAGGCGGCTCCTGTTCATAATACAGGAGGAAACAATGGCAACCCACGGTTGGTCACCGCTAAGCAATTCAAGGAGTTGGGACCACTGGAGATTTTGGGAAAGCCAGAACCACTTAAGGCGGAGACGTGGTTAAAGAAGATCACCGAGATATTTGATATCTTGGGATGCTCCGAAGAGCACAAGGTTCCCTTTGCCACCTTTATGTTACGTGAAGAAGGAGAACATTGGTGGGAATCTGTAAAATGTACCCAGCCTAACACACTCAAGATGTCTTGGGAGAAGGTCCAAGAATTATTCAACGACAAGTACTTTCCTGAAAGTATTCGTCACATGAAGGAGGTAGAATTCATCAAGCTGGAGCAAAATAATATGACCGTGTCGCAGTACGAGGCTAAGTTTACGGAGTTATCCCGGTTTGCATCCCATTTGGTCGATAATGAAGAGCGAATGACGCGAATGTTTTTGCGAGGTTTGAAACCTGATATACGTCAATACCTCATTTCTCACAAAATTTATTTATATTCAGATGTTGTGAATAGGGCTCAGTTATTGGAGCGCGATTATGAGTCAGCACAACCAAAAGGCAACGACCAACAACACGATAATAATCATACTGCTGGCAATGATCATCGGAACAACGATAACCATCGTGGGGGATATTATCATGCCAAGAATAGTAACCATTTCGATGGTATTCATGGCCAAGATAATAAGAATGGACATTTTAAGAAGAGAAGGTTCAACAATGACGTGAAAACGTCGGCACCAGCACCCGTTTCAAAGGAAGAAGAACGCCCATCGGTCATATGTTTCAAATGCAGACAAGAGGGACACATCCGTCCAAACTGTACGCAACAATCCAAATCATGTTTTAATTGCAGAAGAGAATGTCACCTAGCTTGATTTTGTTGTATGATGAAGTCAAGTCCAACTGGGATAGTGATGCCAAAGGATGTCCCAGACAAGCCAAAGTCGGTAGTTTAAGAGAGAGCATTTTTTTTCTCGTGAGTAGGAACCTGAATAAAATTATCACGGGTAAGTTAATCATAAGCTCTTACAAAGTCTATACCGTGTTAGATACCGGTTCTACTCACTCTTTTATTTCACCTAGTTGTGTTCAATGTTTGTACTTAACTCCAGAGAAGTTATACTTTGATTTATCTATTGAAAATCCATTGGGAGAAACCTTCGTTACCTCCACTATTTGTAAATCTTGTTTGATTCAAATCGACACTTTCACGTTACTTGTCGATCTTATCTCTTTGAAAATACTTTCCTTTGATGTGGTTTTTTTTTAAATGATTGGTTAACTACTCATCATGTTTTTCGTAAGGTTGTTAGCTTTCATATTCCTAACCAACCTATTATGCGAATTCAAGCAACCAAACCACTAAATTCAATCATTGTCATATCAAGCCATAAGTAAAGAGCCCCGATCCTTTTGTTGATGACTTCCTTGTGTGGAATGCACCAAAGCCAGACTTTCTGTAGGCGATGTCATGAATGACGATGACAAGTTGATAGGTATCATTGTGAGGTGCTATCTAGGTTAAGGGATAGAAGTCACAGTTGGTATCAATGTGACGTACTATCCAAGTCTTGGACGAGAGTAACAGTTTTGAATGATATTTCTATCATTAATAAATCTCTTGACGTATTCCTGAAGACTTCTTAGCCTACCCCAGAGCGTGAAGTCAAATTTTGTATTGACCCCAGTACAAAACCCATTTCTAAAACCCTCAAATATTTCTTCAACTAAAACGAATGTATAACATGCCAAAGACGTTGACTCGGGCTGTTGAAGATTACGATCGTACCATTCAATACCATTGTGGGAAAGCGAATGTGGTAGCTAACGTGTTGAGTAGAAGATCGGATGCGTTTACGAGTACGATGTTGTTAACACAAAGACTCATTTCGTATAACTTACAAGTGATGAAGATAGAGTTAAAGACTTTAGGGACCTACATGAAGATAACGAATATACGAGTAAAATTGACTTTAATCGATAAAGTTAAAGACGCTCAAGCTACATACTCGAATCAGATGAATGTGAAGAAGAAGGTTTAAGAGGGCGTTATCCTAGAAGCAAGAGTTGCTGAAGAGAGGAAATTTCAACCCTCGATTTAATTAGCCAATTTGAAATCCTCGATTGAGTAGGAACTGTGGCTTATGGACTCGTTTTACCGCCAAGTATGTCGCGTGTTCATAACGTTTTTAACGTATCAATGTTACATAAATATGTGGATGACCCGAACCACATTATTAATTTAGAATCAGACGAGATAGCGGATGATTTAACGTATGAGATCTAGTGTTAAAATCTTGGATAAGAAGAATCGTATCCAACACTCAAGGGTTATACCTCAAGAGTTAGAATCTGAAATGAAGTCAAGGTATCCTCACCTGTTCGGAATACCAGGTACGTACGTAAATTTTGAGGGCGAAATTCCATAAGGAGGGGAGATTGTGAAACCCTAGATTTATTGAATAAATAATTAATTTTCTCGAAATAATTTTTTTTATATTATGGTGTGAATTTGAGATAATGTTATAGTTGTGGGTAATATTTATAAATTTTCCAAAGTATTCAAGTTGTCATATTATATTCGATTGGTCGAGGAATATTCGTTTTAAATAGGAAATATTCGTACGACGGCACAATCATTGGTGGACCCCACAACGGAATTATTTTCGGATTGAGAAAAAGACAAATATTTTATTGAAAATAACGGCGGAAGTTTTACCGTTGATACTGTTGAACTACTCGGTAGTAAAAGTACAGTAATATGCGTTATTGCATAGTAGCACACGGTATTGATTATTGATATTTATGTGAAAAGTCACTCAGTTTTGTTCAATTATTATTACAATAGTTGCTGCATAATATCTCACATTATTTGATTCAATTATTGTTGATTTAGAAGTTTTGTTTTATTCATATTATTAACGTAATAAAATAGAAACATCTTTTTATATAAAACGGAATACTTTATTAAAGTTATTCTATAAATAGAATATATTATATTCTATTATGCATAGTGTTTTGCATAGTAAAATCTTTTTATATAAAATAGAATACTTTATTAAAGTTATTCTATAAATAGAATATATTATATTTTATTATGCATAGTGTTTACATAGTGCCCGCATATTGTTTGCATAGTAAAAATCTTTTTATATAAATAGAATATATTATATTTTATTTAAAAGATTTTTCTTTAAATATAGACCGTCAGATTAAAATAAATCAATATGGACCGTTCATGGATTAGTTATTATGCATTCCATTTTCCTATAAATAGAAACTCATTCCTTCATTATTTTCTTACGAATTCACTGAACTCTAGAGAGAGAAACTATAGAGAAAAACTATAGAGAGATAGAAAAAAAGTTTTCTGCTCCTTCACTACTCTTATATCAAGTATTATTTTACGGTAAGGAATATTATTTCTTTTGTATTCATAAAGAGAATTTCTGTTATTCCATTCTTTATTTTTCTGCTAGAATAACCAGTATACGCGGACTACCCTATACTTGGTGACATTCTTCTATTATTCTGTCTTTATTATTCTGTCGGAATATCCTGTCTGTGCTATACGCCGGACTTGGTTCCATTTTTATTATTCTCTCTTTATTATTCTGTCGAAATATCCTGTTTGTGCTATACGCCGGACCTGGTTCCATCATTTATTATTCTGCATTTATTATTCTGTTGGAACATCTTGTCTATTTTAATTTCACCTGACCTAGTTCCGTTATTATTATTATGTTGGAATAACCATCTATGAGAAGTACCGCATGCATGGTGATATCTTTTGTTATTCCATTCGGTATTATACTCAGTTGATTAAAATTTTGACTTCTATACTCCATTAAATTAGTGGAATATCCTTGATATTTGCGCTTCATCCAGTATCTTTCCATAGAAATATTCTTCTGAGCATTCTTGAATTTTACTCTACAAAGCAGTATCATGTTGACAATTTGGACGTTATTGGTTCATGGATAAATTAATTCTTGAACTTGTTTTATTGAATTCTTATATCATTGTCATCATCCTTATGTTTATAGTATGTTGAAAGTCATCTGTGGCATGTAGTGCATAGATGGATTTGGTATGATTATGACCAGGGATTATGCGGTGTAATCATGACCGTAATGTTACAAATGATGTGAAAAATTAAAAGTCCTCATTGGCCCGTAGTGCATTGATGGATAATTTTTGGTATGATTATGGCTATGGATTCTCTTCGACCAAGGGAGCAAAGATGAATTGTTTTATGGCATGATCAGGACCGTTGATGAAAACACGATTATCTTTGGCCCGTAGTGCATGGATAATTCGTGGTCGTGATACTAAAGAATATCCTTGGCCTGTAGTGCAGGGATGATTTAATGATGTGGATTATTTATTGAGCTGAGTCTCAGCGATAAAAGTGATGAAAAACTTTTTAAATCATAAAAGATAGTAGATTCTATTCTCTACTTGACTCTTTTAATGGATTGCTTGTTCTGCTGCAGTTAAACTTGATGTCTATTGTATTTTATCAGTTTAACATTGTTGGAGGCTAATGATAATTTATTCTGCATTATCTTAGTCATAATATTTCTTACTGGGCTAGTTGAGCTCACCCTTTCTTTCACTGTTCTCGTCGGGAAATGAGAATATAGCTGGGACGAGTCAGGGAACGGAGTGATGGTTTAGAGGATAGCATTAGTAGTCCTCACTATTTTGTGAAATAGTGTGATAATAATTGTAATGAGGACTCCTTTTGAGTTTGTATAATCTCAAGTAGACAATAATTGTATTCAAACTCACAGTTTATGTTTTGTTGTATTGTATATGACAGTTGTATTAGTAAGTTGTATTTGAATTCTATACTATGTATCTGGCGACCTAAGATGGGTGATGTATACCTAATTTTGGGGGCGTCATATGTATCCACTGATGTCGGAAGATAGGCTTCTTCCAAAACCTTTAACAAGACCTTCCGGTGATTCTCGGAAGTTAAGACCAAGTCCAAAATTGATATTTGTGGTAGAGCTTCCTTCAAGCTTAAAGCCACCAAGGCTTCATTATGACCCACAGCGTGGAGGAATTTTTCAATCTTCTCCATGGGTATTTCCCCCTTTGATTTGGTGGTGTGGTTCATCACCCGATGGGGAAGATATAGTGGATTTTCCTTCGACGCTGCAGCAGTGGTATGTGAGGTGGATCCTTCACCTTCTCCATAATTCCACGGAACCTTACGTAAGCTAACAATAAGATATTGTGCTCTGCATGGCAAGTTGATTGGCTCGGGAGCGGCCACTTTCAAAGGATTGTTTCCTCCTTTGAACTGAATTATCGGTGTTGTGAGAACAATATTAATCCCTTCAGCTTCAGTGGATATAACTGCTACCACACTTTTCCACTTATTAGGGCCTTCATTCTCACTTGCATGTTACATAGTGTCATTATCTGCCAAGCGCAGTACACCACTGTCGATTAGATTTTGAATAAGGTGGCGGAGTGCCCAACATTCTTCTGTGCTGTGACCGCGAGACTGGGAGTGGTATTGACATACTCCATCAGAGTTGTATCGTCCCGAACGGGGGTTGATTGGAGGTAGAAGGGAACTGATCCTTCCTTCATTGATTAACATGTGAAGGATTTCCTCCATGGGTTGGCCCAAATAGGTGAATTCTCGTTTGTTGGCAAAATCCCGAAGGGCTTTGGCATTTGCTCTCTTCGTTACTTTGTCTTCCAGCATTTCATTTTCTAAAAGAGACGAGGGAATATTCATGACAATTGGTAGGAGACTGGCATGCTCCTGGCTGATTAATTGCCGAGTCACTTCATGCTAATAAGTCACCAGTTCCGTCAATTGCTCAATTTGTTTGCAGAGAGCTTTCATCTTTCGTTCTATTGTGAACTGAAACTTAACATAATCCCATATGTCATCACCATCTTGATGGTCTGGGGGGAATCACACCTGATGTTGGAACTCTGTCCACTGCTCCAATTAATCATGTTGACCTCTTCTTCTTTATGTTGAGGAAGAGGGTTGTCTTGTACGTGAGGCTGATCGGGTTTGGTGACTACGATCTCTCCATTATCTATTAGGTCCTAGATCTTATGTTTGAATGCACAATAATCTTGAGTATCATGTCCAGGTGCCCCAGCATGATAAACACATTTCCTAGCAGCATTGAAACCCCGTCCATTAGGGCTGGCTGGTGGAAGAAGATGCGTAATTTTCTTCTGTGTTGTCAGAAGATTAAGAATGTTCTCGAGGGTATCCCCTAAGGGTGTAAACACTCGATGGCATTTGACTTCTCCACCTTTTGGTACTGGAGGGTTTGCAGACTGTGCTGGAAAGGGAGTGTAGTTTCTCCTTTGAATGGGCATACTTTGATTACCTTTTTATCCCTGTAGTATCAGGGAAACATCTTCCTCTTTCTTTTTATAGACCCTCCGGGGGTTGTTCCCGTAATTTCCAGATTGATTGTGATCAGCAATTGCTTTGAGTGCAGCTAGGTCTTGAATCTTTCCTGACTTCAACCCCATTTCAGCCATCTCCTCATGTTTAACCATTTCAGAAAATGGTTTGCCGATGCCGGCTAAAACTCTCTCATAGAAGGGAGCTTCTTGTATGTCTATGAATGTCATGACTATTTCTGATTCTAACATGGCAGGACTAACTTGGTCAGCCATGCGTCTCCACCTTTGAGCATACTCTTTGAAAGACTCGTTAGACTATTTCTTGATCTTGGTAATTTGATACCGATCAGGAGCATTTTGAGTTTGAAAACTGTATTGAGTGAGGAAGGCATGTGCTAGCTCTTCCTAGCTGTGGATTTTGGAGTTTTCTAATCTTGTGTAGCATGAACGGGCTTCTCTAGTTAGACTATTTTGGAATAATTGTATTCTGAGTTTTTCATCCTCTGCATAGGATCCCAGTTCTCCAATAAAGACTTTTAAATGTGTATAAGGATCCCCTAACCCGTCATATTTTTCAAAGTCAGGAGTTTTAAATTTTTCTGGATAGTGAACACCAGGAAAAATACATAGATCAGCATATGAAACACTCACGTGTGTTCCAATTCCTTTGATAGCGCGAAGGGTCTCTTCCATTTGGAGGACTTTCTTTTTGATGTCACCATTGTCTGGATCTTCAGTGGAATGGGTAGCATCCTATATTTTGTTGGTCGTATCCAACTGTGGCTCCAGTATGGTAATGACCAGAATTCCTCCTTGTGTGGAGGGCTCAGTATGTACGGGTATTTTCTGACCCTGTGTAGACTGGTGTAATTCTTTTAATAGAACAGCCAAATCTGTAATCTATTTGCTTAACCCGTCGAATTCTTTACGAGAAACTGGATTAAGTTCAGTCTGGTCGGATGATGACATGATTGACTGTAGGCCTGCTGCCTTTTTGGACTTTGACCGGGTAGTAGGTCCGATTGATTCCCTACGAAAGACTGGCATAGTTTAGTCCTTAGGGAAGGTGTATAATGACAAGCTATGTGATGTGTCCATTTTAGGAATTTTATCCTGCAAAACGGGTGTCAACTGTTTATAGCATGTATATGGACATATTGCTTCATATTTCTCATTACATGGAGATAGATTTGGAATGAAATCACAAGTAATTGTGTTTACAAGTAATTGAAATGAGAGCATGAAGAGACTTTCCTTCGTTTTGGGTTTATCAGAGGCTGACCTATCTTAGGTTACTCTCGTGGCTTTTTGGCATGAAGGTTCCCAAATCATTGTAATCTACTAGATGGGAAGTTAATCCGGTCTTTCAATTGGAGAGAATTTGGGTGGTGCCTTTCCTGAGCCTCAGAAAATTAGTCTTCTCACGAGTCCAGTAATCAAACACCGACGGGATAGCCTCCTGGTGGAGGGACCACACAACATACATTCATATACATTGTGTCTCACGGTATGAAATGATGACATGTGCGAAGCACTAATATCATAAGCAGTTTATAGTGCGAAGCACTAACATCACACGCAGATATGATGTGAAGCACTAAGCTCAAACAAGACATGCATTCGTACACATTCATCCAATGTAAATGCAACATCCACACACAAGCATATAATCAGTTTTGAAAAGATTGTAGTAGCGGCTTAAGTCCTCTTACTGGAGTACCCAGCAGAGTCGCCACCTGTCGACGTCGGGATTTTTGGGTGTCCCTTTCTGTTACTTGTTCTTTGGTGTTCTCATTTTAGGTGAGATTTATTTGAAAAAACCAGTGAAAAAGGTCTGACATGTATAATGTCGACGATGGGACTGTTAAGAGTCGCCAGTTGGTTTTTTAAATGGTTGTACCAATACAAATGAGAAAAGGTTTGCACATTGACCCAGTGATATGACACTGATATACGGGTCGGCGAAACCGAGATTCGTTTAGGGTCTGGGGACTTGGTTATGCGGGGGGAAAGTGTTAGGCACCCCTTGACATCCGTGTTACCACGGTGATCGCCTCTTTTCAAGAAACTATTATATGAGTGTGGGGGGGGGGGCGGGGTCAATGTGTTATTATATGAAAGTTGTGCGAGGCCTCGTTCGAACCTATATACATAGGGTTTGAATTTATGTAAAAATTTAGTTTTTAGCAAGATATGGCAATGATGTTTTCTAAAAGAGGTTTTTTAAACCCTGATGCTCAATAGGAATTGAGACCTTTTACACCTCCATTTTTATTAAATGAGCGGCTGGATTGATTTTATTTGACGGATGTGAGGCATCCGTATGAAAAATAATACATCCAAAAATAATGCCGACTTCCTCGTGGGTATGGAAACCATCTGAGAAAATACAGACATCGCAGAATAATTTACAAGCTGCTTACAGCTGAAAATATCCATCACGGGAACCGAATCTAGATCCAATGAGATGAATCTGTGATCACATGATTCCTAGGCGCACAGAATATTTCAATTTGTATAAAAGCAATAAGCAGGTATATATATAAAAGCAGTAAATATATATATACAGATAGGATCACCAACCACGAAGCACCTCCATGGGGGATCAGAAATGTAAATAAAGTTGTAAACACGGTCAACCGCCACGAAGGAAACTCCAGGCGGGACAGAATATAAATAAAGCTGTAAATGCGGTCAACTGCCACGAAGTAAACTCCAAGCAGGACTAAATGTAAAGAAAGCTGTAAAAGCGATCAACTGCCACGAAGGGAACTCCAGGCAGGACAATATATATATATATATATATATATATATATATATATATATATATATATATATATATATATATATATATATATATATATATAAGCAATAAACGCACCGGATGTAAAATCCAGGCTTATCGAACATAGTTCGACCACTGGTCATATATATAAGTATATATATATATATATAAGCGAGTAAACGCACAAGACAAAAGTCTAGGCTCATCAAACAATGTCCGACACACAGTTGATATATATAAGTATATAAGCGAGTAAACGCACCAGACCGAAGTCTAGGCTCATCGAACAAAGTCCAACACACAGTTGATATATATAAGTATATATATATATAAGCGAAAAAACGAACCAGACCGAAGTCTAGGCTCATCGAACAAAGCCCGACACACAGTTGATATATATATATATAATATACAGACTGGAATGAAACCACGAACCGAAGTCCGGGTAAAAGCAAGCAACATGACTCTCAACGTGTAGAAGGGTGTGTGCAAAGATGAAGAGAAAGACTCTAAAGTGTGTGATAAGGCTTACAACTGACTGATAAAAAGGGCTTCTATATCTTTAGAGTGGGTAAATACTGGGCTTTTATGGGTACAAAAGAGGCTATATAAGAGCTCACAGGTGTTTGAAAGTGAGAAAATACACTGTATGGCGAGTGCAGAGCAAATTGTGCAGGGTTTCCCAGTCTTTTTTCTCTTAAAAATCAGCACCCCAAGCCTCTTATTTATAGGAAAAAGGTGCCACAGGTGTACCAGAGGTGGGTCGGGTCGGCCCGGTTCTGTCGGGTCAGGTTGTCTCGATGTATGTGCACTCAGGCACTGTAATGTACACTCGAAATTTGAGAAGTGCAATCTGGGCATCCGTTTTGAGGTATCCAGGACCTATTTTGGACCACTGTTGTCGAGAGTTGTACGATGGCATGGGATTAGAGTTTGTACAAAGTCTTTGAAGATGGGACGATGCCCTCCAGTCTTTAAGCTTCAACTTTCATCCGTTACGCCGCCCAATAGTCACTCGGGATTGGTTAGCCTTGTGGGACATTGTTGCGTAGAGACGAGATGTGGCATCGTGTTGGACGAGATGGCGATGTTGCCCCTCACCGGTTTTACTGCCGGATTGGGCCGATAAGCAGACATTGCTCAGACTTCGCTAAGATTGGACTGCTGTATTTGTTGAAGGTCCTCATTGTCATCTTTGAGGTGTGCCTATCTTCTCGATGTTATTGCCGTGTTGGCACAGTGTATTTTATTGTGAGTGCCGAGATTTGAAGCTGATGGCATTTGAAACAAGCATTTCACGGGTTATCTCCGAAAACTGCATTCTTTGGGGTTATCACCAAGGTTGGTGGCTATTCCCATGGTTGGGACTGAGACTGGATACCTCGGGGTTATCTCTGAGATTAATCGGTCTTCTTCGGTGTGTGTTCCTGTATTGTATCTGCAGGTCTCGGGGTTAGATCCGAGGTTGAAACCGTTACTCCCAGATTGCGATCCGGGGTTGATGTTGAAGTTCCGGTAGTATCCGGTATGGATTTGAATTGTCTTTCAGGGTTCTCTCTTAAAAGACGAATATGTCCTCCTGCAATGTTCGTAATAGTAGTACAAAAAATTTCGAGTGTCTACAGGTATATCAAAGGGTATACTTGGGTATAATAAGTTGCACATAGAGATAATGTATGATCAATAAAGAATCTACCGATTCTAGTAAAAGAAAAGAAATGTCCTATGTGATTCGATAAAAGACAACCCAGTAGTCCTTGGCCAAGGTAAAATAAAATTAGAAAGGAGTTTCTAATTTGCATCATTTGGAGTTTTGCATTTAAGAGTCGAAATACATATAATTAAATAAAATAAGATTTGACAGTAATTCCATGTCTTATATTTAATTGAGACATTGTATGGTGCAAGGATTGAATTATACGGTAACTATTTACACAAAGGTTCTTTTATGATTAATGTTGAAATCTATATTATCTGAAAAGTCGTTGATCACTAGGGAGGCTTATTCCTATTATAGAATAAATATTATTTATTTAAATAAATTAATCATTTAATTTATTTATTTAAATAAGATTAGAATTGTTCTAATTGATTTATTCACAACCGATTTAATATGGAGAACCTAAAGGGTCACACCATAAAAGGAAGAATAATTATTTAAAAAGTTAATGACATAATTGTAATAATATGTTAAGTATATTTAATTTAATCTATGGTAATATAATAAATTAAATAGCTTAATATTTATTATTTAATATTTTAGAAATATTAAATATAAATTAATAAGAGGAGTCTTATTAATATTATTACAATTATTATTATTTTAATTTCTAAAAGAGTTTAAGAATTAATTTAATATAAGTACTCTCATTTATTTTTAATAGGATTAGAATGGAAAATTAGTTAAAGGAGTTTAATTAATTATCCCTAAAAAGATTAGGGAGCCCATTTAATTAAAAAAATTTAATTAAATAAATAATAACTTATTTTTAATTAAATAGGGTTACCTGATATCTTTATAAGGGGAGTCTTATATCAGATATCAATATACGTAATTCTAATAGTTGGGAGAGTAAGCTCTTTTTCTATAGAGATAAAAAACTAAGATTTTGTCAAACACCCATCTTCTTGAATTTTGTTCTTCCTTGGTGGATCACCTCTAAAGGTCTAACACTTGGGTGGCTAACATTAATCAAAGGAAGGAAACATACCCGATGGATTCAAGTTGAATACGAAAGGATTTGGAGGTGAACTCGTACCTGAGGAAACTCGAATCTTCAAGGGTATGATTTTTATTCTTTATCTTTTTGCTTAATTAATAATTGTGCATAAAGGATGATCCGGGTATATGATTTGTAAAATTTTAAAACTTTTTTTTTCCACGTTTCCGCTTATTTTGTGCAATTTGATTCCGTTCATGAATATTACAAACCTAACAGTGGTATCAGAGACAAACCTTTATGCAAATTATTAATTGTTTTAATTTGATATGTATATTGATATGTATAATGATATGTGTTTTGAACAATTTAATTGGACATAATTTTGTTGTATAAAATTTATTTAAAAAAACCCGGCTTGATTTATTGATTCCGTCCTTAAAGGGATTATTTATATAATATATATAGTTTATAAAAGTAATCCTGCATGATATGTTCTTGGTCCTGGACATGAATGGAATTTTTTCAAAAACCATGTGGGCTTGATTTTGGTTAATATATATTATATATATTGTTGCCATTCAAGGGATATTCACGCTGGTATATTAATTAGATTATCATAAGCATGCTGCTTATTCCTGCACAGTAAGTTCGTTATATATATAAAACGTATGATTTCGATATTTATATATATTATTCTTACTATTTTATAATTAAAATAAAAAGTTTATTTTAATCTTAAAATAAAAGGTTTATTTTAATATTAAAATAAAACAGTTTATTTTAATTTTAAAATTGGATTTTATGATAACTAATTAGAGTTGGAATTGGATTCCATGATAACTAATTGGAGTTGAAATTAGATTCCATATTTCCTTAAATAAAAGAGTTTATTTAGATATGAAATAAGATTTCATATTATTTAAAATAAAAGAGTTTATTTGCGAATATGAAAGAGATTCGTATTTCCTTAAATAAAGGAGTTTATTTAGATATGGAATAAGATTTCATATTATTCAAAATAAAGAAGTTTATTTGTGAATGGGAAAGAGAATCCGTGTTTCCTTTAATAAAGAAATTTTTTTTACTTGAAATTAGATTCCATAATTAATTAAAATAAATGGGTTTATTTTGATTAAAGAATTTGATTAAAATAAAATAGTTTATTTTATTCAAAATTTGATAAATTGAAATAAAAGAGGTTTATTTTGGTTTAAATTTGGATTAAAATAAAGGAGTTTATTTTGATTCAAAAATAGATTTTATGCTAACTAATGTTACCCATTAAATGATATAAATATATATATATATATATATATATATATATATATTAAATATTTATTATTCATGAGATGAATGTTATTTATTGATGCATATGGTGATGTGTATGATAATAAATGAGATTGATTATGGACTATTTAATCAATGTGATTGGATTTTATTTTAGTTGTATGCATGAATGTATGAGTTTTATTAAAATGGGGTCTGCGTACCTCATCTTCTCTAATTTTTCTTAATGTAAATTTTATCTTACTTCTATGTACTTTCCCTTGACTGTTGATCAAGGTTTATATTTATTTTAAATAGTTTTGTAATAGGAATAGTTAGAATTAATTTTGAAGAATTGGAGATCAAGGAGCAAGGAGCGCATGAAGACCCGTTTGTAATGGAGCCCGGGTTTAAATGTAATAGTTATATTCAAATTAATTCTTGCACCCCTAAGTTTGACCTTTTGGTTCACCTGGTGGCTCTAGTGAACCAAACTAGAATAAAGTCCATAATCAATCCGATTAGAATATAGTATTCTATATGTGCATGCTTATATTATATATATATATTATATATTATGCAAACATGTTTCGCATGTTCATTAATATGACGCGTATTATATATATATATATATATATATATATATATATATATATATATATATGATTCCATCCATAGCAACCGGTTGTTGGGAAGCAACCCATTTTGGCCAGCCGCTACTACCTGTACCGGCCTTAGACAATTTTTTTTATAAGCCGGTACAGGTTGTAATGGCTGGCCAAAATGGGTTGCTCCCCAACAACTGGTTGCTGTGGATGGAATCCCTATATATATATATATATATATATATATATATATATGTGTGTGTGTGTGTGTGTGTGTGTGTGTGTGTGTGTGTGTGTGTGTGCATGCTCGCTAAACAAGATGAGACAAATTAATTACATGCAAACCCCTCAAATTTTTTATATTAAGTCCTAAGTGTTCAAAGATATTTGGAATATCGAACGTCGCCTTTTAGCATGATAAAAATAATAGAGTATCAATTAATTATTATAAGTTTGTTGTGTCACCACAAGGCTTATCATAATTCTTTGAGATGTTAATTTTATCACATTTGATGCATATAAAAAAAATTGAACAATATTGTTTTGTTGTATCACCACAAGGATAATATTTTTCTTTTTTAAATATATGGAGTGCTAGGTTGGACTTAACTTAAATCATTTTAGTTCGGATGTGTGAAATCCTAGATTTTATGAATAAAGAATAATTTTTCTCGAAATAATTTTTTTTATATTATGGTGATAATTTGAGATAATGCTATAGTTGTGTATAATATTTATAAATTTTGCAAAGTATGCAAGTTGTCATATTATATTCGATTGGTCGGGAAATATTCATTTTAAACAGAAAAAATTCGTACGATGACACAATTATTGGTGGACCCCACAAAAGAATTATTGTCGAATTGAGAAAACGACAAAAATATTTTATTGAAAATAACGGCGGAAGTGTTACCGTTGATACTGTTGAACTAATCGGTAGTAAAATTACAGTAATGTGCGTTGTTGCATAGTAGCACACGGTATTGATTATTGCTATTTATGTGAGAAGTCACTCAGTTTTGTTCAATTATTGCTACAATAGTTGTTGCATAGTATCTCACATTATTTGATTCAATTATTGTTGATTTAAAAGTTTTGTTTTATTCACGTAATAAAATAGAAACGTCTTTTTATATAAAACAGAATACTTTATTAAAGTTATTCTATAAATAGAATATATTATATTCTATTATGCATAGTGTTTTGCATTGTAAAAACTTTTTATATAAAATAAAATACTTTATTAAAGTTATTCTATAAATAGAATATATTATATTTTATTATGCATAGTGTTTGCATAGTGCCTGCATAGTGTTTTCATAATAAAAATCATTTTATATAAATAGAATATATTATATTTTATTTAAAAGATTTTTCTTTAAATATGGACCGTCAGATTAAAGTAAATCAATCTGGACCGTTCATAGATTAGTTACTATGCATTCCATATTTCTATAAATAGAAGCTCATTCCTTCATTATTTTCTTACGAATTCACTGAACTATAGAGAGAGAAACTATATAGAGAGACTATAGAGAGATAAAAGAAAAGTTTTTTACTACTTTACTACTCTTATATCAAGTATTATTTTACGGTAAGGAATATTATTTCTTTTGTATTCATGAAGAGAACTTCTGTTATTCCATTCTTTATTATTCTGCGGGAATAACCAATATACGCGGACTACCCTATACTTGGTGACATTCTTCTATTATTTTGTCTTTATTATTCTGTCTGAATATCCTGTTTTTGCTATACGCCGGACCTGATTCCATTTTTATTATTTCACCTTTATTATTCTTTCGGAATATCCTGTCTGTGCTATACGCCGGACCTAGTTCCACCATTTATTATTCCGCATTTATTATTCTGTTGGAACATCCTGTCGGTGTGAATTTCACCTGACCTGGTTCCGTTATTATTATTCTGCTGGAATAACCGTCTATGCGAAGTACCACATGCATGGTGATATCTTTTGTTATTCCATTCGGTATTATACTCAGTTGATTAAAATTTTGACTTCTATACTCCATGAAATTAGTGGAATATTCTTGATATTTGCGTTTCATCCAGTATCTTTCCATGGAAATATTCTTCTGAGCATTCTTGAATTTTACTCTACAAAGCAGTATCATGTTGACAATTTGGACGTTATTGGTTCATGGATAAATTAATTCTTGACCTTATTTTATTGAATTCTTATATCATTTTCATCATCCTCATGTTTATATTATTTTGAAAGTCATTTGTGGCTTGTAGTGCATAGATGGACTTGGTATGATTATGACCAGGGATTATGCAGTGTAATCATGACCGTAATGTTACAAATGATGTAAAAAATTAAAAGTCCTCATTGGCCCGTAATGCATTGATGGAAAATTTTTGGTATGATTATGGCTATGGATTCTCTTCGGCCAAGGGAGCAAAGATGAATTATTTTATGGCATGATCAGGACCGTTGATGAAAACACGATTATCTTTGGCACGTAGTGTATGGATAATTCGTGGTCGTGATACTAAAGAATATCCTTGGTCTGTAGTGCAGGGATGATTTAATGATGTGGATTATTTATTGAGCTGAGTCTCAGTGATAAAAGTGATGAAAAACTTTTTAAATCATAAAGGATAGTAGATTTTATTTACTACTTGACTCTTTTAATGGATTGCTTGTTCCGCTGCAGTTAAACTTGATGTTTATTATATTTTATCAGTTTAACATTCTTGGATACTAATGATAATTTATTCTGCATTATCTTAGTCATAATATTTCTTATTGAGATAGTTGAGCTAACCCTTTCTTTCACTGTTCTCTTCAGGAAATGAGAATATAGCTGGGACGAGTCGGGGAACGGAGTGATGGTCCAGAGGATAGCATTAGTAGTCCTCACTATTCTGTGAAATAGTGTGATAATAATTGTAATGAGTACTCCTTTTGAGTTTGTATAATCTCTAGTAGATAATATTTATATTCAAACTCACAGTTTATGTTTGGCCGTATTGTACACAACAGTTGTATTAGTAAGTTGTATTTGAATTCTGTACCATGTATCTGGCGACCCAAGATGGGTGATGTATACCTAATTTTGGGGACGTCATAGTTGGTATCAAAGCTTAGGGATATGATCTCTGGCTAAGATGTGAGATAAGATCTAGGAGGGGAGAGACGGGGAATTTCTTCGCTAGTATGACCTACCTAAGTTTATTTGGTATTTAATTGGTCGATCAAAGTATAGGGATAATATGTGATATGTTAATTAACCCTTGTTTTGTGGCAGTGTTTGGAAATGGCATCCGAGAATGTTGAGATTATCAATGGAGCACAGAAGACCGTTGAGTCTCCACGGATCAATAATCAGAATAATGTGCAACCAGAGGACAATAATCCTCATTAAAACAATAACACCGATGAAATGGTGAATGATGGGATGGTCAGAGACCTTATGAAATTCATGAAACAACAGGCGAAGGTAGCTCATGTCCAAAATGCAGGTAAAAATATTGATAACTCTCGGACGGTCACCGCTAAGCAGTTTAAGGAGCAATTTATGCAACAACGGGCGAAGGCAGCTCCTGTCCATAATGCAGGTGGAAACAATGGTAACCCACGGTTGGTCACCGCTAAGCAGTTCAAGGAGCTGGGACCACAGGAGTTTTTGGGAAAGCCAAAACCACTTAAGGCGGAGATATGGATAAAATAGATTACCAAGATATTTGAAGTCTTGGAATGCTCAAAGGAGCAAAAGGTTCCATTCGCCACCTTTATGTTGCATGAAGAAGGAGATTATAGGTGGGAATCTTTAAAACGTACCCAGCTTGACGCACTCAAGATGTCTTGGGAGAAGTTCCAAGAATTATTCAACGACAAGTTCTTTCCTAAAAGTATTCGTCATATGAAGGAGGTAGAATTCATCAAGCTGGATCAAAACACCGTGTCGCAATACGAGGCTAAGTTTGTGGAATTATCCCGATTTGCATCCCATTTGGTCGATAATGAGGAGCGAATGACGCGAATGTTTTTGCGAGGTTTGAAACCCGATATACGTCAATACCTCATTTTTCACAAACTTTGTTTATATTCAGATGTTGTGAAAAGGGCTCAGTTATTAGAGCGCGATAATGAGTCAGTACAAGCAAAAGGCAACGACCAACAACACGATAATAATCATACCGGTGGCAACGGTCATCAGAACAATAATAACCATCATGGGGGATATTATCATACCAAGAATGGTAATCATTTTGGTGGTAATCATGGCCAAGATAATAAGAATGAACATTTTAAGAAGAGAAGGTTCAACAATGACGTGAAGACGTCGGCACCAGCACCCGTTTCAAAGGAAGAAGAATGCCCATCGGTCGTATGTTTCAAATGCGGACAAGAGGGACACATCCATCCAAACTGTACGCAACAATCCAAAGTATGTTTTAATTGCAGAAAAGAAGGTCACCTAGCTCAATTTTATCGTATGGTGAAGTCAAGT
Source organism: Panax japonicus (assembly GCA_020205505.1). Taxonomy (NCBI): domain Eukaryota; kingdom Viridiplantae; phylum Streptophyta; class Magnoliopsida; order Apiales; family Araliaceae; genus Panax; species Panax japonicus. The sequence goes on from CM035096.1 coordinate 68,048,418, forward strand.
CCAACCGGGATAGTGATGCCAAAGGATGTCCCAGACAAGCCCCGTTAGTTTAAGAGAGAGCATTTTTTTTGTGGCGAGGAACCCGAATAAAATTATCACGGGTAAGTTAATCATAAGATCTTACGAAGTCTATACCGTGTTAGATATCGGTTCTACTCACTCTTTTATTTAACCTAGTTGTGTTCAATGTTTGTACTTAACTATGGAGAAGTTAAACTTTGATTTATCTATTGAAACTTCATTGGGAGAAACCTTCGTTACCTCCACTGTTTATAAATCTTGTTTGATTCAAATCGACACTTTCACGTTACCTGTCGATCTTATCTCTTTGAAAATACTTGCCTTTGATGTGGTTTTTTTTAAACGATTAGTTAACTACTCATCATGCTCTTCGTAAGGTTGTTAGCTTTCATATTCCTATCCAACCTATTATTCGAATTCAAGCAACCAAACCACTAAATTCAATCATTGTCATATCAAGCCATAAGTAAAGAGCCCCGATCCTTTTGTTGATGACTTCCTTGTGTGGAATGCACCGAAGCCAGACTTTCTATAGGTGACGTCGTGAATGACGATGACAAGTTGATAGGTATCATTGTGAGGTGCTATCTAGGTTAAGGTATAGAAGTCACAGTTGGTATCAATGTGACGTACTATCCAAGTCTTGGATGAGAGTAATAGTTTTGAATGATATTTCTATCATTAATAAATCTCTTGACGTATTCCCGAAGACTTCTTAGCCTACCCCAGAGCGTGAAATAAAATTTTGTATTGACACCAGTACAAAACCCATTTCTTAAACCCTCAAAATATTTCTTCAACTGAAAGGAACGTAACATGCGCCAAAGACGTTGACTCGAGCTGTTGAAGATTACGATTGTACTATTCAATATCATCGTGGAAGAGTGAACGTGGTAGCTGACATGTTGAGTAGAAGATCGTATGCGTTTACAAGTGCGATGTTGTTAACACAAAGACTCATTTCGTATAACTTGTAAATGATGAAGATAGAGTAAAAGACTCTAGGGACCCACGTGAAGAAAATGAATATACGAGTAAAATCGACTTTAATCGATAAAGTTAAAGATGCTCAAGCTACATACCCGAATCTGATGAATGTGAAGAAGAAGGTTCAAGATGGCGTTATTCTAGAAGCAAAAGTTGCTGAAGAGAGGAAATCTCAACTCTCGATTTAATTGGCCCATTTGAAATCCTCGATTGAGTAGGAACTATGGCTTATAGACTCGTTTTACCGCCAAGTATGTCGTGTGCTCATAACATTTTTAACATATCAACGTTACGTAAATATGTGGATGACCCGAACCACATTATTAATTTAGAATCGGATGAGATAGCGGATGATTTAAGGTATGAGATCTCGTGTTAAAATCTTGGATAAGAAGAATCGTATCCAACACTCAAGGGTTATACCTCAAGAGTTAGAATCTGAAATGAAGTCAAGGTATCATCACCTATTTTACATACCAGGTACGTACGTAAATTTCGAGGGCGAAATTCCATAAGGAGGGGAGATTGTGAAACCCCAGATTTTATGAATAAAGAATTAATTTTCTCGAAATATTTTTTTTTATATTATGGTGTCAATTTGAGATAATGTTATAGTTGTGGGTAATATTTATAAATTTTACAAAGTATGCAAGTTCTCATATTATATTCGATTGGTCGGGGAATATTCGTTTTAAACAGGAAATATTCATACGACGACACAATCATTGGTGGACCCCATAACGAAATTATTTTCGGATTGAGAAAACGACAAAAATATTTTATTGAAAATAACGGTGGAAGTTTTACCGTTGATACTGTTGAACTACTCGGTAGTAAAAGTATAGTAATACGCGTTGTTGCATTGTAGCACACGGTATTGATTATTGATATTTATGTGAGAAGTCACTCAGTTTTGTTCAATTATTGCTACAATAGTTGTTGCATAGTATCTCACATTATTTGATTCAATTATTGTTGATTTAAAAGTTTTGTTTAATTCACGTAATAAAATAGAAACATCTTTTTATATAAAACATAATACTTTATTAAAGTTATTCTCTAAATAGAATATATTATATTCTATTATGCATAGTATTTTACATTGTAAAATCTTTTTATATAAAACAGAATACTTTATTAAAGTTATTCTATAAGTAGAATATATTATATTTTATTATGCATAGTGTTTGCATAGTACCCGCATAGTGTTTGCATAATAAAAATCTTTTTATATAAATAGAATATATTATATTTTATTTAAAAGATTTTTCTTTAAATATGGACCGTCAGATTAAAGTAAATCAATCTGCACCGTTCATGGATTAGTTACTGTGCATTTCATTTTCCTATAAATAGAAGCTCATCCCTTCATTATTTTTTTACGAATTCATTGAACTCTAGAGAGAGAAACTATAGAGAGATACTATAGAGAGATAGAAGAAAAGTTTTCTGCTACTTCACTACTCTTATATCAAGTATTATTTTACGGTAAGGGATATTATTCTTTTGTATTCAAGAAGAGAACTTCTGTTATTCTATTTCTTTATTGTTCTGTTGGAATAACCTGTATACGCGGGCTACCCTATACTTGGTGACATTCTTCTATTATTCTGTCTTTGTTATTCTGTCAGAATATCATGTCTGTGCTATACACCGGACCAGGTTCCATTTTTATTATTTCGTCTTTATTATTCTGTCGGAATATCCTGTCTGTGCTATACGCCATACCTGGTTCTATCATTTATTATTACGCATTTATTATTCTGTTAGAACATCCTGTCGGTGTTAATTTCACCTGACCTGGTTCCGTTATTATTATTCTGTTGAAATAACCGTATATGCGAAGTACCGCATGCATGGTGATATCTTTTGTTATTCCATTCGGTATTATACTCAGTTGATTAAAATTTTTACTTCTATACTCCATGAAATTAGTGGAATATCCTTGATATTTTCGCTTCATCCAGTATCTTTTTTGTGGAAATATTCTTCTGATCATTCTTGAATTTTATTCTACAAAGAAGTATCATGTTGATAATTTGGACGTTATTGGTTCCTGGACAAATTAATTCTTGAACTTGTTTAATTGAATTCTTATATCATTGTCATCATCCTCATGTTTATGTTATGTTAAAAGTCATCTGTGGCCTGTAGTTCATAGATGGACTTGGTATGATTATGACCAGGGATTATTCGGTATAATCATGACCGTAATGTTACAAATGATGTGAAAATTAAAAGTCCTCATTGGCCCGTAGAGCATTGATGGACAGTTTTTGGTATGATTATGGCTATGGATTCTCTTCGGCCAAGGGACTAAAGATGAATTATTTTATAGCATGATCAGGACCGTTAATGGAAACACGATTATCTTTGGCCAGTAGTGCATGGATAATTCATGGTCGTAAAACTAAAGAATATCCTTGGCCTGTAGTGTAGGGATGATTTAATGATGTGGATTATTTATTGAGCTGAGTCTCAGAGATAAAAGTGATAAAAAACTTTTTAAATCATAAAAGATAGTAGATTTAATTCTCTACTTGACTCTTTTAATGGATTGCTTGTTCCGCTGCAGTTAAACTTGATGTCTATTATATTTTATCAGTTTAACATTGATGGAGACTAATGATAATTTATTTTGCATTATCTTAGTCATAATATTTCTTACTAGGCTAGTTGAGCTCACCTTTTCTTTCACTATTCTCTTCAGGAAATGAGAATATAGTTGGGACGAGTCGGGGAACGGAGTTATGGTCCAGATGATAGCATTAGTAGTCCTCACTATTCTGTAAAATAGTGTGATAATAATTGTAATGAGGACTCCTTTTGAGTTTGTATAATCTCTAGTAGATAATATTTGTATTCAAACTCACAGTTTATGTTTTGTCGTATTGTACACGACAGTTGTATTTGAATTATGTACCATGTATCTGGCGACCCAAGATGGGTGATGTATACCTAATTTTGGGGGCGTCACAGGATGTGCACACACATGACCATTATGATCTAAGAGGTAAAATACAAGTAGTTGCATAGTTGATGTAATTGACAAGAGTTGTCTAACTATTTATTTATATATAGTTTGTTGTGTCACCACAAGGCTATATAAATTTGAAATGGGATCCTTATTCTCACTAGCATGTCTTCAATTAGATTTTGTCGAACTATATAAGTAAGGGTAATATAGTTTGAAGAAAATAGTGGGAGATACCAATTTAAAACAAGACCTAAATTATTTTGGTAATTAATAAAAGAATGTATGCTAAAATGTTGTTAATTACAAATTCATTTACAGAATTTTACAATGTCTAAAATTACTATCACTGCGTAGCATATTAGATGCTAAATTAATCAGACCGAATTAAACGGATTGGTTAAGGAATTTGAGAATAGTTCTCATGGCTGAAAAGCTATCTTATGTCCTTAATACGCCTATCCCTGCAATGGTTTCAGAAAATGCCTCTGAGGAAGAGATTGCCACTTTTAAAAAGTGGTAAGACGATGCACAATTGGCTCAATGCATCATGCTCGCATCCATGAGTAACGAGCTTCAGTGTCAACATAAAACTATGGATGCTCCTACTATATTCCTTCATATCAAGAAGTTGATAGTGAGGAAAGTAGGACTGATAGATATCAGATATCTAAGGAGCTCTTTCGATCTAGAATGATCGACGTCACTACAGTATAGATAAAAGTCCTTAGCATTATCAATTTAATTGATCAATTAGGACAACATGTTTTGTCATGGATGGAGAATTGAGCCAAGATTTGATCTTGCACTCACTCCCGGACTCTTTTCATAATTGTTGTGAATTTTTCATATGAACAAGCAAAATATTAGCCTCGCTGATTTGCTTAACATGTTGAAAAATGTTGAGAGTCACTTTCCAACCAAGAAAGACCATGTCTTACTGGTAGGGGCCAAAGGATCTTCTGAAAAGAAGAACGATTCTAAGAAGGTAAATAGGAAAAAGGCAAAAATAAAGGATAATAAGAACAAAATTGATACGGATAGAAAAAGGAGTTTGCTTCCACTGTAATAAGCCTGAACACTGGAAAGGAAACTGCGAGGAGTATCTTGCAGAGTTAATCAGATGAAGTTTAGTGAATCTTCGGTTACAAATTCAATTTTGTTCATGATTAAAATAAATTTTTCTTTAAGTCAAGGTTCTACTTAGGTATAGGATACCAGCTTTGATTCTCATAAATATAGATTTATGAAGGGACCAAGCAGAAGTAGAAAGCTAAACAAAGATAAGTAATCTTATGTGTGGGAAATGAAGCAAAGGTTGCTGCATTAGCCATAGAAACTTATAGTTTATCATTGCCTACGGGAAAATCTATTAAGTCAATAAGTTGTTATTGTATTCCAGTTCGCGTTAGAAACATTATTTTTATTTTATTGTTAGACAATGAAATCTTTGGTATTATAATTAAGAACAATTATTGTTCTATTTATAATAATAATGTTTTGTATAGAACTGAAATATTACTTAATGGATTTTGTGTACTTGACTTACGTGAAAATATATTTTTCTAAATGATCAAACTAGTATAAGAAAAGGAGATGATCATTCAAAGAGTTGAATGTGTGTATTTGTTGAAATACAAGTGTGAATTATTTGAAAGGTTCAAAAAAATAAATAAAATTCAGAAGTGAAACAAATTGGTAAAGTATTAGGATTCTTTGATCGGATCAAGGAATAAATACTTGTGCAATAAGTTTCTAGATCATCTCAGATGATTTTCTCATAATAGACGCCTCCTGATACGCAATAATTAATTGGTGTATCTGAAAGGAAAAATCGTACCTTGTTGGACATAGTGCAGTCCATAATGATTTTACCGATATTCCAGTATCCTTCTGGGATAATGTCCTAGAAATGGCTGCATATCTACGAAAAGGTAACCTCAAAATCTGGCCACAAGACTCCAAAAAAGTTATGGACAGGAAGGATTCCTAATTTTAAGTAAGTTAAGATAAGGGGTTGTCCAACTTATGTGAAAATGTTTCAAAGGATAAGCTTGGAACAAGATTTAACAAGTACAGATTTGTGGGACATCCTAAAGTAAGTTTAGGGTATATGTTCTATAATCCTACTTAGCAAAAGGTGTTTGTTGCGAAAAACACGATGCCTTCTAAGATAAAGATGTTTATCATTGAAGGGGCTAGTAGGAGGATAATAGATCTTGAAGAGTTCAAGAACCACAAAAACACTATAAGTCAAATAAGAGGAACCTATAGATAGACCTATTGTACCACAACCGAATCGTAAATCTGGAATTGTACCGAAGATACCTGAGAGGTATGGATTCATCATAGATGATGATGATGAGGTATGCATCATAGAAGATGATGATCCAGTTACACACGATGAGGTAAGAGTTGTAGACACTCAGAGAAATGGATTGAAGCAAACTTCTCAAATATAAAACATTCGTTTTGATGAGACAATCAAAAGAGTTTGATTTTATCTAAAACAAGAATGAATCAAGTGTGTACAAAAGGGTCAGTTGGAGCGTCGTGACATTCATAGTATTATATATTGATATACTGTGAATAAGGAATAACATACCAATGCTACAATCAGCAAAGACAAAGTTGTCTAAGCATTCCTCCATGAATGATTTCGAAAGAGTGTCTAAATTGGGGATATAAATCTATATAGATAGATTTAAGAGGATGCTCGACTTAACCCAAGGAACGTATATTTATTTGATGCTAAAGTCGTTTAACATGGCAAACTCCAAGGGATATCTCATGTTGATGAGCCCTGGAGTGTATCTCTCTTAATAGTCCACATAGACTCCTGAAAAGAGATATCGCACGAGTGATAATTATGTATACAATGAAATATACGAGACCTGATGTTGATCGGTCATATTTTGGAGAAGATCACTGTAAGACGGTGAAAAACATCTTAAAGTACTTAATCGACACTAAGGATGTGATCATATTAATGATGGGTCTAAATTAAAACTAGAGGGCTTAACAGACTCAAGTTCTTCAGACAGACCAAGACGATAAAAATCCACTTTAAGGTAAAGTGTTACCTTAAACGGTGGTTTAGTAAATTGGAAAGGTTTCAAACAGCAAATAGTTGCTAGTTTAGTGGTAAAGACAAAGAATATAGCTGTAAATGAAGCTGCAAGTTGATTGTTTGGATGAAAAGTTCATTACAGAACTAGGAATAGTTCTTAAGACTCATCTTGGATCTAAACATGTGTTGTGGCACTTTCATTTGATTATAAGAAACATTGAAAGATGGGAAATAACTATAGAGATAGTGGACTCTCACGAACAACATTACATATCTATTAACTAAAGCTTATCCAACAACAAGATAATCATCACTTAGAGAAGAAGGGTATGAGATACCATGACGATTGGCTTTAGTGCAAGTGGGAGATTGAAAGTAGTATGCACACAAGATAATCATGTTTGATGATAAAGCATATACTTTGTAACAATCTTATTCATTTATTAATAAAAAGTATTAATTTATTAAAGGCTTTTAATTATCTACATGATGTTGTTTTATAATATATGATAAACTCATAGTTTTAAGCAATGCTTTTAGAATAATGATGATGGTCATTCTAATGAGATCTAAATTCTTAGAAAGCTTAAAACTAAAATAGTTCCTAATTTTTAGATTACTAAATTGGGGATTAGTGAATCCAGATAGATTGGTACATACGTTGCTTGCTCATTGGATGAGGATGATTGATCTCATGATCATTTGTGTGGAGACACTAAAGCAAGTATGTAGATGCTTATTAGAGACTAAGTTCACTGAACGTGGCTCGCTAAGGAAAACCCAATGGAGTTTTACTTGCCTGTCAATAGGAATTCTTGTAGTGATAGTAGTACAAGTGATCTTTGGACTTGAGATCATCATAGTATCTTGTGTATGATGAGTTATACTTTGACTTATTCCTTAAGACCCTTAGGGTATATCAAAGGGTATGCTTGGGTATAATAAGTTGTACATGGAGATAATGTATGATCAATAAAGAATCTACCGCTTCTAGTAAAAGAAGAGAAATGTCCTATGCGATTCGATAAATGACAACCCAGTAGTCCTTGGCCAAGGCATAATGAAATTAGAAATGAGTTTCTAATTTGTATTATTTGGAGTTGTGCATTTAAGAGTCGAAAGACATATAATTAAATAAAATAAGACTTGACAGTAACTCCATGTCTTATATTTAATTGGGACATTGTATGGTGGAAAGATTGAATTGTACGGTAACTATTTACTCAAAGGTTCTTTTATGATTAATGTTGAAATCTATATTATCTGAAAAGTCATTGATCGTTAGGGAGGCTTATCCCTATTGTAGAATAAATATTATTTATTTAAATAAATTAATCGTTTAATTTATTTATTTAAATAAGATTAGAATTATTCTAATTGATTTATTCACAACCGGTTTAATATGGAGAACCTAAAGGGTCACACCATAAACGGAAGAATAATTATTTAAGAAGTTAATGGCATAATCGTAATAATATGTTAAGTATATTTAATTTAATCTATGGTGATATAATAAATTAAATAACTTAATATTCATTATTTAATATTTTAGAAATATTAAATATAAATTAATAAGAGGAGTCTTATTAATATTATTACAATTATTATTATTTTAATTTCTAAAAGAGTTTAGGAATTAATTTAATATAAGTACTCTCATTTATTCTTAATAGGATTATGAGAAAAAATTAGTTAAATGAGTTTAATTAATTATCCCTAATAAGATTAGGGAGCCCATTTAATTAAATAATTAATACCTTATTTTTAATTAAATAGGGTTACCTGATATCTTTATAAGGGGAGTCTTATATCAGATATCAATATACGTAATTCCAATAGTTGGGAGAGTACGCTCTATTTCTATAGAGATAGAAAACTAGGGTTTTGCCAAACACCCATCTTCTTGAATTTTGTTTTTCCTTGGTGGATCACCTCTAGAGGCCAAACACTTGGGGTGGATAACGTTGATCAAAGAAAGGAACAAAACCCGATGGATTCAAGTTGATCGCGAAAGAATTTGGAGGTGAACTCGTACCTGAGGAAGCTCGAATCTTCAAGTATATGATTCTTGATCTTTATCTTTTCGTTTAATTAATAATTGTGCATAAAGGATGATCCGGGTATATAGTTTGTAAAATTTTAAAACTCTTTTTTTCCAAGTTTCCGCTTATTTTGTGCAATTTGATTACGTTCATGAATATTACAAACCTAATAATGTGACCATCTTTTCCACAACTAAAACATACCTTGGAAGGCTGTGAACAGTTTGGACTTATGTGTCCCTCCTCTCCGCATCTGTAGCATACATTTGGTGGTCGTTCTCCTTCCTTGAAAACGGTTGTTGGTGCTACTGTCTTTCCATCATTGTTGAACCTTCTCTTCTTGAAATTTCCACTTCTATTATCTTGGCTATGATTACAACCAAAGTGGTTACCATTCTTGGCATGATAATTTCCCCCACGATGGTTATCATTGTTTCGATGGCCGTTGCCACCGGTATAATTATTATCGTGTTATTGCTCGTTACCTTTTGGTTGTGTTGACTCATTATCGCGCTCCAATAACTGAGCCCTATTCACAACATCTGAATATAAACAATGTTTGTGAGAAATGAGGTATTGACGTATATCGGGTTTCAAACCTCTTAGAAACATTAGAGTCATTCACTCCTCATTATCGACCAAATGGGATGCAAACCGGGATAACTCCGCAAATTTAGCCTCGTACTGCGACACGGTCATATTATTTTGCTCCATTGTACATCTCAAAATTTTTAGATGCCATTCTCAAATACTATCACAGAACAAGGGTTAATTAAACAAATTAACATATCACATATTATCCCTATATTCTGACCTACCAATTAAATACCAATTAAACTTAGGTAGGTCATACTAGCGAAAGAATACCCCGTCTCTCCTCTCCTAGTTCTTGTCTCACATCTCAGCCAGGGATCATATCCCTAAGCTTTGATACCAACTGTGACTCCCCAAAATTATGTATACATCACCTATCTTGAGTCGCCAAATACATGGTACATAAATCAAATATAAACTTAATTATACCACTGTCGTGTAACATACGACAAAACATAATATAAGAGTTTTAATAAGAATATTGTCATCTAGACAATATCCACTCTCAATGGAGTCCTCATTACATTTATTGTCACATTATTTTATAGAATAGTGAGGACTACTAAAACAACCATCTGGACCGTCAATTCGTTCCCCGACTCGTCCCAGCTATATTCTCATTTCCTGAAGAGAACAGTAAAAGAAAGGATGAGCTCAACTAGCCCAGTAAGAAATATTATGACTAAGATAATGCAGAATAAATTATCCTTAGCCTTCAATAGTATAACAACTGATAAAATATAATAGACAACAAGTTTTAGATCAACAACTGCAGCGGAATAAGCAATCCATTAGAAGAGTCAAGTAGAGCATAAAATCTACTATCTTTTATGATTTAAAAAGTTTTTCATCAACTTTATCGCTGAGACTCAGCTTAATAAATAAAATCGAATCAACCCTACACCACGGCCAAGGATATTCATGTAATCATCAATGGTCATGATTATATCGAATAATCCCTGGTCATAATCATACCAACGACTGTCCATCAATGAACTAAAGGTCAATGAGGACTTTTATCACATCATTCGTCACATTACGATCATGATTATACCGAATAATCCCTAGTCATAATCATACCAAGTCCATCTATGCACGTAAGCCAAAGATAACTTTCATCACAATATAAGCATGAGGATGATGACAATGACATAATAATTCAATAAAATAAGTTCAAGGATAAATTTTAAATATTTATAATTTAATTTATCCAGAAATCAATAATGCCCAAATTGTCAACATGATACTTCTTTGTAGAGTAAAATTCAAGAATAATATTCATGTACCAAAAATAATCTGGACAGAAAAGAAATGTATTTTTCAGGTAAATAGTATCCTTTGAATAGTACTTCGGGAATGGTACCTCGTGAATAGTACCCCGACATAAAAAGTACCCTAAATACCCGAGTGAATAATATTCAGGTGAATAGTAATTTGGGTGAATAGTAACCCGTAAATAGTAACTCGTGAATAGTACTCCGACACGAAAAGTGCCTCGAATACTCGAGTGAATAATACTAGAGTGAATAGTAATCGGGTGAATAGTAATCTGTGAATAGTAACTCATAAATAAAATACCAAATAAAATAATATTTCATGACGAGTACAAAAGAAATGATATCTCATACGAGTATAATAGAATATACAAAACTGTAAATGGATTTTCACCCGCCATGCGGTAATCTACGTAGACTAATCATTTCCACAATTTAATATAGAATGAATACGAAGGATCATTCACCATGTATGCGGTCATCCACACAGACAGATTATTCTAACAGAATAATAAAGAATGGAATAACAAAAAAATTCACCATGCATTCGATAGACCGCACAGACAAGTTATTCCAACAGAATAATAAAGAACGGAACCAGGTTATGCGTAATACGCACAGATAGGATATTCCAATAGAATAATAAAGAATAGAACTAGGTCATGCATAATCCGCACAGACAGGATATTCCAACAGAATAATAAAGAATGGAATAACAGAAGAATTTCACAATGTATGCGGTACTTCGCATAGACAGGTTATTCCAACATAATAATAAAGAATAGAATAACAGAAGATTTTCACCATCTATGCGGTACTTCGCATAGACAAGTTATTCCAACATAATAATAAAGGATGGAATAACAAAAGAATTCACCAGGCATGCGATAGACCGCACAGACAGGTTATTCCAACAGAATAATAAGGAATGGAATAACAAAAGCTCTCTTCATGAATACGAAAGAAATAATACCCCTTACCTTAGAAGAAACTGGATACTGGAATAGTGAGGTAGCAGACTTCTCGTCTTCTTTCTCTCTATAATTTCTCTGTATAATAATTGCTCTATAGCTTTAGTGAATTGGTGAAAAATAATGAAGGAATGAGCTTCTATTTATAGGAAAATATAGTTTTGATAATTGCACATTTTAGGGCTCGAAATATTACAGTATAATACCTTCCTCTTTTCCTTTATTTTTAATTTAGTCCTGCAAGTATTATCAAACTTGCACCACCTCCTCTAATAGTAAATCATGTGAATCAATAGTAAATCATGTGACTCAATAGTTTTAAACATGTGAAAATACGAATTACAGTATAGTACCTCCATATATATATCTCTATTTTTAACTTAGTCATGCAAGTATTATCAATCTTGCACTAACTCCCCTAATAGTACAAGAATGTGAATCAATAGTACACACATGTGAATAAATAGTTATAATCATGTGAATAAATAGCAATTAATTGCTCATTTATCCGGTTAATTACCCGATTGGTCAGTATAACTTCTACACATCAATTAATATTGAAATAAATGTCGATTTCCACTAACACTAATAATTTCAAAACAATGGAACTATCAATTTCATCTTTAATCAACACGAACTTATTCATCAGTGATATTATAACTCACAATATTTAACAACCAGGTCGTTCCCAGGAAAGAGAGGGCTTTTCGATAAGGATTTCTCCTTATTGGCGCGCAATTAGGTGACCAAACCTCTCATTGGCAGAACTTCTAGACATTGTCAATATTGCAAATAATAATATGAATAACTTTGTCGTCTCAATTCTTGATTTAATAATATAACATATTATACAGATGATATTGTGACAATAATTGAATCAATAATATGAGAGATATGATGTAGCAATTACTGTAGCAATAATTGAGTATAACTTAGTGACTTCTTATGTAAGCATCAATAATCAATACCATGTGCTACTATGCAGCCACGCGTATTACTATACTTGTGACACCCCCAAATCCTGGTACTTCATTTCCTCAAGATTTGGTGCTCACTTAATCAAAACAATCATTTATAACTACCCAATTATAATAAAATTGAATAATAAAAACCTGCCCATACAGGATTAAACTCAAATAAAAATCTCCCATGTTATCTAACCTTTAACAACAATCATTCAAATGCAGAAATTAAATAAACTTCATTACAATCTTTAAACCAAAGTCTAATAATAATACTATAAAATCTATTATAGGTCTTCAGTACTTGTTCATCTTTCCTTTTCCCTTACTGGTGCTAGGTATGTCACCAGTTCCAACATTAGCAGTAAGAAATTTTACAGGCAAGAGTGAACAAACAAGGCCCACTTGAAATAATAATAAATAAATCTTTGACCTTTTACATCAATTGCCAATATTAGGCTCAATAGAACTGAACAATATATTCTATTAACTTTATAAACATTATAACATTCACTGAGGGTCTAATGACCACGAATCATGTCCACAGTTATAAGTAATCTTTCAACTTTAACTTTAACAGACATAAGACTATAAGGACTCCATGTACTTAGGGGGATCAACCCTTCGTACAATGTATTGTGCACCACCATTTCAACGCTAAGCGTAAACCTCTATTAAAAGAGTTTTTCATCTCAGTATTTAGAGTACAAGTCCGCACCAAAGGAAGTTTGGTTTGGATAAGCTTTCAAGATAATGTGAAATTCAACGAACATCAACTAAGGAGTAGTTGAATAAGACCAATAACACTATACTATAGAATAATCGTGATTGAATCAAGTATAGTAACTAAAGTCATGCATTAGGAATAATCTAATAGCATACAGTTTGAATAACTATATCATACCTTGCTTGAACAAAACTAAGTCAAGGTTAATTAGAATTGAATAATAAGCATGCATAACATAAATAGTTGTGCATGCTAAACCACAAGTTGCATACAAGAATAACTTGCTCCAAATAACTTACATCATTATATTGTAATCGAATTGAAAATAGTAATTGAATTAACAAGATAATAGATTAGAGAACTGGTATCATCATGAGTAATTAGATACAATGACTTACTCAATAATAGGCAATCTAGCTCTACGAAAGTGTAGAAGTAGCAACTTACAATAATTGTAATTGAATTTGAAAACAATAATGTACCAACGAAATTAAACTCGCACAATGAAGTTTTGAGTTAAAGAACTTGCTCAATTATAAAAATAGAGTTAGAAAACTTGCCTTTAGCACAAGCTAAACCTTACAACTTGAATCAATACCCTATACATATGTCATCATGACATAATTAGTCATTACCAACATTTTATATCTATATAAACAAAATGTATACATCATGTAGGTTAAATTACCAATTCACATAATCAAACTACGTTAATACTAATTAACTCTTGATTACATGCTCATTCATAGTTTAATACTACTGAAATCATCATTTAACATTCATATTATTAACACATACATTTATTTTCAAAATTTGTATACTTAATCAAAACTGTAAGAACCTACTACTAACTCGCGCTGAGGCGCCACAGTTTACACTGTGGTTCGCGCTGCGGCGCTGAGTTGGCACTGCAGCTCGGGTCACTGGCCATTGGTTAGCACTACGGCATGGCACCGGCGCTGCGGTGCCAGAGTCCAGAATCCGGCGACCAAGCTCGGCAACAGTATGCACAAAAGCCAAATTGGCCTAAAAGCTCGAATTTAATAGACCGATTATCATGTAATACACATATAGACTTCATATAAACATATTGTGAAGACTCCTAACATGTTTATACTCATAAAATAACACAAACATCAAAGTTACAACACCCAATTTCAATGTTTTTGGCAAAAACTCCACTGTTAACATTTTTAATGAAATTCAACACTGTGATTTTGTTTTTCAATCAAACCAGAAATTTCAAAACATCATAGTTATGATTATACATACTCTATCAATTTCTATAATCAATTTATCAATCTAACAACTAATTAAACCTTAATTTCTATTTTAAATTAAGCCATATTCATATGTATTTTCATGTAAACACTGTAATATGGTTTTCTTCACAAAACACATACATACATGACTTAAATTTTCTATAATCACATACAAATTCGTGAAACAACCTTATAATCAATAATCATACAAAACTATATACATAACAACAATTAATCCTTTATAAAAATTTTATAGAGAACTTTTTGGAAGAAGAAGTCTAAACTTTTAAAGAAGAGATTAAGCTCCTACCTTTGATTAGGAAGCTGATGGCTATTCTTTTCTCCGATTCTTTTCTCAAAAACCTGTTAGAATCACTCACTCTCTCTAGAGTTTTTCTCAATTTTTTCTCTGTCTTCTTCTTCTTCTTCTCTCTTCTCCCAACTCTAGTTTACGTATTATCATATAACGTATAATAATAATATAGATATTAAGTATATGATTTTAACTGACATCAGTTATAGAATTTTGAAAATCAAAACTTGTTTGGCTAGGCTTAATAAAAAAACTCATTAACCCTTACACCTTGTTTGGTAAACTTAATTATAACAAATGGATTAATCCTTATACCTTTTTTGCTAAAACATCATTAGATTAAAGACTTAATATTTAATAAGACATGTTTGGCAAAACTAAATTAAACTCTTTTAATTTATTTTTAGTAACTCCTTTATAGCAAGGTTATTTGTCACACTTCTATTTAATTAAATAATCAATTAAAATATTAATCTATTAAATTACTTTAACACATAAATCATTATCACAAAACTATAATTTCTTTATAATTATAATTTTATTTAAACAACTAATATTTTAAATTACAATTTCCCATTTAAAATATTATAATTTATTTAAATCATTATAAGCTCTCTAGCTTACTTATTAAATTAAATTGGTATATAAACTCATAAAAATTAATTTTCTTATCTCCTTAATAATTTATTCAACAAATAATTAACTAAATCACATCAACTCAAATTGAACAATTATTTATTCAATAATAAACATAATCCATTAAATACTTATATAAATCAATAAATATTTAATATTATACTTTAAAATTCTGGAATGTTACATCATTCCCTCCTTATAAGGATTCTGTCCTCAGAATCACAACTCAAATAAATCATTCATTACATTCTTCCCTACTTACAAATATTATGTCCCCAGAATTGAAGACACAGATTAAACAAATAACTCAGGGTACTCTTTCAACATTTTCTCTTCGAGTTCCCACGTAGCTTCTTCAGCGTTGTGGTTCCTCCATATCACCTTTACAGAAGGTATCACTTTATTCCTGAGCACTTGTTCTTTCATGTCGACTATCTGGATAGGAACTTCTTTATAAAAAAAATCTTTTTTGAACTGCAACGGTTCGTACTCGATCACATGTTTGTAGTCAAGTTTATATGGTCGTAACACCAAAATATGAAAAACGTTATGAATATTTTCCAACTCTGGAGGTAGAGCTACCTTGTAAGCCACTTCTCCCACTCTTCGCAGCACTTCAAAGGGTCCTATAAATCTCAGGCTTAGCTTTCCCTTTTTACTGAAACGAATTTTTCCCTTCCAAGTAGAAACTTTTAGGAATACAAAAGTTCTTACGTCGAATGCACGATCTTGTCTGTGTTGATCAGCATACTTTTTCTGTCTATCTTGGGCTGCTACTAATCCTGTCCTGATGAGTTTAACAACGTCAGCAATTTGTTGTACCAGTTCTGGTTATAACAGTTGGCGTTCACCGACTTCATCCCAGCATAGTGGAGTTCTGCACTTTCTGCCGTACAATGCCTCGTAAGGTGGCATGCCAATGCTCGCGTGATAACTATTGTTGAAAGAAAATTCCACCAACGATAATTGTTCTTCCCAGCTTCCTTTAAAGTCCATGACACATTCTCTTAGCATATCTTCAAATGTCTGAATTGTTCGTTCGCTTTGACCATCTGTTTGTGGATGATAAGTAGTACTCATTCGTAACTGTGTCCCCATGCATTCTTGTAGTCTCTTCAAGAAATTTGACATGAATCGTGGATCTCTATCAGACACAATTGATACTGGCACTCCATGCCTCGAAACAATCTCTTTAATGTACAATCTTGCCAACAGATCAAGATTAAATCTAATCTTTATTGGTAGAAAGTGTGTTGATTTCGTCAGTCTGTCCACTATCACCCAAATCGCATCGCATCCTCTCTGAGTAGTTGGAAGACCCACCAAATCGCATCGCATCCTCCCATACATTTTCGTGCTTCTTGGATGAATTGAATATTTTGAGCTATGAGCTTCGGTCAAAATTTCGTCTTTCAGTTCTAGCACTGCTGGAACCCAAATTCTTCCCTCGAACCGTAGTAATCCTTCGGTATCGACCTTGAATTTTATATTACCGCCTTCAACCAAATTCTCTTTAATTTTCCCACATTCTTCATCTTGTAGTTGAGCATTCTTCACTTTGTCCACTAAAGTTGGACCAGCTTCTATCTGGAATAGTTGTTCATCAGATTCTTTTGGAAATTTGATTTCCAACTCCAGTTTTGTCATTGCTGAAATGAGCTCCTCTTGAGTTGTTATCAGAATCAACTTCTCCTGACCTTTCCTGCTTAAAGCATCTGCCACCACATTCGCTTTGCCCGGATGATAAAAGATTTCATAATCATAATATTTTATCAATTCCATCCACCTTCTTTGACGCATTTTCAAATCCTTCTGAGTGAAAATATACTTCAGACTTTTGTGGTCTGTGTAGATCTCATATTTCTCTCCATAAAGATAGTGTCTCCATATCTTCAGAGCAAATACAACTGCAGCCAATTCCAAATCATGAGTCGAATACCCTTTCTCATAATCCTTCAGTTGTCTTGATGCATAGGCAATAACTTTGCTGTTCTGCATAAGAACACAACCCAACCCTTTGTGTGAGGCATCACTATACACCACAAAATTTCCTGTATTATCTGGTAATGTCAACACAGGTGTTATACTTAAATTTTTCTTCAAATCTTGGAAACTCTCTTCACACTTGTCCGTCCAAATGAATTTTATAGCTTTCCTTGTCAAATTTGTTAGCGGAGTGCCTATCTTAGAAAAATCATGGATGAATCTTCTATAATAACCAGCCAGTCCCAAGAAACTCCTCACTTCTGACGATGTTCTTGTTTGTTCCCAATTGATTACAGCTTCCACTTTTGATGGATCTACTGAAATCCCATCCTTGTCAATAACATGTCCCAAAAATTGAACACGGTCGAGCCAAAATTTGCAC
The DNA here is from genome assembly GCA_020205505.1 of Panax japonicus. Classification (NCBI taxonomy): domain Eukaryota; kingdom Viridiplantae; phylum Streptophyta; class Magnoliopsida; order Apiales; family Araliaceae; genus Panax; species Panax japonicus. The sequence continues at coordinate 68,066,619 of CM035096.1, forward strand.
TTAGAGAATTTTGCATACAACTTTTCCTTTCTTAGTGTTTCCAATGTCAAACGTAAGTGTTCTACGTGTTCTTCTTGAGTTTTGAAATACACTAGAATGTCATCGATAAATACCACCACAAACTTGTCTAAGAATAGTTTAAACACCCTGTTCATCAGATCCATGAACGCAGCAGGGGCATTGGTTAAACCAAAAGACATCACCAGGAACTCGTAATGTCCATACCGAGTTCTGAATGCCGTTTTAGGTATATCCTCCTTTCTTACCTTCAATTGGTGATACCCACTTCTCAAATCTATTTTCAAGAAATATTTAGCACCCTTCAGCTGATCAAACAAGTCATCTATTCAAGACAATGGTTACCTATTCTTAATAGTGACTTTGTTTAACTTTTTATAATCAATGTAAAGACGCATTAATCCATCCTTCTTCTTAACGAATAAAACTGGCGCTCCCCACGGTGATACGCTTGGTTGAATATATTTCTTGTCCAGCAACTCTTGCAACTGTACCATCAATTCCTTCATTTCTACCGGAGCCATTCTGTACGATGCCTTCGATATCAGTGTTGTTCCCGGTGCTAAGACGATCACGAACTCAATTTCTCTGTCAGGCAGAAGTCCTGGCAAATCTTCTGGAAACACGTCTTCAAATTCTCTCACTACCGGTATTTCTTCTAGTTTCACACCCTTCTTCTGAGTATCGACTGTGTAAGCTAAATAGCCCACACAACCTTGACTCAACAATTTCTTGGCCTGCATAGTCGTCAGATATTGCATTTTTCTACGCGACTTGCTACTATAAAATACTACTTTTGACAGAGTCATAAAGTTTACACACTTCTTGTGGCAATCGATTACTGCTCCATATTTGAACAGCCAATCCATCCCCAAAATTACATCAAATTCCCCGATTCTAATCGGAATCAAATCTACCAACAAGATATTCTCCTTAATGTTCACACTATAATTCTTGTATACAAATCTAACAGGGATTACTTCCTTATTCACAATTTCTATGTTCAAAGGAAAATTCAGTTCTTCTCTAGGCAATTCTAACCTCTTAGCAAATTCATCAGATATAAACGAACAAGCAGCACCCGAATCAAATAATACATAAGAATTTATATCATTGATTGGGATAATACCTGACACTAAATCTTTTGATTGCACCGCATCTTGCACAGTCATGTTGAAGGTTCTGGCTTTGGGTTTGTTTGATGCTGCAGGTCTTACAATGGCCCATGTACTTCTATTGTTACCTCCATTGCTTCTGGTTGTCACTCCTTCCCTCTTCTTAGGGCATTCACGAGCAAAGTGATCCTTGGATCCACACGTAAAGCATACATTCTTCTTTGGTTGAGTGCAATTTGGGGCGATGTGACCCTCCTGGCCACAATTGAAGCAAACTCGTTTCCCCATCAAGTACGCACCCTTGTGAAATTTCCCACATGCCGCACATGCTTCAAACTTTTTTTTTGCTGATTACCCTAATGGTTTCTAGCACCCATGTTCCCATTCCACTTCCTCTTCAAGTTGTTGTTGTTGTTGTTGTTGTTGTTGTTGTTGTTGTTGTTGTTTCCACCGCTACCACCTCCATTCTTAATCTCATTCTCATTCTACTTCTTCTTTTGTTACTGATTGAACTTTGTCACTGCCTCGCCTCCACCTTCAGCGAGTACTGCTTTCTCCATCACCACTGCAAATGTCTTCAACTGGAATAGGGAGACCCTACTGTACAGCCAAGGCTTCAGTCCCTGTTCAAATCTCTTCTCCTTACGCTCGTCTGTGCTGACCTGATATGGCGCAAACCTCGCTAATTCATTGAATTTCGTGGCATACTCAATACCATCATCGTTCCTTGTTTTAGTTCCAGAAACTGCACTTCTAACTGACTCTTCGAACTCTCCGGAAAATAGGTCTCGAAGAACAACTCCTCGAACCTATCCCAGGTCATCACTCCTGGCCCTTCACGAGTTTTATTGGCCTGCCACCAATAACTAGCTTCTGCTTTCAACATGAATGTTGCGAATGCAGTTTTCTGATCATCCCCTACCCTAGCGACATCGAATACTTTTTCTATCTCCATAATCCAGGTCTGTGCTTCGACTGGATTCATAGACCCACGGAATTCAGGTGGTCTAACCGCCTTGAAATCCTTAAACGTTGTACCATGGTTTTGTGGTTGATTCTGCAATGCTCCTGTCAGAAGTGTCACTAGTAGTTGAACGGGGTTACCGTCAACATTTTCGTTATTGGTAGTTCTCTCATTGTTTCTCTGTCGGGGTGGTTCACGTCTAGGAGGCATTTTCTGTTAAAACAAAACATCTATTAGACTATTACTCAGCTTCTTTAAGTATTTTCTAATTAACTTGCCTCCGTAAAAGAAATAACCACATAACACATAACACTTTGAATAAAATAACAACTTTTATTTATTCAAAACCTTTTTGGAAAACATAAAAAAATAGCATCACTGCTATCTACATTACTTCCCTGAACTACAAAAGTTTCAGGACTACATCATAGTCATATCCCATAGGTTGCATAACACTTTGGATTTACAATTTATTTAACCTTTCACTCATCGTACAACAACTATGATGTTCTATTAAGATACTTCTTAGCCCTATCACGTTCTTCCTCCATGACTCAAAACATTGTCCTACGATCTAATACATATGATGGCAGCGTCTCGAACTGAATAGGATATCCCATGACCCGATCTTAAGCTCGATTAATTGTGGTGTCAAATACTTTATCCATCTCTTCCATCTTCATCCTTTTCGCCTGTGAGTTCCTTACTGCTCTTCCAGTTCGTTAATAAGCTTCCTCGTATGCATCTTCAGGTCTTGCCTGATAAGTAGGTTTTATACCTACTTATTCGGTATCTATTACTTGAATTTATTGCTTAAACTCATGTTTCTTAGTTACTTTTCATTTTGATAGAAACGTAATTCATACATTTAATTATCCCTAATTTTGTCCTTTTAATTATATTAGTTTATTAAATTAATATGTTTTATTTTATTTTGTAGAATTTAATATTTATTGCAATAAAGTCAAAATCTTGGTGATCAAGCAATATTTAATGCTCTTATTCATATAAGGAATGTCCAAGAAGAATCCTACAAGGAGAATGAAAGAGGTGGAACAATCTTAGTGCAATTCAAATCCAACAAGAGAAAGAAAAGTCTATCTAGAAGATGTTTTTGAGAAGTTGATTGCTACTAGGAAGTTGAATACTACATGGAAAGGGAATCAAAGTGTCCAAGTTCAATGAATCTAAATTAGGGTTCAAAGTTATTTTCCCTATAAATAGGCCTCTTATTTTAGAGAAAGGCATTACTTGTTAATTTATTTTTCTTAGTTTTTCACTAGTGTAGGAGGGGTAAGATATTTAGAGTTTGTCTCTCTTATTCCAATCACGTGTGGAACATACTGTCAGGGAGTATTTGTCACTTTCTTTTATTTACATAATAGAAATTCTCTTTTTAATTATTGTTCTTATTTCATGCGAATATTAGTACTAATATTATTTGTTTTTGTTTTTAATTCCATGGCTAGTTAAATTTCTAATACCTAGGATTATGATGAAACTAAATATTTCATAACTATATTTTCTTTCCGTTCCTAAATTAATGCCTAATTATTTTCACCTTCATATTTTCCTCCGCATAAATTGCATATGATTTTTATATTGATTGCGAGGTTTTGATAAGTTATAGTTAATCTGTGAATTTTTCATAACTTATGCTGGTCCATATTAATTATATGAATCATTATTTTTAAAGGGAAGGGGAAATAATTTGGGAATTGATTTAGGAAATAAGAAATTATTTATTATGTTAATATTTGGTGGATTCTAATTCTTAGGTATCTTTTCTCATTAATAGTGTTCATTATTAATTAATAGTTTGCATAATTTAGTTAAAAAATCTTATCCACCATTTTTATTTCTAATTTGCCTAAAATATTAATTAAGGATATATTAAAGAATTAATCTAGTCTCTGTGGGTTCGACTTGTACTTGCCAGTTCTTCAATTCGACACTGTGCACTTGCAGTACATATTTTTAACACATCAAGTTTTTGGCGCCGCTGCCGGGGACTAGAATTAATTTTTATTTATTCGAATTAGTTTTAACTCATTTTTTTTTCAGGATTATTGAAGCGGATCGAAGAAGCGAAAAGATAAAGATTTTGTTGCTGTGCTTTCTTCGGTACTTCGTATCTCCATATTTTTTTTTGAAATAAAAAAAATAAAAAAAGTAGTAGTTTAGTTTTTTTATATATATATTTTTTTTATTTGTCGCGTTCATGCATTCACTCACGTAGAGCACATCCTGTTAGGTTTTATTTTTTATTTTTTATTTTTTTGTCAAATATAAACTGTGGTGATTGCTGGAGGATTGAGGTACGTCAAAATTTCTCCTTCTTGCGTAATTCACAAAGTTTTAGGACATTTTATTTGTTTATAGTTTTTTTTATTTGTGCATTTTTCATCTTTAATCTAACATTAAGGACACAACCTGTAATAAGATAAGGTGGGGATTTCATCACCCTTCATTGGCCCACAAATAACCCAATTTACATTTTGCATGACCATGACCTAATAAAATCAAGTAGACATTGGCCCCTAGGACTCTCGAGCTCAATTAGGACAAGAAACTCCAAGAGGAGTTTGAATTTTAAATTAATCAAACTACTGGTGTCTAGGCAAGTGGTTCAAAAGGTATACGCCTAAAGATTGTGTGGTTATTCAATTAGTCACCGTTTCTACGGAGAGACTCCCGCCTTTCTTACACTTACCTGGCTAGTGGTATGATTAATTTCGAATTTGGTGGACCTTGCGGTGTAACTTGGAACAGTTAGGAGCTGTCTAGATTTTATTTAGGTTAACCTTAGAAGTAATTTTTTGTTTATTTTTTTTTTTGTGCTTATCTGATTATTTGCTAATTAGTGTATACAAAAAGTGTGGATTAGGGACGAAACATCACGATTAGTGAGAAAACTTGATTTTTCGGATTTCACTTTAAAAGATCTCACTTTAACAAAAAAGGAGGGCGCCCAAACTGTTTCTTTAAGGGATCGATGTTATCATTCCCGCTCTGCCCAACCTTCATGTATTAGTCTACCACCGGAAACTGGTAATAATTTTGAACTTAAGCCACATTTTATAAATATGTTACCTAGGTTTACGGGGATAGAAGATGCATATTTATTTATTCAGGAATTTGAGGAAGTTTGTGCCTTAATGAAAATCCAACAATTGTCTGATGACTCAATTAGGCTAAGATTTATAACATTTGCTTTAAAAGATAATGCTAAAAAGTGGTTATATAGCTTACCAAATAATTCCATATCAACCTGGGAGGGATTTGTCGTTACATTTCTAAAAAAATATTTTCTAAATCATAAAACTTCTAAAATTAGGACTGCAATTCATCAATTTCGCCAACTTGAAAAAGAGTCCTTTTGGAAATAATTTGATAGATTTAAAATTTTGTTATCCCAGTGCCCACACCATGGAATTGAGAAATGGAGATTGTGTCAAATTGCCTATGAAGGTTTAGACTATCCCACTAAAACAATGTTAGAGTCAATGTGTCAAGGGGATTTTCTGAATAATGATGAGGAGAAGGCTTGGGAGTTTTTAGAAGACTTAGCAGAAAAAACCATGCAATGGGAAACCACCCGAGAGACAGATAAACCTAGTTCATCTAGGGGTGTTCATACAATTGACAATTCAATTGCTACAGAAGTTAAGTTGGCTGGTGTACTTAAAAGACTTGAAGATTTAGAAACTAGGGGATAACACGTGAACCAAGTCTCAACACCTACACCTTTGTGTCTAAAGTGTAATTCACCAAGCCATGTGATTGAGGAATGTCCTAGAGTCGTGCCCCAATTTGAAGAATATGAACAAGTCAATGCAATGTTTCAACGACCTAGGAATGACCCATTTGCACCCACTTTTAATCCTGGTTGGAGGAATCATCCTAATTTTTCATGGAACCAAGGACCGTACCCAAATAATTCTTCAAATCAGTTCAATCAGTCTCTAAATCAATCTTTTCAACCTTACCAAAAGTCAAATCCTGGTCCGTACCAAAATTCAAATCCAGCACCTCAATATCTACCAGGTTTTTCTAATGAAAGTGAGAGGAGACTTAACACCTTAGAGAAGAGTGTGGAAACTTTAATAAAATCTCAGTAAAGCACTAACCAAACCATTTCTCGCTTAGAGATCCAAATGAGTCAATTGGCCACTGCAGTTAGTGAAAGAGAGAAGGGGAAACTTCCTAGTCAACCCGAGACCAATCCAAAATTTTCAGTCCCTACTCAAAAACCTTATCATGTTAATTCACTTGAAAACAACCAAGTCAATCATGTGAATTTTGTAATTTCTTTAGGGTCTGAAAATTATTTTAATAATCATGCTGGCATTGAGAAAATTTTAAACGTTGAATCTAACAATCCATCTAAAAAGTCAGTCCAGCCAGAAAAGGCCACAAACTCTGAGTCAGTAGTTCCATCTACTAAGCTTGTGTCAAAAAATTATCAACCCAATTCTTCTAAATTAAATGAAAAAGTCTTTAAACCAAAAGCCCCATTCTCTCAAAGACTTATTTCAAACAAGCAGTCGGCCAAGTTGGACAAAATTCTAGAAGTGTTCAAACAAGTGAAAATTAACATTCCTCTTCTAAATGCCATTCAACAAGTTCCCTCATATGCTAAATGTCTAAAAGATTTGTGCACACATAAAAGAACCACTCATGTTCCTAAGAAAGCTTTTCTAACAGCCCATATTAGTTCTATCTTGTCATGTCAAGTCCCAGTAAAGTATAAGGACCCCGGTTGTCCTACTATTTCATGCATCATAGGTGACACATTAATTGAAAAGCCTTTGCTTGATTTAGGAGCTAGTGTTAACCTGTTACCATTTTCTGTGTATGAAACCTTAGGCTTAGGAGAGTTGAAAAAGACAAGTGTCACACTCCAACTAGCTGACCGTTCCGTTAAAGTGCCAAAAGGAATAGTTGAAGATGTACTCATTAAGGTTGGTGATTTTGTCTTCCCTGTTGAATTTATTGTTCTTGAAACTCAACCTGTTGTAAATCCCAATGGTCAAATTCCGGTCATTTTAGGTAGACCATTTCTAGCAACCTCTAATGCGTTAATTAATTGTAAAAATGGGCTAATGAAATTGACATTTGGAAACATGACAATTAACTTAAATGTGTTTAATGTGGGAGAGCCACCTAGTGATTTTTTGGACCAACCCATTAAAGTAAACATGATACAAGAGTTGTCAATGATCCAAGAAATAAATGAAAATAGACTCTTGATTGAAAAAGATCCAATTGATTTTTTCTGAAATCACCTTGACCAAAATTGGAATGAATCTGAATATTTAGATAAGGTCAATGAGCTGTTGAGATCCACTACAAATAAGTCAACTAAACTAGAACATGTATTTGAACCAACTCTTCCATCATTTGAACATGTTAATGAAAGTTTTCGTGAGGTAACCTTGAAGCATAACTGTGATGAAAATTCTGACTATTTTCAATTTTCTAGACCTCCTGAAAATAATGAAAAGTTCACACTCACTTATCCATTTGTAACATTCATTTTTAGTCACATAATTTTTAGGATTTATAAAATTTGTAGATATGTACATTTGTTTTCTTTCTCACCACATCTTCTTGCAGAACAAATGCCCCGCATACAAGGTACAATTCTTTCATATCTTTGTTCTCTTTTCTACATTTGCATACATTGAGGACAATGCATGATTTAGGTATGGGGGGGAGTTTGTTTGTATTAGATTTTTTTTCTTTTTACGAAAAAAAAACACAAAAAAATTAAAAAATTAAAAAAAATTTGTTTGACTTTTTATGAATTGAATTAATTCTAATAAGTGTTTATGGAGCAAAGCACATGAGTGAGATTGAAAGATTTAGAACTCTTGAATTGTTGATAAGATACAAAATCTTAGTTCAAAACACCATCTGGATTTAAAATTGATTTCATAAGCATTTTTGCACTTCACATTTGCACTAATTCTTAGTTGTGGGGTATAAACCATGATTCGAGTAATTTCAAAAAAAAAAAAAGAAGAAGAAAGAAAAAAAAAGAAAAAAAATGAAGTTGAGAAAAGTTGAAAAAAAAGAAATAAATAACTGCTTCAATGTCCATTAAACGAAATAACTGGGTATCCAAGCCTTGGGAAGCATCGATATTCACGCTGAAAAGTATGATGGATAAAAGCAGCTTGACTAGTCTAATTTTGTGGCCTTTGTTACTCGAGTTAGTAAATCCTTAGGGGTGTCTCTACACCTAGTGCCCTAAAGCCATCTGGTTTGGGAGTCATTGGTCCAACGCTCGCTCTACATGGGTAACTCTGAAAAGCCTAAGAAAATGAGACATTGCACAAGTCAAGAATAAAAAAATGGAGAAAAAGAAGGAAAAAAAGAAAGACAAAGAAAAAAAGAGAGTTTGCTTGATTTTCATGATAAAAATCCCTACTAAGAGAGTTGCATCACATATACATGCATGCATTACATGAAATTGATTTAATGAAGGATGGTGTCTAAAATGAAGATCGAGTATTTTTGATAACCTGAAAGTGTGATTTTGAATTTAATCTTGCTTATGTATATTGCCCTTAAATATTTAGAAGTTTTCTTTCAATTTCATAATTTGTTGAACCCAAAAATATTTTTAAATTTTGTGGGTATATTCACTGCAAACCCTCACGAGACACAACTCGTCCACTTGGGGTAACCTTGGGGTTTAAAGGCTTGTTGCACATGCTAAGTGCAATCGTGTTTCCTACGAAAATGGGGTATTATAATTTTTGTTTTATTTTTATTTTTTATTTATTTTACTCGAGGACGAGTAAAAGCTAGGTATGGGGGTTTTTGATAGAAATTTAATTCATACATTTAATTATCCCTAATTTTGTCCTTTTAATTATATTAGTTTATTAAATTAATATGTTTTATTTTATTTTGTAGATTTAATATTTATTGCAATAAAGTCAAAATCTTGGTGATCAAGCAATATTTAATGCTCTTATTCATATAAGGAATGTCCAAGAAGAATCCTACAAGGAGAAGGAAAGAGGTGGAACAATCTTAGTGCAATTCAAATCCAACAAGAGAAAGAAAAGTCTATCTAGAAGATGTTTTTGAGAAGTTGATTGCTACTAGGAAGTTGAATCCTACATGGAAAGGGAATCAAAGTGTCCAAGTTCAATGAATCTAAATTAGGGTTCAAAGTTATTTTCCCTATAAATAGGCCTCTTGTTTTAGAGAAAGGCATTACTTGTTAATTTATTTTTCTTAGTTTTTCACTAGTGTAGGAGGGGTAAGATATTTAGAGTTTGTCTCTCTTATTCCAATCACGTGTGGAACATACTGTCAGGGAGTATTTGTCACTTTCTTTTATTTACATAATAGAAATTCTCTTTTTAATTATTGTTCTTATTTCATGCGAATAGTAGTACTAATATTATTTGTTTTTGTTTTTAATTCCATGGCTAGCTAAATTTCTAATACCTAGGATTATGATGAAACTAAATATTTCATAACTATATTTTCTTTCCGTTCCTAAATTAATGCCTAATTATTTTCACCTTCATATTTTCCTCCGCATAAATTGCATATGATTTTTATATTGATTGCGAGGTTTTGATAAGTTATAGTTAATCTATGAATTTTTCATAACTTATGGTTGCCCATATTAATTATATGAATCATTATTTTTAAAGGGAAGGGGAAATAATTTGGGAATTGATTTAGGAAATAAGAAATTATTTATTATGTTAATATTTGGTGGATTCTAATTCCTAGGTATCTTTTCTCATTAATAGTTTTCATTATTAATTAATAGTTTGCATAATTTAGTTAAAAAATCTTCTCCACCATTTTTATTTCTAATTTGCCTAAAATATTAATTAAGGATATATTAAAGAATTAATCTAGTCTCTGTGGGTTCGACCTGTACTTGCCAGTTCTTTAATTCGACACTGTGCACTTGCAGTACATATTTTTAACACATCACATGCATTTCATGTTCATTTTGTAGGTTATACGTTTGGGAGCGGTGTGAGCGACTATTGATAAGGAAAAGCAAGGAAAATGCAATGAAAAAGTAATCTGGACATCGTTTATGGTTTCATGTTCAATTCATGTTCTTGGCTTGGAGCTTAGACTATATTGTAGAGCGTTTTCTTAGCTTTTTTGAACATCTTGAATCATTCAAATTGGAGTTCGGATGAAAGAGTTATGACATTTCTACCAACGGACGTTGAACTTCACCGTTTTGGGTGGTCATTTGCATAGCAGTCACTTCCAGTCCAATTTTCGACCATCATGCGTTTGTTATTTTTGAAATATCAAAGAATGAAAGTTGTAGATCTCGTCGATAGCTTCGATTTGATAGGTTGCGGTCCCCGTAACTCCACTCGGTTTAAAAGTTATGGTAATTTTAGCAGAGGAGGTTCCAGCAAAAAATTAATTGGCAGTTTGCACCTTAGCCGGGGCTGGACGTTTTTGTGCCTTAGGACCCAGCCGGGGCTGGGATCCTGGGCGTTTTAGCAGATCACTATCTAGCCGGGGCTGGGTTTTTGCAAGGGAAAAGGCCAGCCAGGGCTGGCCTATGAGCGGAATGAGTAGATTTTGTCTGAATTTGAGTCCGAAAAGGATTGTTTTGAGTTGTTTGATTCAAGGACTTCCAATAGGACTTAAAGACATGTACAAAGGCTTTTAAAAGGAGGGGAATAACACAGATTAGAGGGGATTTATTGAGAGATTAGGGAGTTTTTGGAAGAATTCTATTAGATTAGATTAGAGTAAATTAGATCAAAACACTAGTTTTTATGAGATTTGGAGATTGATGCAGCTTGGAGACCATTGAAGATTCAAAGTAGGAGCAAAGAGGGAGCGTCAAATCTACAGACAATAGATTCTATCTTCTTTACTTCTTCTATTTTTGTCTTTTAATGATTATTCAATTGTGGATTCCTAGTTTAAATTCAATAATCATGAACTAATTCTTTGTTTGAGATTATAATGAATCTTATTGTGTAGTTTATTTTAATATGCTTCGTTATCAATTATTATGTTCTATTGAGAGGATTGTCTATTGTGATTTGGACTTAATTGTTTAATTGCTTGGCCATCAATTACTGTGATAATCTATATGAACTCGAGAGATGAAGTATAGATTTAGATCTAATCATGATAGCATGTGTTCAAGATTTTGTTAATAGCTTAAACTTGATGAGTGTTAAGGTAGAGATATACTTGACATCGCATGTAATCGGATAGAGAACTTATTCTTCAAACTTCTTCAATTGTAATTCACATAGAGATATAGTGGGTTAGTTGATTAAGGTGTTTAACGAATTTCTATCTTAATTGTGGATTGACGTTAATACGGTATTAGTGTATCGAGAGGTGGTTAATACTACTCTAGTGTTCTTGATTAACAATTCAGGATAGAGAATAATTGATGAGAAGTGTGTTAACTTAAATGAAGCAATAAGTGAAGTTGTGATCTTAAATCTCCATAGTCTTAATTTAATTAGTGGAATAGTAGTTAATTTATATAGTTTATAATTCATTCATTTAAATAAGATTGAGTTGGTTACGGGTTAGTACTTGGTGATTTTTATTAAATAATTCTCTGTGGGAACGATACTCAACTTATCACTTTATTACTTGTTGACCACGTATACTTGCATATTGTGCGTAACTAGATTTTACCCAATAAGTTTTTGGCTCTTAGCAGCTTCCTCTCTCAGCTTGTTCTTCAGTTCCACGACCATCTCAATCAGTTGTTCCTTCTCTTCTTCAGTCTGTATTAGTTTCTCCTCGGCGTTTGTCAGTCGTTCCTCACAATCCTGGATCTCTCCGTCTTTTTGTGTCATTGCAGTCTGTTGTTTAGCTACTATATCCTGCAACTCCTCAATTGTATCCTGAAGTTCTATGTTACGGTCATGCACCTCATCGTATATACGACCTGCTATTGAGTTAAGTGGAATCCTTTCCTCCTCGTCCTCATCATCCTCATCCTCTTGTGGTAACTCAATGGGATTCTCCTCGTCTGTCTCCACATCATCATCCTCATCCTCAACTACCATGACCAACGGGGCTGACTCCCGTGGCAGTAATTGTTCCCAAACTACCTGAGTGTCGCGAGGCTCCTCCTCTATAGGCATTTGAGGTCCCTCCTCCCTAGCCTGACTGGATTCTCCGACATTAGTCATCCAGACAACAAATTTTTAAAGTTTTAATTATTAATCATTACTATTCGACACTCACGAGTACATAATTTAAAATCACATAAGCACATAAGTGTTTTATTACTTCTTTCCTAAAACTCGATAAGAGTTAACTCCACTATCTTTTCAAAGGTTACTTCCTAAGGCTTTTCCCCCACCTAAGGTTCATAACCTAAAGCTTTGATACCAACCTGTGACACCCCCAAATTCTGGTACTTCATTTCCTCAAGATTTGGTGCTCACTTAATCAAAACATTCATTTATAACTACCCAATTATAATAAAATTGAATAATAAAAACCTGCCTATACAAGATTAAACTCAAATAAAAATCTCCCAGGTTATCTAACCTTTAACAACAATCATTCAAATGTGGAAATTAAATAAACTTCATTACAATCTTTAAACCAAGTCTAATAATAATACTATCAAATATATTATAAGTCTTCAGTACTTTTTCATCTTTCCTTTTCCCTTATTGGTGCTAGGTACGTCACCAGTTTCAACTTTAGCTGTAAAAAATTTTATAGGCAAGAGTGAGAAAGCAAGGCCCACTTGAAATAACAATAAATAAATCTTTAAACTTTTACATCAATTGCCAATATTAGGCTCAATAGAACAGAACAATATATTCTATTAACATTATGAACATTATAACATTCACTGAGTGTCTAATGACCACGAATCATGTCCACAGTTATAAGTAATCTTTCAAATTTAACTTTAACAGTCATAAGACTATAAGGACTCCACGTACTTAGGGGGATCAACCCTTCGTACAATGTATTGTGCACAACAATTTCAATGTTAAGCGTAAACCTCTATTAAAAGAGTTGTTCATCTCAGTATTTAGAGTACAAGTCCACACCAAAGGAAGTTTGGTTTGGATAAGCTTTCAAGATAATTTGGAATTCAACGAACATCAACTAAGGAGTAGTTGAATAAGACCAAAAATACTATACTATAGAATAACCATGATTGAATCAAGTATAGTAACTAAAGTCATGCATTAGGAATAATTTAATAGCATACAGTTTGAATAACTATAGTATACCTTGCTTGAACAACACTAAGTCAAGGTTAATTAGAATTGAATAATAAGCATGTATAGCATAAATAGTTGTGCATACTAAACCACAAGTTGCATACAAGAATAACTTGCTCCAAATAACTTACATCATTATATTGTAATCGAATTGAAAACAGTAATTGAACTAACAAGATAATAGATTAGAGAACTTGTATCGTCATGAGTAATTAGATACAATGACTTACTCAATAATAGGTAATCTAGCTCTACGAAAGTGTAGAAGTAGCAACTTACAATAATTGTAATTGAATTTAAAAATAATAATGTACCAACGAAATTAAACTCGTACAATGAAGTTTTAAGTTAAAGAACTTTCTCAATTATAAAAATAGAGTTAGAAAACTTGCCTTTAGCACAAGCTAAACCTTACAACTTGAATCAATACACTATACATATGTCATCATGACATAATTAGTCATTACCAACATTTTATATCTATATAAACAAAATGTATACATCATGTAGGTTAAATTACCAATTCACATAATCAAATATGTTAATACTAATTAACTCTTGATAACATGCACATTCATAGTTTAATACTACTGAAATCATCATTTAACATTCATATTATTAACACGTAACATTTATTTTCAAAATTTGTATACTTAATCAAAACTGTCAGAACCTACTGCTAACTCGCGTTGCGGCGCCACAATTTACACTGTGGTTCGCGCTACGACGCTGAGTTGGCGCTGTGGCTTGGGTCACAGGCCATTGGTTGGCACTGCGGTGCGAGATTTGTACTGTTGGGCCGCGCTGCGGCGCCAGACTCCAGAATCTGGCGACCAAGCTCGGCAACAGTATGCATAAAAGCCAAATTGGCCTAAAAACTAGAATCTATTAGACTGATTATCATGTATAGACTTCATATAAACATATTGTGAAGACTTCTAACATGTTTATACTCATAAAATAACACAAACATCAAAGTTACAACACCCAATTTCAATGTTTTTGGCAAAAACTCCATTGTTAACATTTTTAATGAAATTCAACACTGTGATTTTATTTTTCAATCAAAACAGAAATTTCAAAACATCATAGTTATGATTATACATACTTGATCAATTTCTATAATCAATTTATCAATCTAACAACTAATTAAACCTTAATTTCTATTTTAAATTATGCCATATTCATATGTATTTTCATGTAAACACTGTAATATGGTTTTCTTCACAAAACACATACATACATGACTTAAATTTTCTATAATCACATGCAAATTCATGAAACAACCATATAATCAATAATCATATAAAACTATATACATAACAACAATTAATCCTTTATAAAAATTTTACAGAGAACTTTTTGGAAGAAGAAGTCTAAACTTTTAAAGAAGAGATTAAGCTCCTACCTTTGATTGGGAAGATGATGGCTATTCTTTTCTCCAATTCTTTTCTCAAAAACCTGTTAGAATCACTCACTCTCTCTAGAGTTTTTCTCAATTTTTTCTCTGTGTTCTTCTTCTTCTTCTTCTTCTTCTTCTTCTTCTTCTTCTTCTTCGTCTTCTCTCTTCTCCCAACTCTAGTTAACGTATTATCATATAACGTATAATAATAATAATATGGATATTAAGTATAGGATTTTAACTGACATCAGTTATAGAATTTTGAAAATCAAAAGCCATAAGGCTTGTTTGGCTAGGATTAATAAAATAACTCATTAACCCTTACACCTTGTTTGGTAAACTTAATTAAAATAAATGGATTAATCCTTATATCTTGTTTGCTAAAACATCATTAGATTAAAAACTTAATATGTAATAAGACATGTTTGGCAAAACTAAATTAAACTCTTTTAATTTATTTTTATTAACTCCTTTATAGCAAGGTTATTTGTCACACTTCTAATTAATTAAATAATCAATTAAAATGTATTCAAAAAAATAATCAATTAAAATATTAATCTATTAAATTACTTCAACACATAAATCATTATCACAAAACTATAATTTTTTTATAATTATAATTTTATTTAACTAACTAATATTTTAAATTATAATTTTCCATTTAAAATATTATAATTTATTTAAATCACTATAAGCTCTCTAGCTTACTTATTAAATTAAATTGGTTTATAAACTCATAACAATTAATTTTCTAAAATCCTTAATAATTTATTCAACAAATAATTAACTAAATCACATCAACTCAAATTGAACAATTATTTATTCAACAATAAACATAATCCATTAAATACTTATATAAATCAATAAATATTTAATATTACGCTTTAAAATTCTGAAATGTTACAGTACTTTTACTATCGAGTAGTTCAACAGTTTTAACGGTAACACTTTCGCCGTTATTTTTATAAAAAGATAATTCTGTCATTTTCTAACTACAACAATACTTCCGTTGTGGGGTCCACCGATGATTGTGTCGTCATACGGATATTCCCCGATAAAAAGAATATTCCCCGACCAAACTAATATTTTATAACAACTTGCATACTTTGCAAAATTTATAAATATTACCCACAACTATAACATTATATCAAATCCACACCATAATATTAAAAAAATATTTTGAGAAATTTAAATCTTTATTCATAAAATTTGGGGTCTCATAATCTCCTCTCCTTATGAAATTTCGCCCTCGAAATTTACGTACGTACCTGGTATGCCGAAGAGATGAGGATACCTTGACTTCATTTCAGATTCTAACTCTTGAGGTATAACCTTTGAGTGTTGAATATGATCCTTCTTATTCAAGATTTTAACATGTATCTCCTCACACGTTAAATCTTCCGCTATCTCGTCTAGCTCTAATTTAATAACGTGGTTCGGGTCATCCAGATATTTACGTAACATCGATACATGAAAAAAAACGTTATGAACACGCGACATACTTGGCGGTAATATGAGTCTATAGGCCACAGTTCCTACTCGATCAAGGATTTCAAATGGGCCAATAAAATTGAGGGTTGAGATTTCCTCTCTTCGTCGATTCTTGCTTCTAGAATAACGCCCTCTTGAACCTTCTTCTTCACATTCATCAGCTCTGAGTATATAGCTTGCACGACTTTAACTTTATCGATTAAAGTCGATTCTACCCGTATATTTGATATCACCACGTGGGTCCTTAGATTCTTTAACTCTATCTTCACCATTTGTAAGTTATACGAAATGGGTTTTTGTGTTAACAACATCGCACTCGTAAACGCATATGATCTTCTACTCAACGCATCAGCTACCACGTTCGCTCTTCCACGATGATATTGAATGGTATAATCGTAATCTTCAACAGCTCGAGCCAACGTCCTTGGCGCATGTTATGTTCGTTCTAGGTGAAGAAATATTTAAGGGTTTTAGAAATGGGTTTTGTACTGGGGTCAATACAAAATTTGATTTCACGCTCTAGAGGTATGCTAGGAAGTCTTCAAGAATATGTCAGGAAATTTATTAACAATAGAAATATCATTCAAAACTGTGACTCTCATCTAAGACTTGGATAACACATGTAATGAAAGTTTCTCCTAACGAAGTTTCAACCGATAAGTCAAAGTCTAATTTCTCCGGAGTCAAATTTAAACGTTGAGCGTAAATAGAAGAAATAAAAGAATTGGTAGAATCGGTATCTAATAAGGTATAGACTTCGCAAGAATTTATAATTAACTAACCTGTGCTAACTTCGTTTGGGTTATTTGCTTTTTGAGAAGTCACAAAAAACACTCTCCCTGAAACCACCGACTTTGTTTTGTCTGTATCCGCCTTTGGTGCCACCGTCCAATCTAAACTTAACTTTGGTGCACGACAAAATCGTGCTATGTGACCATCTTTTCCAAAATTAAAACATACCTTGGAAGGTTGTGAACAGTTTGGACGTATGTGTCCCTCCTCTCTGCATCTGTAGCATATAATTGGTGGTCGTTCTCCTTCCTTAAAAACGGTTGTTGGTGCTACTATCTTTCCATCATTGTTGAGCCTTCTCTTCTTCAAATTTCCACTTCTATTATCTGAGCCATGATTACCACCGAAGTGGTTACCATTCTTGGCATGATAATTTCCCGCACGATAGTTATCATTGTTCCGATGGCCGTTGCCACCGGTATGATTATTATCGTGTTATTTCTCGTTACCTTTGGGTTGTGTTGACTCATTATCGCGCTCCAATAACTGAGCCCTATTCACAACATCTGAATATAAACAAAGTTTGTGAGAAATGAGGTATTGACGTATATCGGGTTTTAAACCTCTTAGAAATATTCGCGTCATTCGCTCCTTATTATCGACCAAATGGGATGCAAACCGGGATAACTCTGGAAATTTAGCCTTGTATTGCGACACGGTCATATTGTTTTGCTCCATTGCACATCTCAAAAATTTTAGATGTCATTCTCAAATACTGTCATAAAACAAGGGTTAATTAAACAAATTAACATATCACATATTATCCTTTATTCTGACCGACCAATTAAATACAAATTAAACTTAGGTAGGTCATACTAGCAAAAGAATATCCCGTCTCTCCCCTCCTAGTTCTTGTCTCACATCTCAGCCAGGGAGCATATCCCTTTGCTTTGATACCAACTGTGACTCTCCCAAAATAAGTATACATCACCCATCTTGAGTCGCCAAATACATGGTACATAAATCAAATACAAACTTAATTATACAACTGTCGTGTAACATACGACAAAACATAATCTAAGAGTTTTAATAAGAATATTGTCATCTAGACAATATCCACTCTCAATGGAGTTCTCATTACATTTATTGTCACACTATTTTATAGAATAGTTGTAAAGCCCCCAAAACCGGGTACATGAAACCCAAACTCTGTGCTTCACGATACCATTTCTATGAGCGGAATAATACTAATAATAATAACAATAATATAAAATCAAACTTAATTTACATTTATCAGAGTCTAATCCCAAGTACGCGACCTTTAAACATTCATTTACATGATACTTAATAGTTATCATTGTCTTAATAAAGTCATACTATTACATAGAATACCAAAAATCTTATTATGTTTGCTTTCCTTTTCCTTTGTTTCTGCATGATCCTTCAAGTTGATCACGATTGTCTGAAAACATTTAAATTAAGCAAGGATGAGCATTTGAGTGCCCAACAAGTAATAGCAATTATAATTATATTTAGCTCAAAGGATTAAATGTTTTCTTTATACATCACTTCTACAACGATTCAATAGTTGTGAAGTAAACTGATCCGATAATAATAACATAACAATTCTATCTCAAATTTTTGAAACTACGTATTGACTATAAAGGGGGTTTAAGTGACATACTATGAACATTGATTTAAATTTTCGATAAGGTTTAGCAGAACTTCATCTGCAAACCGTCATAACTTACAGGCGCGAGGGTGATCATCCCAATGTGCCCTGTATTGATCAATACTACATTGCAAGAACGATATTATCGTTCACTCTGTCCGCCTTGGGCACATAAAAGTTTTTCCGTGATCGGGATGTTCATACTTAGTCTGGAATCCGAACCAAAATAATTTGATTGGATACGAAAAGGTTTTATCATATTCAACGATGTTCTGAATCGGTGTCTAGCTGATCAAGTAGCTTAGACGGCTTATATATATATATATATATATCAACATGTGTTTAACTACAATGACTATCCAAATGGGGACACTTGTATAACCATATTTTCAAATTAACGAACAGAATATATATATATGAGTTATATAATATAATATCATGTTGATAAACAATGATCGGATATAGAATATATCACAATAGGGTTAATAATATAGCATAATAATGATATAATTCTGAAACTTCTTACTCATATCCATTGTATAAAGGAAATGCAAAGGTAAGATACTTGCCTGATGCGCTGCTTACAGTTCGTAACTTAGTTCTATCTTTATATAACACCTATCAGTAATAAGATCATTTGATCGATTAGAATAACATACTATAACACATAGCACTGCTTATTGCAGTCAGCACATAACATAATCACATTGTCATATATGTTCCACAACCATTGAAACACAAATAAACACATATCTAATCAAATTAACTAAGTTCAGATCAATTTCTGAAACATGTCGGTGTACCGACAACTTTATCGGGTAATTATCGAGTCTAAGATTCTATTTCATAACTCAATATCTATAAATATCAGTCATATTATTTTTAAATGACTTATAATAATTTTAAAATATTTATTATAATTTATCATGAATTTTCAAACATCAAAATCATTATTAAATAATTTAAATATTAAACAATTCTATTATTATTAATATTTAATTAATATTAAACTATTAATGAAATCATTTTCAAAATATTAAAGTTATTTATAATAACTCAAAATACTTTTAACGTATTAATATTACCCTTAAATGATTTTTAAAATATTTAAAATTATTTTTAAATAATTACCATTAATATTATTAATGTACTATTTATCAAACTATTAAAAGTCTTTAATCATTACTTAAAATATTTTTAATTCATTTATATCTTTTTTAAATAATTTTTAAATTAATAAACACATTTTTAAACTATTTATTTAATATAATTATTAAATAAATTTAATATCATTAGTAATTATTAATATTAAATTATTAATGAAATTATCCTTTAAATATTAAAAGTTATATTTTATAACTTAAAATATCTTTAAACACTTTATTTTTATTTAAAATGATTTTTAAAATAATAAAATCATTTTTAATTTAATTTATTTAATATAATTATTACATAACCTTAATATCATTAATAATAATTAATTAATAAAATTTACCTTTAAATATTGAAAGTTATATTTTATAACTTAAAATATTTTTAAATACCTTATTATCATTTAAAATGATTTTTAATATAATAAAATTATTTTTAATTAATTTATTTAATTCATTTAGTAAATAACTTAATGATCATTAATATTAAATAACTAATGAAATTTCCTTTAAAATATTAAAAGTTATATTTTATAACTTAAAATATTTTTAAATAACTTATTATCATTTAAAATGATTTTTAATATAATAAAATCATTTTAATTAATTTATTTAATGCATTTAATAAATAAATTAATTATCAATAATATTTAAATAAATACTAATATTTATGAAAAATATTTTGAATTATTAAAAGTTAATTTTTATAATTTAAAAATAATTTTTAAAATAATTTTTGTAATTTTCAAAAATTAATTACTATTTTTAAATACTTTTCAGAATTTTAAATAATTAATTTTAATAAAAGTGTTGCTAAAGACTGCCTATAGCGACAGAACCTTCGTTATAGGTGTTCTTCGTGTTCTTGGCTAAACCCAGAACATTCATGTTAGTTTTCGAGTGGCTTAGTTTGACCAATCATAATTTAGTGTGTGATGTGTTTCTGGAAATTCTGTTGATTATATTGTGTATTGCTAATGCAAGACTACAAGATACAACAATAAAAAGGATCATATCATGCATAACAAAATAGATCTCAGCCTTCAAACAAGTTGTCAGAGCTTTTCTTCATTTTCTGGGTTACCCAGAAATGAAGAACAGCTCGACTGGCTAATTTTGGGCTTCCACAACTTATTGTACATATAATGGTTTAGTGATATATAAGCTTCAATATGTAGCCAACATGTAGGACAACATTTCTATTACATAAAATCAACAAAAAAAACAACACAATAGCAAGATCTTGTCCGGTCAAACCATGTCAGAAACCACGCTCAAAAACTTTCTGGGTTACCCAGAAAGCTCATCCGTGGACTTTCTGCCTAGTTTGACCATCCCCCAATTCCAGCATGTTTGTGATATAAGCTATATAAAAGCATCAAGATGTAGTATAACTACTATACTATAACATGAATACAATACCAAACACAAATCAACAACAACTTGCAAGATCAGAGGCGACAAAGTTCTTGTCAGACCATTTCTGGGCAAGATCTGGGTTACCCAGATTTTGTCCAGTCATGGTCGGTCAACGACTTTTGACTAATAATATCTTGCAATCTAGACCAGATCTAAGTCTGATTATTGTTCCAGATCAAAGACTACATGTAAGACCCCAACTTTTATAAATAAAGATGAATTTTCTATAAATATCATTTTTAAATATTATGGAGTAAATTTGATATAATGTTATAGTTGTGGGTAATATTTATAAATTTTGCAAAGTACGCAAGTTGTTATATAATATTCGATTGGTCGGGGAATATTCGTTTTAACAGGGAATATTCGTACAACGGCACAATTATTGGTGGACCCCACAACGAAATTATTGTCGGATTGAGAAAACGACAAAAATACTTTATGAAAATAACGGCAAAAGTTTTACCGTTAACTGTTAAAACACCCGGTGTTAAAAGTACAGTAATACGCGTGGTTGCATAGTAGCACACGGTATTGATTATTGATCCTTATGTGATAAGTCACTCAGTTTTGTTTTATTGGTATTATTATGTAATAAAACAGAAAAGCTTTTTATATAAAACAGAATACTTTTATAAAGTTATTCATTTTATTAGACTAATAGTAAAATCTTTTTATATAAAATAGAATACTTTTATAAAGTTATCTATTTTATTAGACAATAATTCGAATATATTATATTTTATTATGCATAGTATTTGTATTGTGCCTGCATAGTATTTACATAGTAAAATCTTTTATAAATTTATTCATTTTATTAGATTATAAATAGAATATATTATATTTTATTTAAAAGATTTTGCTTTAAATATGGACCATCAGATTAAAGTTAATCAATCTCGACCGTTCATGAGTTAGTTACTATGCAGTCCATTTTTCTATACATAGAAGCTCATTCCTTCATTATTTCTTACGAATTCACTGAAACTGAAGAGAGAGAAATTATAGAGAAGCTATAGAAAAGTATTATGCTCATTCCCTACACTTATATTCAGTTTTTTTTTACGGTAAGGGATATAATTTGTTGTACTCGTAAGGGGTATTATTTCTTTTGTATTCATGAAGAGAACTTCTGTTATTCCATTCTTTATTATTCTGCTGGAATAACCGGTATACGCGGACTACCCTATACTTGGTGACATTCTTCTAATATTCCGTCTTTATTATTATTCTGTTAGAATATCCTGTCTGTGCATTTACGCCGAACCTGGTTCCGTCTTTATTATTATTCTGTTGGAATATCATGTCTGTGCATTTACGCCAGACCTAGTTCCATCTTTATTATTATTCTATTGGAATATCCTGTCTGTGCGTTTACGCCGGACCTGGTTCCGTCTTTATTATTCTGTTAGAACATCCTGTTATTTATTAAGCTGAGTCCTAGCGATAAATGTGACAACCCGATATTTTCTATATAAATAAATCATAAATTTTGCGTATAATTTTTTTTTTATTTATTAAAATAAATATGAATGATATGTGTCAAGGTAATGTGTAATTATAATTATATGTGTGATAAATAAAATTTATTTATTACAGTAAGTATTGCAGATAAATTTATTTTTTTGAATTATTGATTATTATCAATTATAATTTTTATACTAATTAATTCCTTATTGGAAATGCTTTAATTAATTATTTTCTATGAAAATATAATCTTATATTATTTAAATAATATATGAAATTATTTTAGAATAACTATAATGATTATTTCATTATATGAATTTGTTTAGGAGGTTAAATTAAATATTTTAACTTAATTAAGAACGTTAATTATGACAGATAAATCAGATATGGAATCTGAACCCTAATTTCGGGTTTTGATTAAGAAATGAGAATAATAATATTATATTGATATTTTTCAGTGTTATAGATATGTATGGTTATGTGTGTAATGTTAATGTGTGAAACAGTTTTATTATATTACGACCAAACCCTAATAATATTTTATAAACCCTAGTTTTCTATGGAAAACCCTAATTTGAAAATAAATTGTGAATTTAAGACTGTTATATGACGATGTTATATGATATATGTTATGTGTTATTTAATATTTTGCTAATTATAGAAAACCCTAACTTTAAATGTAAACCCTAATTATATTTGATTTTCTAATAATTAGGAACCTTAATCCGGAAACCTAAACCGGAGGTTCGATCAGTCAGAAATAGTGTTATTATGATTAATAACACGTGTGATGAACTTTAATTACTAATTAAGGTGAAACTAGTTAGTAAATTAAAACCCTAAAATCTAGAATCCTAAATTAATTTCTTGAAACCCTAATTGATTTGAAACCTTAATGCGAAAGTCATTCCCGACTTTGAGAATTGGTTAAGTCGTTATGTAATCACGATAATGTGATTAACGAATGGTGATATATGAATTTAAAACCCTAATACATAAAATTCTAATTTGATAATTAAAAAACCTAATTATAAATCGGTAACCCTAATTATCAAAATCTTAAACCCTAATTGCTAAATTAGCAAAATTAATGATAATTATATGATCTAGAAACCCTAATTAATTTATTTATTATTTTTTAAAAAAAACCCTAAGATATTTTAAAAACCTTAATTTTCTATTAAAACCTTAAATTTTAATTAGTAAGTTATAATTAAAATTTTATTGAGCTTTAGTTTTAATTATTCAAGTCCTAGAAATTTTTGGGGAACCCTAAGGAGTTAAAAATCTAGTGAATAAAACCTAGATTCAAGTACCATGGACAAGAATACCCTTAATTATTTTGTTAAATTACTAAAATAGTATTTTTGATTTATTTAATTAAGCTTTCTTGCAAATCTTTCCAAATCTTGGGTTGTTCACCAACCCTAGATTATCCTATGTGCCAAGATCTTTTCATATCATCCATTATCAGCAGCCATACATGCATCACAACACATTATATATAGATTGGAAGAGAGAAAAAGTTCATTTTTTGGCCATTTGAGCACCAATTCTCTACCAAGACCTCTCTCTCTCTCCCATCCCACGAAAAATTCTAGTATATCAGTCCCTTAGTACAGCCCCACGAACACCACAAACAAATCAGTAGCCAAGATCAAGAATTGTTCATATAAGGTATAAAACCCTAGATTTAATTTATGTCTAAATTCGGTGTTAGGTGTTATGATTAAGAGTTAGAATATGTTGTTTATGTTGTCTTATGATGATCTGGGTTGCTAGATGTTAGATCCATAACATCTAGATGCTCGAATTTGAAGATCTACAAATTCTGGAAAATTTTTAATCTGTTGTCTGACAACGAATGTCAGGTCGTGTAGATCTTTGTACATGTTTGATTTTTGTGTTTTAAGTGTTGATTTTTGTAGTATGATGTAATATCTTTACTCTGGAAGTGAAATGGAAAATTGTTAATAGCTAGATTCCAAGTTATACTCGGTCAAAGTCGGTTGACCGACCATGACCGAGGATAATCTGGGCAATGAAGAACAGCATGAACAGCCTCTGACAATGTTTTGTGAGCTTTATATCTGACATGTTTTTGATGTTTTGTTGTTTTTGTTTGGTTAATGTTGTAGCTGGGTAAGTGTAGTATAGATCTGGGTCTTTTAATATCTTGTAAACTCAATAAATTGATCGTGAAAGGTGGTCAAAGTAGACCACTCGAACGGACTTATGCATTTCTGGGAAAACCCAAAAAATTAAGAACGCCACCGTCTGACCTACTTTGACCGAGTTAGATCTGGCACATGTATTGTATTTGGACTGAGATCTTGTTATCTCGTTGTTCATTGACATATATACTACCATTGTAATGTAAGAAATAACTTAAACAACCACCTGAACCGAAAGTAATTTAAGCTGAAAAGTAGCTGCTCGAATTTCTGGGTTTCTGATGAAGCCCAGATTTGGTCTGACAGCATGTTTGGCAGATCATATCTTTTTATTGTATTATTGATTGATCAAAGTGAGTGTTGGATGTTGTAGTGCTACATGAGTACTATATAACTAAAGTTTGAGCTAACTCAGAACGCGATTACACTGTGAATTAAACTCGGTCAAAGGGAGCAACTTGAACACTGATCTGTCAGTGTTCTTGGGCTTAAGAACACCTATAGCGACAGAAAGTGTCGCTATAGGCCTTTAGCGACGGTTTTATTTATAATTTCCGGAAATTAATAAAAAAAATTGATAAAAATGGTTTTTAATTATTAAAAATACATAATAAATAATGAAAAATTATTTTAAAGTCTGAAAAATAGTTTTTAACTATTTTGGGTATATTTTGAAAATATTTAATATTTTTGGAATATAAATGGTATTTATTTATTTAATTAAAATATTAGATAAATTATTTAAAAATGGTTTTAATTCATGAAAAATCATGAAGAATTATATTATTGTGTTAGAAAATAATTTTGAGTTATTTTTGATAACTTTTAATATTTTGTGATAATTTTCATTAATAAATTAATATTAATGATAGTTAAGTTATTTATTAAATGAATTAAATAAATGAATTAAAAATGATTTTATTATATTAAAAATCATTTTAAATAATAATAAGGTATTTAAGAATATTTTAAGTTATAAAATATAACTTTTAATATTTAATGGTTAATTTTATTAATTAATGATTATTAATGATATTAAAGTTATTTAATAATTATATTAAATAAATTAGTTTAAAAATGATTTTATATTATGATAATCATTTTAAATAAAAATAAAGTGTTTAAAGATATTTTAAGTTATAAATTATAACTTTTAATATTTAAAGGATAATTTCATTAATAATTTAATATTAATGATATATTAATGATATTAAATTTATTTAATAATTATATTAAATAAATAGTTTAAAAATGGTTTTATTTATTTAAAAATCATTTAAAAGAGATATAAAATAATTAAAAATATTTTAAGTTATAATTAATGACTTTTAATATTTAGATAATAGTTCATTAATATTTAAATATTAATGGTAAATGTTTAATAATGATTTTATATGTTTTAAAAATCATTTAAGGGTAATATAAGTACTTTAAAAATATTTTGAGTTATTATAAATAACTTTAATATTTTGGCAATGGTTTCATTAATAGTTTAATATTAATTAAATATTAATGATAATAGAATTGTTTTGTATTTAAATCATTTAATAATGATTCTAATATTTCAAAAATTATGGTAAATGTTAATAATTATTTTATAATTATTATAAGGTCATGAAAAATGATATGATTGTTATTTAATTAGTCTAAATAGATATTGGTCAACTGTTTAGAGTCTTAGACTCGATAATTACCCGATAAAGATGTCGGTAGACCGACATATTTCAGAAATTGATCTGGACTTATATAATGTGATTAGTTAATTGTTTATTTGTGATTCAATGGTTGTTAAAGTTGTGTGACAATGTGATTAGGAATGAGTTTAATATTAGTTTGTGATGTCATGGTTGTTGAACATGTGTGATAAGATGATTAAGTTATGTGCTGACTGCGAAATGCAGTACTATGTGTTATATTATATTGTTCTAATCGAACGAATGATTTGATTAATGATAGGTTGTGATAGAAAAGGGTAGAACTAAGTTGAGAATTGTAAGCAGCGCATCAGGCAAGTATCCTAACTTTGCATTTTCTTTATGCAATGGACAGAAGTGAGAAGTTCAGAATTATTATTATTAATGTACAGATGGTTAAACCTATATTATATACACCCTTTGATTATCAACATGTTAGTATATGATAATTCGATTATATATTCTGTTCGTTAATTTCTAAAAATGATTATACAAGTGACCCCACTTACATAATCATTGTATTTTAATCACATGTTGATACACCTTTGTTATACATATATGTTGAATTATAGATTATTGTTGGATAAAATAAAATATTTTGTTTGGAACCCTGACAAATATGAACATCCCGTTCACGGGAAAACTTTTATGCGCCCAAGGCGGATTAAGTAAATGATAACATCGTTCTTATAATGTAGTATTGATCAATACAGGACACAACGGGCTGATCACCCCCGTGTCCGTAAGTTATGACGGTTTGCAGATGAAGTTCTGCTAAACCTTTTTGAAAATAAAAACAATGTTCATAGAATGTCACTTAAACCTTATTTAAAGCCAGTATGTAGTTTCAAAAATTTGAAAGAGAGTTGTTATGTTATTAATATCAGTTCAGAATACTTCACAACTATTGACTTGTTATAGATGAATATTACAAAGAAAACATTTAAATTCTTTCAACTTATATACGTATAATACTTGCTGGGCACTCAAATGCTCATCCTTGCTTAATTTAAATGTTTTCAGATAAGTGTGAACAATCAGAAGGATCGGTCAAGAACAAGTAAAAAGGAAAGCAAACAGATTAGGTTTACGATGTCATATAGTAAAGGTTGCGTACTTGGGATTAAACTCTGATGAAGGTAAGATAAGTTTATAATTTATATTAATGTTATTATTATTAGTAATATTTCCGCTCATAGAAATGGTATCGTGAAGTACCGATTTCGGGTTTCAAGTATCCGGGTTCGGGGACTTTACAACATGGTATCAGAGCTATAGGGTTAGAAACCTTAGGTGGGTTAGACCTTAGGCTATAACCTTAGAACAGAGGGAAACGTTGAAAATACAAATAACTCATATAGAGTTAATTGGTTGGTATGATTCAAAGATGAATCTCGGTGAGTTGTTAAGCCACAGAGTTTCCTAACTCTGATAATAATGTTAAACAATAATGGTGAATAGATCGAGTCTAAAAGACTGGAAGTGCAGGAAAAGGAGATCGTAAAACAGAAAACAATTAAGACATAGAATTGAATTATAATATATACGATGAGATCACCCCGTGATCTGATAAAATTATGACAGTCAGAAAGAATGAATCTTATGATTGGAAAGTTTAAAGCAAGATTGCTGTGTGAATGATACAGATTCAAAAAAGGGTTACGAATACGGATTAAATGAAATTCGAATGGAAAAAGGGGGTTAGGATTAGATGGGGATTTCAATGAGGACTCATGTCGGCAGCTGAGTTGTATGATTCCTTGTATGGGCGGGGAATTGTACTTGGTGTAAAAAAAACTACTTAGTATCTGACACTGATAATCATTGAAATGTTTGTGTCGCACTATTTGCTATATGCATGTTAAGAGGGTGATTCCTTTCTCATGTGTATAAAAAAATAGATAGGTCATAGGTAGAAAACATAGGGT
Organism: Panax japonicus; assembly: GCA_020205505.1. NCBI lineage: Eukaryota > Viridiplantae > Streptophyta > Magnoliopsida > Apiales > Araliaceae > Panax > Panax japonicus. The sequence goes on from CM035096.1 coordinate 68,095,089, forward strand.
TAAGTGCGAGTTCTTAAAACTCATACTTATGTGACATTCTTGATTCATAGTTATATGAAATGTTTATGAATCCCTCAGCGAATGGACGCCAAAGGTCTGACTAGGGAAAATTCGTAAACTCATATAACTGTGACAAGTTTATAGACTCATAAGTGTGGTTTGACGAACTGGGTATAGTTAATCTTTAGTGAAGGCAAAAGAAATAGGTAGTATTGGTATTAGCAGAATATGTATGTTTCTGTGTGGTATATGTGATAAGTATGTGTGTGTAATGATATATTTTTAACTTTTGTGATTGATCAAGGTTGTAAATCCCGACTTTTGAGTCACGAAGGGATAGCGAATGTTTAAAATAGAATGTGATATGGAATGTCAAATGTTATGAATATGAGTCTATGTTGGATTAATGAAGTAAGTTTGTATAAAGATAGTAATTATTTATCTAAGCATTGGTAAATGCAGTTTTTAAAAAATCTAATATTTTGAATACATGATTATTTGAGTAGAAAATTTTGTGTTATATGTTAAGCGTTTACGATAAGGCTTAGTATGTAAGAATAATTTATGAAAATACCGTCAAGACGAAAACGAAACCAAAGGATAGAAAAATCGAGATGATCAAGATGTGCAGAACGGAATATCAGTCGCTAAAGATCAACCAGATAATCAAACGTTGAACGTTAAAGACTTCAAGGCGGTCCTATCGCCAGAATTCAAAGGTACAAAAAACCCTGAAGAAGCCCAAACTTGGGTTAAGAAAATTAAAAAGGTGTTAGTGATAGTTAGGATAGCTGAGGGGCAAAGGATCTCTTTTTCCACCTGCATGATGAAGAGTGAGGCACAAATTTTGGTAGGAAGCATATTAGACGAGGGCAGGAGCAGGTGTGGTAGCATGGGATAGGTTAAAAACCTTATTTTTCGAAAATTATTTTTCTGTTAGTATGTAGGCTAGAATGGAGGTAAAATTTTTGGAAATTGAAACAAAGAGATATATAAGTTGCGGAATAAGTCAGTGAAATTTAATGAGTTGACTAGATTGGCTCCGCATCAAGTTGATACGGAGGCTAGAAAGGCACGAAGGTTTGAGCTGGGATTCGAAACCTAGCTCTATAACAAGGTAAGAAGGAACAAGGGTAAGGTTAAGGGAACTGGGAAGGTAGAAATTAATAGTGTAAGTAAGGGAATATGAGTGAAAAGAGGAAGGTGAATAGCTTTGGAAGTATGTAGGTGAAGCAAGAAGGTGTGAAGAAGAAGCAGGTGGTGCAATGTGAGAACTGTGGAAAAAACCACTTTGGGAAATGTTTGAAAGGAAAGTTTGTATGCTGTAAATGTGGGCAGAAGGGACATGTCACTTTCGACTGTCTCAATTCAAGAATGTATAGTAGGTGTTTCAAGTGTGGATCAATGGAAAATAAGGTGGGAGACTGTTCAAGAAGGAGAATGGAGGTAAGGAATGCGAATACAAGGAAAAAGGTAGCATGACATTGGCAACAACGGGACCAACATCAACGAACGAACCAACAGAACCAACTGCAAGCGTCTTCAACATGACCGTTAAAGATATCGTGGCAGCCGGAGATGCAACTCCAGGTATTACTCGAACCAATATTATTTTCTTAAATATTGATTTCTTATATATAGTAAATTATTTTTATAAATAATTTTGAAGGAGAAATTTGAGTTCTTTTAGAAATCAAATTTCCGTTTAATCAGAAAGACAAGCTTTATGTGAATAGTTAACGATCGATTCGATCAATCATGATCGAGATCTACTTGCAATGATTGTGTATGTTATGTACCCTGGTATGTATAGGTTTTAAAGTGGTGATTCCGGGGACGGAATCTTTATAAGGGAGGGTGAATGTGACAACCCGATATTTTCTATATAAATAAATCATAAATTTTGGGTATAAATTTTTTATTTATTTATTAAAATAAATATGAATGATATGTGTCAAGGTAATGTGTAATTATAATTATATGTGTGATAAATAAAATTTATTTATTACATTAAGTATTGCAGATAAATTTATTTTTTTGAATTATTGATTATTATCAATTATAATTTTTATACTAATTAATTCCTTATTGGAAATGCTTTTATTAATTATTTTCTATGAAAATATAATCTTATATTATTTAAATAATATATGAAATGATTTTAGAATAATTATAATGATTATTTCATTATATGAATGTGTTCAGGAGGTTAAATTAAATATTTTAACTTAATTAAGAACGTTAATTATGACAGATAAATCAGATATGGAATCCAAACCCTAATTTCGGGTTTTGATTAAGAAATGAGAATAATAATATTATATTGATATTTTTCAGTGTTATAGATATGTATGGTTATGTGTGTAATGTTAATGTGTGAAACAATTTTATTATATTACGACCAAACCCTAATAATATTTTATAAACCCTAGTTTTCTATGGAAAACCCTAATTTGAAAATAAATTGTGAATTTAAGACTATTATATGACGATGTTATATGATATATGTTATGTGTTATTTAATATTTTGCTAATTATAGAAAACCATAACTTTAAATGTAAACCCTAATTATATTTGATTTTCTAATAATTAGGAACCTTAATCCGGAAACCTAAACCGGAGGTTCGATCAGTCAAAAATAGTGTTATTATGATTAATAACACGTGTGATGAACTTTAATTACTAATTAAGTTGAAACTAGTTAGTAAATTAAAACCCTAAAATCTAGAATCCTAAATTAATTTCTTGAAACCCTAATTGATTTGAAACCTTAATGCGAAAGTCATTCCAGACTTTGAGAATTGGTTAAGTCGTTATGTAATCACGATAATGTGATTAACGAATGGTGATATATGAATTTAAAACCCTAATACATAAAATTCTAATTTGATAATTAGAAAACCTAATTATAAATCGGTAACCCTAATTATCAAAATCTTAAAACCTAATTGCTAAATTAGCAAAGTCAATGATAATTATATGATCTAGAAACCCTAATTAATTTATTTTTTTTTTAAAAAAAACCCTAAGATATTTTAAAAAACTTAATTTTCTATTAAAACCTTAAGTTTTAATTAGTATGTTATAATTAAAATTTTATTGAGCTTTAGTTTTAATTATTCAAGTCCTAGAAATTTTTGGGGAACCTTAAGGAGTTAAAAATCTAGTGAATAAAACCTAGATTCAAGTACCATGGACAAGAATACCCTTAATTATTTTGTTAAATTACTAAAATAGTATTTTTGATTTATTTAATTAAGCTTTCTTGCAAATCTTTCCAAATCTTGGGTTGTTCACCAACCATAGATTATCCTATGTGCCAAGATCTTTTCATATCATCCATTATCAGTAGCCATACATGCATCACAACACATTATATATAGATTGGAAGAGAGAAAAAGTTCATTTTTTGGCCATTTGAGCACCAATTCTCTACCAAGACCTCTCTCTCTCTCCCATCCCACGAAAAATACTAGTATATCAGTCCCTTAGTACAGCCCCACGAACACCACAAACAAATCAGTAGCCAAGATCAAGAATTGTTCATCTAAGGTATAAAACCCTAGATTTAATTTCTTTCTAAATTCGGTGTTAGGTGTTATGATTAAGAGTTAAAATATGTTGTTTATGTTGTCTTATGATGATCTGGGTTGCTAGATGTTAGATCCATAACATCTAGATGCTCGAATTTGAAGATCTACAAATTATGGAACATTTTTAATCTGTTGTCTGACAACGAATGTCAGGTCGTGTAGATCTCTGTACGTGTTTGATTTTTGTGTTTTAAGTGTTGATTATTGTAGTATGATGTAATATCTTTACTCTGGAAGTGAAATGGAAAATTGTTAATAGCTAGATTCCAAGTTATACTCGGTCAAAGTCGGTTGACCGACCATGACCGAGGATAATCTGGGCAATGAAGAACAACATGAACAACCTCTGACAATGTTTTGTGAGCTTTATATCTGACATGTTTTTGATGTTTTGTTGCTTTTGTTTGGTTAATGTTGTAGCTGGGTATGTGTAGTATAGATCTGGGTCTTTTAATATCTTGTAAACTCAATAAATTGATCGTGAAAGGTGGTCAAAGTAGACCACTCGAACGAACTTATGCATTTCTGGGAAAACCCAGAAAATTAAGAACGCCACCGTCTGACCTACTTTGACCGAGTTAGATCTGGCACATGTATTGTATTTGGACTGAGATCTTGTTATCTCGTTGTTCATTGACATATATACTACCATTGTAATGTAAGAAATAACTTAAACAACCACCTGAACCGAAAGTAATTTAAGCTGGAAAGTAGCTGCTCGAATTTCTGGGTTTCTGATGAAGCCCAGATTTGGTCTGACAGCATGTTTGGCAGATCATATCTTTTTATTGTATTATTGATTGATCAAAGTGAGTGTTGGATGTTGTAGTGCTACATGAGTACTATATAACGAAAGTTTGAGCTAACTCAGAACGCGATTACACTGTGAATTAAACTCGGTCAAAGGGAACAACTTGAACACTGATCTGTCAGTGTTCTTGGGCTTAAGAACACCTATAGCGACAGAAAGTGTCGCTATAGGCCTTTAGCGACGGTTTTATTTATAATTTCCAGAAATTAATAAATTTTTTTTGATAAAAATGGTTTTTAATTATTAAAAATACATAATAAATTATGAAAAATTATTTTAAAGTTTGAAAAATAGTTTTTAACTATTTTGGGTATATTTCGAAAATATTTAATATTTTTGGAATATAAATGATATTTATTTATTTAATTACAATATTAGATAAATTATTTAAAAATGGTTTTAATTCATGAAAAATCATGAAGAATTATATTATTGTGTTAGAAAATAATTTTGAGTTATTTTTGATAACTTTTAATATTTTGTGATAATTTTCATTAATAAATTAATATTAATGATAGTTAAGTTATTTATTAAATGAATTAAATAAATGAATTAAAAATGATTTTATTATATTAAAAATCATTTTAAATAATAATAAGGTATTTAAGAATATTTTAAGTTATAAAATATAACTTTTAATATTTAATGGTTAATTTTATTAATTAATGATTATTAATGATATTAAAGTTATTTAATAATTATATTAAATAAATTAGTTTAAAAATGATTTTTATATTATGATAATCATTTTAAATAAAAATAAAGTGTTTAAAGATATTTTAAGTTATAAATTATAACTTTTAATATTTAAAGGATAATTTCATTAATAATTTAATATTAATGATATATTAATGATATTAAATTTATTTAATAATTATATTAAATAAATAGTTTAAAAATAGTTTTATTTATTTAAAAATCATTTAAAAGAGATATAAAATAATTAAAAATATTTTAAGTTATAATTAATGACTTTTAATATTTAGATAATAGTTCATTAATATTTAAATATTAATGGTAAATGTTTAATAATGATTTTATATGTTTTAAAAATCATTTAAGGGTAATATAAGTACTTTAAAAATATTTTGAGTTATTATAAATAACTTTAATATTTTGGCAATGGTTTCATTAATAGTTTAATATTAATTAAATATTAATGATAATAGAATTGTTTCGTATTTAAATCATTTAATAATGATTCTGATATTTCAAAAATTATGGTAAATGTTAATAATTATTTTATAATTATTATAAGGTCATGAAAAATGATATGATTGTTATTTAATTAGTCTAAATAGATATTGGTCAACTGTTTAGAGTCTTAGACTCGATAATTACCCGATAAAGATGTCGGTAGACCGACATATTTCAGAAATTGATCTGGACTTAGATAATGTGATTAGTTAACTATTTATTTGTGATTCAATGGTTGTTAAAGTTGTGTGACAATGTGATTAGGAATGAGTTAATATTAGTTTGTGATGTCATGGTTGTTGAACATGTGTGATAAGATGATTAGGTTATGTGCTGACTGCGAAATGCAGTACTATGTGTTATATTATATTGTTCTAATCGAACGAATGATTTGATTAATGATAGGTTGTGATAGAAAAGGGTAGAACTAAGTTGAGAATTGTAAGCAGCGCATCAGGCAAGTATCCTAACTTTGCATTTTCTTTATGCAATGGACAGAAGTGAGAAGTTCAGAATTATTATTATTAATGTACAGATGGTTAAACCTATATTATATACACCATTTGATTATCAACATGTTAGTATATGATAATTCGATTATATATTCTGTTCGTTAATTTCTAAAAATGATTATACAAGTGACCCCATTTACATAATCAGTGTATTTTAATCACATGTTGATACACCTTTGTTATACATATATGTTGAATTATAGATTATTGTTGGATAAAATAAAATATTTTGTTTGGAACCCTGACAAATATGAACATCCCGTTCACGGGAAAACTTTTATGCGCCCAAGGCGGATCAAGTAAATGATAACATCGTTCTTATAATGTAGTATTTATCAATACAGGACACAACGGGCTGATCACCCCCGTGTCCGTAAGTTATGACGGTTTGCAGATGAAGTTCTGCTAAACCTTTTCGAAAATAAAAAACAATGTTCATAGAATGTCACTTAAACCTTATTTAAAGCCAGTATGTAGTTTCAAAAATTTGAAAGAGAGTTGTTATGTTATTAATATCAGTTCAGAATACTTCACAACTATTGACTTGTTATAGATGAATATTACAAAGAAAACATTTAAATTCTTTCAACTTATATACGTATAATACTTGCTAGGCACTCAAATGCTCATCCTTGCTTAATTTAAATGTTTTCAGATAAGTGTGAACAATCAGAAGGATCGGTCAAGAACAAGTAAAAAGGAAAGCAAATAGATTAGGTTTATGATGTCATATAGTAAAGGTTGCGTACTTGGGATTAAACTCTGATGAAGGTAAGATAAGTTTATAATTTATATTAATGTTATTATTATTAGTAATATTTCCGCTCATAGAAATGGTATCGTGAAGTACCGATTTCGGGTTTCAAGTATCCGGGTTCGGGGACTTTACAATAAAAGTCATGAAAAACCTTTTAAATCATAGAAGATAGTAGATTTTATTCTCTACTTGACTCTTCTAATGGATTGCTTGTTCCGCTGCAGTTAAACTTGATGTTTGTTATATTTTATCAGTTTAACACTGTTGAAGGCTAATGATAATTTATTCTGCATTATCTTAGTCATAATATTTTTTACTAGACTAGTTGAGCTCACCCTTTCTTTCACTGTTCTCTTTAGGAAATGAGAATATAGCTGGGACGAGTCGGGGAACGGAGTGATGGACCAGATGATAGTATTAGCAGTCCTCACCATTCTGTTAAATAGTGTGACAATAAATGTAATGAGGACCCCATTGAGTTTGTATATTTTCTAGATGACAATATTTATATTAAAACTCAAAGCATATGTTTAGTCGTACTTTACACCACTGTTGTATAATTAAGTTGTATTTGAATTTTGTACCATGTATTTAGCGACTCAAGATGGGCGATGTATACCTACTTTGGGGGCGTCACAGTTGGTATCAGAGCTTAGGGATATGATCCCTGGCTAAGACGTGAGAATAAAACTAGGAGGGGAGAGAAGGGGAATTCCTTCGCTAGTATGACCTACCTAAGTTTTTTTGGTATTTAATTGGTCGGTCAGAATATAGGGATAATATGTTACATGTCAATTAACCTTTTGTTTTGTGGCAGTACCTGAAAATGATATCCGAGAATGTTGAGAATAGCAATGGAGCACAGGCGACCGTTGATTCACCACATATCAATAATCAGGATAATGTGCATCAGAAAGGCGATAATCCTCATGCAAACAACAACACTGACCAAATGATGAATGATGGAATATTCAAAGGCTTTATGCAATTCATGCAACAACAGGCGAGAGCGGCTCCTGTCCAAAATGTAGGTGGAACCACTGAAAACTCTCGGACGGTCACCGTTAAACAGTTCAAGGAGCTAGGACAACCGGAGTTTATTGGAGAGCCAAAACCACTTAAGGCGGAAGCATGGATAAAGCAGATGAACAAGATATTTGATGTCTTGGGATGCTCCGAGGAGCAAACGGTTCCCTTCGCCGCCTTTATGTTGTGAGGAGAGACAGATTACTGGTGGGAATCGGTAAAGCGTACTCAACCTGCCGCACTAAAAATGTCTTGGGAGAAGTTCCAAGAACTATTCAACGACAAGTACTTTCCTGAAAGTATTCGTCATATGAAAGAGGTGGAGTTCATCAAGTTGGAACAGAATAATATTACCATGTCACAGTACGAAGAAAAGTTTGCCGAGTTGTCCCGGTTTGCGTCCCAATTGGTGGATAATGAAGAGAGAATGACGCGAATATTTTTAAGAGGTTTAAAGCCGGAGATACGTCAACATATTATTTCTCATAAACTGTGTTTGTATTCAGATGTTATAAATAAGGCTCAGTTATTAGAGCGCGATAACGAGTCAACGCAACCAAAAGAGAGCAGCCGGTAAAATGATAATACTAATGAGAGCATTCATCGAAGCGGTGATAACAAGCATGGAGGGAATCAATAGGCCAGAAGTGGTAACCACTTCAGTGCTAATCAGGGCCAAAACAATAAGAATGGACATTTTAAGAAGAGGAGATTCAACAATGATGGAAAGACGTCAGCACCAGCACCCGTTGTTAAGGAAGGAGAAAGACCACCTATCATATGTTTCAAATGCGGAGGGGAGGGACACATCAGTCCAAAATGCGCGATGCTGTCCAAAGCATGTTATAATTGTGGAAGAGAAGGTCACCTAGCCCAATTTTGTCGTTCACCAAAGACAAGTTCAACTAGGATGGAGGCATCAAAGGTCGTCCCAAAAAAGTCAAAGCCAGTAGTACAAGGGAGAGCGTTTGTTGTGACCTCCCAGAAAGTAAGGAACCCAAATGAGGTCATCACGGGTAAGCTTATCATAAACTCTAGCAAAGTCTATACCTTATTTGATACCGGTTCTACCTATTCTTTTATTTCTCCTACTTGCGCTCAACGATTAAATTTGACTCCGGAGAAATTAAACTTTGACTTATCTGTGGAAACTCCATTGGGAGAAACCTTCATTACATCCACTGTTTATAAGTCTTGTTTGGTTCAAATCGGTACCCACATAGTACCTGTCGATCTTATTTCATTGAAAATACTTTCATTTGACGTGATTTTAGGGATTGATTGGTTAACTGCTTATCATGCAAAAATTGATTGTTTTCGTAAGGTTGTTAGCTTTCATATTCCTAATCAACCTATTATGCGAATTCAAGCGACCAAACCATTAAAATCAATCACGATCATCTCAAGCCATAAAGCTATTAGTTTATTGAAAAACGGATGTCAAGCTTTCATAGCTCATGTCACGGATCTAAACAAAAATACGTCAATTTTGAATGATATTTCTATTGTTAATAAATTCCCTGAAGAACTTCTTGGCCTACCCCCAAAGCGTGAAATTGAATTTTGTATCGACCTTGAACCCGGTACAAAACCCATTTCCAAAGCCCCATATCAAATAGCTCCTATTTAACTTCAGGAGTTAAAGACCCAACTGCAAGAATTGTTAGACATTGGCTTTATTCGTCCTAGTACTTCTCCTTAGGGTGCTCTTGTTCTATTCGTGAAGAAGAAAGATGGGAGTATGCGACTTTGTATTGATTATCGGGAGTTGAATCATGTCACCATCAAAAATAGGTACTTATTGCCTCTCATTGATGACCTGTTTGACCAGTTGCAAGGAGCACAATTCTTTTCAAAGATCAATCTTCATTCTGGATATCATCAGCTGAACGTTATAACTGAGGATATTCCAAAGAAGACTTTCAGAACTCGGTACGGACATTATGAATTCCTAGTCATGTCCTTTGGATTGACTAATGCTCCTGCTGCCTTCATGGATATGATAAACCGAGTATTCAAGGAATATTTGGATCACTTTGTGGTCGTCTTTATTGATGACATCCTTATTTATTCCAAAAGCCATGAAGATAATGAGCAACACTTGAGGCTGACACTCCAAAAGCTTCGTGAATATAAGCTTTATGCCAAGTTGAAGAAATGTGAGTTCTGGCTTGAGGAAGTAGCATTCCTTGGGCACATGGTATCAAGTCATGGAATATCTGTTGACCCAACAAAGATTGAAGCTATTCAAAGTTGGGAGCAACCTAAATCAGTGACCGAAGTTTGTAGATTTCTCGGTTTAGCTGGTTATTATCGGAGATTCGTGGAAGGATTTTCTCGAATCTCTACTACATTAACTCATCTGACTCAGAAAGATACAAAGTTCGGTTGGAGTGAAGAATGTGAGAAGAATTTTCAAGAACTCAAGAGGAGACTCATTTCAGCACCTGTTCTGACAATACCATCTGGCTCGAAGGGATTTTTCATCTACAGTGATGCTTCAAGCAAAGGGTTGGGATGTGTTCTCATGCAACATAGGAAAGTCATAGCCTATGCCTCAAGACAACTCAAAGAATATGAGAGGAATTATCCTACTCATGATCTAGAGTTTGCAGCTGTTGTCTTCGCAATAAAAATTTGGAGGCATTACTTGTACGGGGAGAAAGTGGAGATCTTTACTGATCATAAAAGCCTCAAATATTTCTTCACTCAAAAGGAACTCAACATGCGACAACGATGTTGGCTTGAACTGTCTAAAGATTATGATCATACCATCCAATAGCATCCTGGAAAAGCGAACGTGGAAGCTGACGCGTTGAGTAGAATATCATATGCAAGTGCGAATGCGATATTGTCAACGTAAAGGCCCAATTTGTGTGACTTGCAAAGGATGGAGATAGAGTTAAAGACTCCAGGGACCCATGTGATGATGGTGAATATACGAGGAGAATCGACTTTAATTGATAAAGTTAAAGCTGCTCAACCTACAGACCTGGAGCTGATGCGTATGAGGAATAAAGTGCAAGAAGGTGCTATGCTGGAAACAAGATTCGATGAAGAAGGAATACTTCGAGTCAACTCCAGACTTTGTGTTCCTAACGACCCTGATTTAAAGTATAAAATCATGATGGAGGCGCACAACACACAGTTTGCAATCCATCCTAGGAGTACCAAAATGTATCATGATATTCGTCATACATTTTGGTAGAGCAATATGAAGAGAAAGATAGCACTATTTATCTCAAGGTGTCTAACTTGTCAACGAGTTAAAGCTGAGCATCAAGTACCAAAAGGTCCATTGCAACCACTTGAAATTCTAGAATGGAAGTGGGAGCA